>CXYZ01023140.1:1790542-1805230 GCA_900006705.1 Sonneratia caseolaris | reverse complement strand
TATTATAATACACTTATTTTATTTTATTAAACTTATATTTATAATAATTATATTAATTTATTAATAATATTATTTATTAAATATACCATTTAATGTGATTGAGTTACGTTGTAAAAATTATGGTTATGGTATATATAATTTTTAAAAGAGAATTGAATTATTTCACAATTAAACAGGTTGTGAACGGATATGGATAAGAAAAAAAAAAAGGGAGGGGGGGGGGGGGGGGGTTTGTTGGGGGGAAGAAAATGGACAGGAAAAAAGAGAATTCAAAATCAAATCGAAAACCTCCATAGATCATTAATCTTCCAACAGCCAAATTCGTTCAACCAGAAGCAGCTAATTGGTCGAATCGAACATTGATCCGATAAAATTCCCACCCCAGTAATTTAATTAGATGCTTCGAATAAAATCAGGTGAACGGCTATACGAAGGGCCAACAGCCTTGCAACCTAGAGGAATTTAATTATGATTGTCATTACTATGAAATAGATTTATCTGTTAATTAATAGGATTATCTAAATCATAACTTTTTTTTTTACTAATTAGACCTGAACGCAATACATTACGTAAGACGAAGAGGTTTTAGAAGTATTTCAATTGCTCGATGTCATTATATGATAATGAAAGTTGAACAGAAGATTCTACATATGGGCAATATAAATTAGAATAGAGAATGGATTTATTATAAATATCATTAATATTAGATTAATTAATTAATAGAATTACCTAAACATTTAACCTTTTTTTTTTACTGATCAAACTTGAAAAGGTGGAAAGACTTATGATTACTTGGATCGCTATGTGTCAGTATACCATAATGAAAGTTTAACAGGAAATTCTCTGCATGGCAATATAAATTAGAAGAGAGAATCCACGGAGTCGATTCTCATGGGCCGCCGGGGTAAAATTTTCAATAATGGAATTATGAGAGGTTGATTGTACTTTCCATACTAGTTGGAGAAAAGAAATTAATTGGGGGGAAACCGGCTGGCAAGCCCAACCAGAGTGCGCCCACAGGGTTCCCCAAAACCGGAAACGGGGAACCCCAGCCTCTCCAGCTGTCTTTGCTCTGTACATTTGTGGTGGGGGCTGGGGGGGACTCCAGAAAACCGGGAAATTCCATATCTTCACCAGAAGTTCGCAGCGTAAAAAATAAAAATAAAAGAATAAAATAGAATAAAATGTCTCGAGATTGGATACCTACACCGTCTCGTTGAAATCTAGCACGCTTCACCTGCACCGATGAAGGGAGGAAACTGATTAAGCGTGTCTGAATTAGTGGGAATTCACTAGTGGTCGTCGGTCCGCATTTCGGGTCATCATCCTAATGTGAGTTAGAGGGTCAGTGTCACTCACGTTCAGCGGGACATATTAGTTTGGATAAGCTTCATGTTCAAGGGGTTTGAAGTCAAATTTATAGCCGAGGAAACCATCGAGTCACCATTTTTCCCCCCGAAATATATATATATATATATAATTTTACAAATAATTTTTATTTTAAGTTTAATAGATTTTATAATTAAAATTTCCTAAATTATAATTTTTTATATAAGAATCTCGAAAATGTAGTTTTAAAAATGTCGAATAAAATTTTACTTTTGTTATATTTTTTAAATATTTTTAGAGGCGTAACTTAGGTTTCTAGGATCTATGTAATAATAAAAATGTGCTTATTTATTACTTAGGATACGTGGCGTCACGCACGCTGTTTTCAATTGAATAGGAAGGGGAGAGGGCTTGTGGTAGCCACGCGCCTCGTCGTTGATCATTGGTCACCTTGGATTCCCTCTCTCTCTCTCTCTCTCGCTCTCTCTCTCTCTCTCTCTCGCTCTCTCTCAGCTCCTCGTCAGCGTTTGCTAGACACTTAGTATGGTTGGTTCGGTCCGATTCTAGACCGGTTTAAAATCAGTCTAGAATCATTTGTCTAAGTTGCAGCTATGTCCATCAAGTATAAATGACCGATCTAATTATAAGTCACGGTTTATGAAATCATAAACTGACCTGGAATCAGATATAAGTAAGTTAATTCATGGTTTGAGCCAGTTTAACCCATGAACTGTGACTATTCTTTAAAAAAAAATCAAACGACTCAAATGAATAATTTTTTTAAAGTGAACCGCCAAAAAATTAACTGTTGGTTGTAGGGTTTTTGGTAGTTTGGCTCGACTCTCAACCGTTCTAGGCTGGTCATAGTTTTGGGTCGATTTTTAGACAACTCCGAGTCAGTTCAATAAGAAAACGTGCCGGGCTTATTCATATTCAAAAAGCTTATTTCTTGAACTTGGTTCGTGATAGCCTCTCAATCGAATAAGAGCCGTTACATGCCGATTTAAGGGCGGTTTGAGCTGGTTCCGGGCCAAATTGAGCTGTTTCACATCTCTAGCATTTACCCTTGATGTGCATCTTATTTACATTGATGACATTCATCGACGGCCTTCCTTCTCTCCTCTTTCCTCTTCTGATTTTACCGAGTAACAAAAGCTGGGTCATACTTCCAAGTTCCGGCAACCGAGGCCGACTGGTTGTAAACTTGCTCCCATCAACAAATATTAACTTAACACGTAAGTAAGCCGGGATATCGACCATCGTCATGATGTACGTTCTACTACTGCCTGTCAAAATTTATTTGAGAAGACGTATCAAGCTCAAAGCTTGGCAGATTGATTTTCATGTGTTACGGCTCCACACGGCAGAAGCTAGTTAGGCATGCGTATCCATTATTCCATTCATGTAATTAGTTAAGACTTGGATGTATGCTCAGGAAGAACGAGATGGATTTGCAGAAGGAGAGGTAAATAATAGTGCACAACACCTAAAAAGTTGGACATATATATTCTTTTTTTTATCAGTAGTTGAACATATATATATATATATATATATACACCATCTTAATTATTAATTTTATTTATTGAATATTTAATAAACACATAAAGTAATATCAGTATGTTAAAACAAACATTTGATTCTGCATTAAAATTCATTTTATTTGCCTCCAAAAAAAAGTAGTACTAGTTCCCAACTTGGTTACTTTTGGAATTTTAAATCTTTGAGGACCCAAATTTCCACATAGAATAGCATATTTTGCCTTTTCTTTTATATATATATATACACACACAAATACAAGTCTATTGAGTTTTCACTTTAGAAAAAACATGTGCAATATGTATACGAATGGATTGAAATAATATGGTATATTTTTCTCTTTTAAAATAAATATTTAAATTTGAATATTATGAGTGAAAAAAATTCATGATTAACATATATTTCTCCTTGAATCGATCGAATTCATTGAAATATATATTTATTATGATTTATCGGAGCCCTACTAATGAAAGGGGTGGCACAAATGGAGCAAAAAAAAAGCAAGTCCAGTGACTTTAAGAGTGTTCTTTATGAACGCAATTACGAATAAGTCTACAACACAGATCAATGTGTTGTCAATTTCTTCTAGTTATCTAAGATTGAGAAAATGTGCACTAGACATCTGTACGCCACATAGAAGCTAAATTACACTAGTCCACCCAAAATTATGTGTGCATTTAATCCCAGTGAATTACTTCAACATCTATCTATATATATTAATTTATGAATAACAAATAATTATTGAGAAATTATTTATTTTAAAATATGCGTGGTCACTCGATCGACATACTTGTCAAATCCACACAGGAGAGGCAAGCCTTACTCACCAGATATATATATATATATATATATACACACACACATCAAAACTACGAAAGATGGCGCAGCTGGTACACAGTTTTGCAGTAAACTTAAGTTTATTTCTTTACCAGCTGGGAGATGGCCAGGCTATTCGACCGCCGGACTAAACCTAATGGGTCGTATGATATTATTCTCAGATAGATTATATTTTGAGCTCGTAACAGTGGAGAATATGTGTGAAGTGACTTGAATTGTGAATATTTAATTGTTCATATATGCATATGATTTCTCAACTTTGATGAGAGCATAAAGGGAACAATTCTCTCGGTAGAGAAGAGCCCACTGGATTTGCACCCGCCGGAAGGAGTTCGGCTGTTTCGCCGTTGATCACGTTCGATTCTGATTCCAATAAAATCTACCGAGTAATAAATAAAGTTCTATCGATCCATATCGTCCACACTTGTAAGATTTTCATATTGTATATGAAGAAAGAGGCCTCACCTTTCCCTCTTAATTTACCATTTCTGTGTGATCGATCCCATTCGGCATAAAAGCACGCTGAGAGTTTCCTAGCTAGATATGGAACAAGTTCATCATGTCACCCGTGGATTCGACTGATGATGAGCGTATCATACCGGTAGAAAAAGCCACACTATTTACGGTGTAAAAAGGAGACATTATTTTCTTTCCATCAATTAATAATAATTATGATATGTCAAAATCATTCACCGAATTTGTGGATGACTGGGGTGAACTTGGCTTCGACGTGGAGGAATTATTCCCTCACGTTGTTCTACATTCGTTTTTTTTTAAAAAAAATGGTAATTTGGCTGTGTGCATGCAGGGAAATATTCTGACAATGAAAAGGCCAAAGCCCGAATAGGAGAATTTCCAATGATGGAAAATCTCCACTGGAAATTCTCCACTAATGCCTTCATTAATTCTAATAAGACTTAACCCTAAAGAAGTGAATAAACAAACAGATTTAAATAACATAAAAAAAAGAGGGGTTTGAGAGATGATTTTCAATTTTATCTTAAACTCTAATTAGAGGGGTCGAACCACCTATAACATATAAAATTTACAACTATATCATTTTATAATTATTATAATAAATTATAAACTTTAAAATGATTATACGAAATATGTCATATTCAAAATCGAGATGATATGATTATAGTAGAAAAAAAATCGAAAATTTTCAACCCTATGGCTCTTTTAGGGAACAGGAAACCGCCTCTCCCCGTCAGCCCCCAAAACCTCTCCAAGCAGAGCCTCTCCCTCTTTCTATTGCCTTAGTTCTTCAACAACCCCATTGAATCCATAAATAACCCTCTCTCTCACACTCTCCCTCTCTCAAAGCTCAGAAGCAAAGGAAGGAAACGAGGAGAAGGAGAAGGAGAAGGAGGAGGAAAAGGAGGAGGAGGAGGAGGAAATTAATCTATCAATTCTAGGGTTGACAATGAGCTGCAATGGGTGTAGAGTTCTTCGCAAAGGGTGCAGTGATGACTGTACACTGAGGCCGTGTCTCCAGTGGATCAGGTCGGCCGACGCCCAGGCCAACGCCACCATGTTCCTGGCCAAGTTCTATGGCCGTGCGGGACTCCTCAACCTCATCAGCGCCGGTCCCGACCACCTCCGCCCCGGTAACTAGTTACCTCTTTACATTAGTTCTTGTTGGCCGACTGTTTAGAGTTCGGAGAATCCATGAGATACCGAGAATCATCTGATTCCGGAAATCTTTCATAACAGTTCATAATTAGCGGTTTAGTGATTGTAGTACGTCCACGCTTGTCCCTGATATTGATCCAAGTGCTACCCAAAGAACACAGATCTATTTGTTTCATCAGATCGTAGATGTCCCGTCTTATTGACAGTTTTGGTTGTATACACATATATCACACACAGCTCACTTATATATGTATAGTCCTGTGGAGAGGATTTAGAATCCATGAGATCTAGGTGGATCAGAGGATTATCGGATTTAGACCATGGTTTGATGTTGGTTCTTAATCAACAGTAATCTATACTGTGTGCTCGATCATGCTATATCAGATATCTACCAGTAGGTTCTTAGTTTTCTTTAGGTTTTCCTTTTTCTCAATTTATGGCAGATATTTCCTTGAAATAATGAGCTGGAAATTGTCCTGACATAAACATCTTTGACCTTGAAACAAACTGCAATTCATGACACTTTCTTATCTTACTCTATGGGTCCATCCATGGATGTTTTGCAGCTATATTCAGGTCACTTCTCTATGAGGCATGCGGACGGATCATAAACCCAATATATGGGTCCGTCGGGTTGTTATGGTCGGGCAATTGGGGCCAGTGCCAGTCTGCGGTTGACTCTGTCCTCAAGGGCACCTCCCGGCTCCTACAAACGCCCTCCTCCAGCCAACCCTCCGGGTCGGCGTCCCAGCTAAGGATCCCCTCACTTAGGCACTCCTGCGACATCCGCCACATCAGGAAGCCAGCAGAGTTGGGCCCAGGGAACCAACACGGGGCTCAGCATCACTCACGGGCCAAGCGGGTCAAGCTCGACCCGGGTCCGGATGATCCAAAGCCTGGTTCGTGGATCTACCCCGCTCCAATCTACGGAGAGATGAGTCATCAGGAAAATATTAGCACGGAAGACGACAGCAACTTCTCCGCCGAGACCTTTGAGGACTCTCTGGCGGCAACAGCAGCCAAGGGCGGCTCCAAGAAGGAGCAGATATGGAAGTTCGACCAACCCGTAGCCCAGATGATGTCGGGTAACGGCAACAGCACAGTTGGGTTAGATCTGACCCTGGGACTGAATCGTGTATGATTCGGGTTGAGTGCATTAGATTGATCAAGCAATTTTTGAGCCGCTAAAGCATCACATCAAGACATATCTTATGGAAAACTATACATCATATTTATGATAACTTCTTCTGTTGATTAGCATACATTAGTAGTATAAGATACAGTCCAGCTAAGAACAATTGGCTTCATCATGTACTCTGATCATTTCATTTCCTGCTTCTTAACGAGATCGTTCTGCGGTGATCGAGCTCACTGCCTGTAAATAGAAGCATACATATAGAATGAGAAACGCAAAGATATATAGCAGTGACATATAAATATATATGTACGCACAATTTGGATCTTAATTAATTAATTAGTAGTGATGATCATGCAGAACCTTGCCAAAAGGACTTCTACATTATTTTTTCTCTTTAACTTTTAAAATCTACCACAGCACAACCTTTACTAAGCAATTTCTGAGAGAAGTTATGGAATCCGGATAGTACTTAGACGTATGCCCCTCCATTTTGACAATCCAACTGGACATAGGTAAACCAGTGTACAAGGAGAAACACACTCCCAAGGTGGGCACATCTGGAGCTTGCCCGACTCTGTGGTGAGACAAATGCTGCAGAAAAAGACTGATCGAAGGGGTTAATTTGTGTTGACCTATGTAGCTGAAGAGAACATCAAAACTATTACGGTGGACCAGTCATTGTACCGTGGTTACCCGAGAAATGTGATAAATATAAATGCTTTGGGAATATCTTCAAGGAAGAACCGTAACAAACTTCGAAAACTCATATCAAAGCAAGAGAGGGTGATGCAAATTGCATTGATATACATATATCAAAGCCAATGTTCTTCACAGAATGGAGAGGGGTGATACTGATGGAGAGTCTAAGAGCACAACAAGCCTAAGAGAGAGAAGGCAATACCCTTGAGAGGAGGAGGAAACCAGGGAATTGGTTCAATCCTGAAGTGAAAGAACAAATAAGAAAGAGTGGAAGCAAATTGTTACACATGCCAAAGACCAAGTCCAAGTCCAAAAAACCAGGGAAGGATCTTGTGGAGTCAAAACAAGAGGAGACAGTAAAAGGAAGAAGAAGTTGGAAAAAGGCTGTAAGAGGCCCTGAAGTGCCTTCCCTGTCAGTGAAAATATCACATGGAACCCCATGGAGAAGACAGAAAAGAATGAACCCTTAACATGGAGCCTACTTGGATGATGTTGAGAAACATAATCTAGAAAGACAGACTAGTGATCTTAAAAAATATGGGAATAAAGTTGGGTTATGGTTACCCCTCATAATTCAATACATATTCTCATAAAAATTAAATTATTATTTTTACTAATATTAACTAAAATTTACCATCATTGACCCCAAAAAAAAAAGAAGAAGATCAAATGCTTTTCCAAGCAATACAATTTTATATTTCAGCACATATTCTTAAAAAAAATATCATAATTCTAGTATTCCTTTTAAATTAATAACGATTAATTATCTAAATAAATAAGTCGTGGTCAGAATTTCGTACTTGAGGTATTGGCACTCGGTGCACAAATATCAGAGTTTGAGGATTTCAAGATTCGATGAAACCGATCTGTGTCCAAAGTATTAGTACCAATTTTTCCTTCTAATGATTTTCCACGTCAGTGTTGTAGTACACATGTACGAGCAATCGATCAACCCCCACTGATAGGCTCAGTTGTCAACATCAAGCTAATTTTTGATCGCAGATACCGAACTCCAACCGTACCTTCTCTGTACAGTTTTCTAGTATTGGTTTCAGGTACCTACCTACGGTCAAAATCGGAACGATAATAGATTTTAATAGGATTTTTCGACCAAAATCGGTTCTAGTGGCCTTCATATTTTATCGTCCGGAACTTAATTATCCATCATAAGGTGATCTCTACCGGTTATGATTATATTCACCTGTCCGTAAGTACCCTAATGACATCCATATTTTGGGATATCCATGGCAGTAAAGTCCTTGACCAATGTCTGTCCAAAAAACATTGGTCAAGGAATTTAATGGTCGTGCAACCTCGGATGACTTGTCTTTTCACTCTGCTGTGATTCACTTTGTTAAAGCCCCATATATCTCACTGGTAACATTAATGCTATTGTGATCTAATGAAGGGGGTGGTGGTGTTGAACAACTAACAAAAAGAAATGAGACACGTCATATTATCATATGATAATATGGCCTCGCTTGTCAACATCGTAAGAGTATGTTCTTATGTGCGCCCACCGTCCAAAGAGAGTGGCCCAATTGAAATAAATAAAGATAACAACATAATCACATAATTATGGAGGGGTAATTATTTTGGATTAAGATCTGTCTCTCCTTATTTTCTGTGTGTATAAATTGACTTCGAGCTTAATTAGTATTATGCGGATTGGGTTGGGGAGTGTCCGTTGGGCCGAGCTTAAACTATGCGGCCCGTTTTACATTGTTGTATTGTTCTTCGAGCCCAAAAAGGACTCGGGTGGCAAAACCTAGGCCCGGCCCAAGTGAGCTACCGTACCGTGTCTGAGAGAATCATTCGCACGTGGCGTGCATCCCATCTGGGACGTCTCGGGGAAGACAGCAGGTTGAAGACTCGAGCATCAGATGGGGGGTTAGGGTTTCCATAACTGCCAAAGCAATTGGAAACTTCCTGAATCGGTTCATTAGTCTTCATTTCGGGTGACTTGTTTCTGGTAATCACATTTTCTTCTTGTCTTCGTATCTTATGTAGTATGGGACGGGAGCAGAATTGCCTCCTTGGAGTCTCTACATCTCATTGTCCTTGTACAGAAGCAGTCTCTCTTCGGGCCTAATGAATTCTTACTGCTTCAGCAAATTGTTTTGGTCCTTTATTTTTCTAGGTCTCTCGATGTTGCCAATTCGAGCTAATATCACTTCCATTGTTCTGCTAGCTTCTCTGTTAATATAACTTGTGATTAGGTCCTAGATATTGGGGAAACTGCTTGATTCTCTCGCCAGGGTGACTCTTTCAACTGTGGAGTTGCCTTGCGGCTAGATTCTTGCAATTACTTTATTTATTTTCCCGGGCTTGTTGCTTTATGAGCTGAATTATCAGTTGCTATGTGGGAAGAAGAGGCCAGTGAGAAACAAGTGCTTGGTGATGCTGAAGTAAAATCTACGTGTTGGGATATCTCTCTGAGATCAATCTTAGCTTAACTTTGGCTAATTGAGCTATAGGTATCTTTTCTTGTGAAGAACCTTTTCGCCTTGGTAGAGAATAAAGCATGGATGATTTCAGAGCATGCTTAATCATCCATGCTTTTGCTGAGACTGTATTCAAGCAATGGGGGAGCCCATGGTGATTGTAGACTAGCAGTGATAGTCTCCAAAGGGGATGCTAACTATATTCTTATTGGCTCCAGTATTGTAACTTTGCTATTGGTGCGTCATGTTGAAGGAGAAGTGGAGATAGCAAAAGAATTGTTTACAGAGATCTCAGTTGAAATAAGTGATAAGTCCTGGCCATCTGTTGGAATTAATGGCTTGAGAATTTGGAGAGATAAAAACTGTTGCTGCTGTGAATTTGGAAATTTTTGGTCTAACCTTACGGAGGATGTTACTTTTCCAATATTCTAAGAAAAAAAAAGGATAATTCAGTTTTAGGGAGGAGCAACACAATTCATTTTGGCAATCTGAAATACAGAGAACTCTGTTGAAACTAGTAATAAGTTATGGCCATTTGTTGGAGTTGATGGCTTGAGAATGGGAGGATACAGAAACTGTTGACATGAAGTTGGAAAATTTTTGGTCTTGCCTGTATCCTAAGCAGAAACGATATTTCAGATTTATGGAGGAGCAACTCAATTCATTTTGGCAATCTGAAGATTTTCAATGCTACCCATGAATCCTTTGGAATCAGAGGTGTGTTAAAATATATTCGAGAAGGGTTTGGTATTGGTAGATTCTATAACACTCAGATTATTTAGCAAAGCTTCCTATCAGGCTTCCCATTGTTGCTTGGTGAGGTCGGGTATCATCTGTCAAGCTGCATGGGTTCTGAGCTTGGATGATTGTTATAAATATTTATCCATACTAAGTGTACTTGCTTGATCTTGTTATTCACAAGTTGGAGCCATGAACATGCAAGGATAATAAGTTAGCATGTTTCATGTCTTCTGGGAGATAACCAAGAGTTCCTGATTTCATTACTACCTTTTGAACATAGACAATGTATACGGGTATATAGGAGTGATGCAAGTTCTAGATTCAAAGCAGTACATTATGTTTATGCAGCCAAAACTATAGATGCTCAATCTAAGTTGAGGCTGCATGCTTCAACTCCACCATCTGTGGCATGTGATTTGCTTGATTGCTTTAATTCGATATGATTTTGAGATGCTAATCACAAGGAAATGGTTTGGTAAATAAATTTCGTTGAGAATTATTGCTGAGAGTGAACTAGTCTTTTAGTTTATGGTGGAAGATCCCTTTTTGGTAGATTGGTGCAATCTTCTATTGCTCCATAGATTTTTGTGCCGTGCCCTGTAATACATTAGTTGTAGATGGATATGATTATCTTCCAAATGGCAGAAGGATGTCCATTGGCTTACTCTTAGGAGATCATTTGTTGATCTGTCATCTTTGTTCATGATGAGTTCCTGCAATTGGAAAGGGGAAATTTTCATCAGGTTAGGTTTCTTAATTTTTAGATCTCTCTCCACGCAGAAGGGAATATAACCCAGACTCTTGTGCACCCTTTAATTATTGCTTCGTCAGGGTGAATAACCAATTTATGTTTTGTGACGCACAAGGAACTTTTCACCCTTAATATAGAGTAGAATATGGTACTCACTCCCTTTTGAGTCGACGAATACATCATCATATGCCATTCAAATTTAGTTGGTTACTTTTGCATCCTCTCTGCAGAATAATATGGCAGGAAGAAATCGTATTGGTCGTCATCCCGAAACTTTTAGAGACTTTCGAGATGGGCCGCCACCACTACTTCTTAGCCGAGGCCCAGGACCACTTCCTCGTCTTCACCCTCAAGCTTTGGAAGAAGAACTCACAATTAAACACGGAGAGATACAGAGGAGTGTTGCTGAAAATCGTGCCATTGTAGATGAGAACTTTCATCTTCAGAGAGAGTTGAGGGCTGCTAAGGATGAAATTCATAGGTTAGGGCAGGTCATACCCAAGCTTCGGGCTGGCAAAGAGGCACAAAAAAGGGAATTAATTGAGAATAAACTGAAGCTAGAAGCCCAGCTTCGTGCTAATGAGCCTGTGAGAAAGGAAGTTGTTCAACTGAGAGATGAAGTTCGGAAATTGAATGCTTTAAGGCAGGATTTGTCTGCCAAAATACAGGTCCTCACAAAGGATGCTACTCAATTACAGGCTGAGAGTCAGCAGTTAATTCCCATGAGGGCTGATGTTGATGCTCTCCACAAAGAGCTTTATGAGGCCAGGTCTGAAATTTGTTTCTTGAACTGATCAATTCTTTCGCTCTCGGTTCTCCTTAATTTATACTTCAGATGGAGGTTCCTCATTTTTACAGATTAGATATTGACATTTTGTATGTGGTATCAATAGACGAGCTTTAGAATTCGAGAAGAAAGCACGTGAGGAACAAGCTGAACAGAAATATGCAATGGAAAAGAATCTCATTTCCATGGCTTGTGAGATTGAGAAGCTGCAGGCGGCAGAGCAGTTGAACACAGAGAGGAGAGCACATGGACTTGGTAAAGTTATCTTGCTTAACAGCATAGACAGATATACTGCTTTCAATATCGACAGTAGTTTTGTAATATCAAATCATCTTTACGGGTCTTCTATATAGGTATTGGTGGTTATGGGATGATAAATAGAAGCCCTGAAATGAGATATCAGGGCAGCAGATATGGAGATGGGTATGGCGGTAGTTGGCGACACCAGGATAAGCGTGCGAGGCACTGACATATGTTATATTTTCAAACAGGAGCATGTGTTGGTGTGGTATACATGCAAGTTAACTGTCTTGGGCTCAAAATTTTGGGTGATAATCTCAAGGTCCGAGTTCCATTATGGTTTATCTTGCAGAGACCTGGCCTCTGTTTGGGATTATACTCAGTATCTATCCACTGAGAATGTTGTTTGTGGGGCAGTCTTTTCTAAATTTTCTGTTTCCTCTCATTCCCTTCCACTGTTAAATCATAATGTCAAGCAGCCCCTGCTCAAATATGACTTCTTGTAGAATACTTGCTCTTACCATTTATAATTTACTTGAGTTGCACTTAAGTGGAGCTACTGTCGACTTGTGCCCACGATTTTAAGCTTGGTTCTCTGATGCTAATGAGTCTTGCGTAGGATTTGTGTATTTTGCTCATAAAGCAGCGTATGACGAGTGTGTCTTTCTATCATTGTTTCTGAACCGGACCAAGACTTGTGGGACGAGCGAGATTTTCTCAAGAAGAGGTGCAGTTTGAAGGTGACAGTGAGTGTGTGCAGCTAGTCTTTCTAGGTGTTTTGTCTTCATTTCAAGAATAGTATGGATGACTGAGGGAAATTCAGAGGCCTTCGAGATTGTTTTCCCTGTAAGGGGCTGAGAGTCTGTGATGCCTGCCATGAATCTTCACCGGATGGGAAGCTGAAATAGAGAAAGCTAATTGAATTATGTGTGATCGCACGCACCTATCATTCACGTCAGAAACTGTTGAACATACTATTTGTTGAGGCTGCAATCTCAGGTGGATTCATCTTTGAAAGTATTGAGAGATGTACGCTGGAGTCAATGATGTGAGCGGAGCTGCACATTGCCTGAATGGGACGGTTAAGTAAATTTTACCAGCGGCATTTCTCCGGACTGAGGATGGGTTTTTGGAGTTAGCTCCACCATTGCTTTCGACGTCCATCGTGACTGGGCACAATCTTCTTCAGTCTGTTTCAACCATGGCCAGTAAGTACGATTAAGAAATTTAACGTTTTAGCATTCCGTGGAACTTCGGGGTATGAGCTTGCCAAACACTTTGCCATTTTCCGCTTTCAGCTAAGTTTATATATTCTCGACGAGAAGCCACCCTAAAAGTACAGGTGGTCAATACCGAGAACAGAGAGGCGAGAACGGTTGAAGCAATCCAACCAAAGTCCAGATCAAAAGCAGAGGGTCCTCGAGCCACCCAGTCGAGCTAGTTATGTACAACGTTACCGGCTCGGGTAAAGGATCTAATTCAGCGGGGCTTTGATTTAAGAATCGGAGGATGAAATGGGTCATCATCCCCGATTTACTCCTCCTCTCTGTAATTTAAGCATGGCAGTGGTAAACTAACCGTGAACTTCTTGCATCAATCCCTCGTAACGTTTACTTCACCGAGAGTTTTTTTACTATTTAAATAGTCAATCCGAATCGAGAATAGATAATATCATGTAGAGAGAGAGAGAGAGAGAGAGAGAACGAGGAATCCTCCCTAATGTGGAAATGTTGGTCAGGCGCTGGAGCAATTTCGTGTGCCCCAAGGTGAGATTGTGTTGAGGCACGGCACGATTCCCGCAACAATAACGTGTGAAACGTGGGGGTGGGGGAGGAAGAAGAAGAGTTGGAGAAGGGTATTTGGGTCAAGGAAAATGAAAGCGCTGAGCTCTTTCTGTCTGCCACTCCGATGCATGTGGGTTGTTTTGAGAAACTTCTTGAACTTATCCTCCTGGTAGTTCAGAACTGTAATATTGCCGCCCATGATTGCTCCAAACCTACCCCTACGGTCTAAATTTTCACTCATTAATCTATATTTTAACGATGAGATAAGATTATTTTTAAAAAATTGAAAGGTATCAAAATATACCTATTCATAATAAAAATTTAAAGATATTAGTTCATAACAAATTTAGACCTGTTAACATAATAGTGGGTTGATCTTAACATTTTCTAATTCATACGGAACAAGGACAATCAAAATGGGGAGTTTTTATTTAGATATGCTCAACTGGAAATTAGATTAATTAATACAATTTAAAATTTTTTGTATATTGTATGTGGGACGTGAGATGGATACAGACTAAATTACCAAAAATGAGTGAATGATTTTTAATCAGGCTAGAAATTGTCATAATTATTAATTAATGGCTTGCTATGGCCTCATTAATAATCTTCCTCACATCATTACAACACACGGGATTATTCAAGAATTTTTTCCGACATATGTCAGAGGCATAGTTTTAAAAATCGAACTAGCCGGCTGGCTCAATCGGTTCAATAAAGAACCGGCCACTCATTTGGTTTGATTTCTAAAAAAAATAAATAAATTG
>CXYZ01023140.1:1756407-1780629 GCA_900006705.1 Sonneratia caseolaris | reverse complement strand
ATTACAATATATTTTTGTTTTTGTTTTAATTTTAAGTCGGCCGATTTTTTCATGAGTTCAACTGGGTTCACTGGTCGGACCGGGAACCGGCCGGTTCAATCGGATTTTTTCTCTTTTAATGTGCAATTGGGTTTTTTGAAGGAACTGAACCGGGTGAGTGATCGGTTCTCAGTCGACCAGTCGAACCGGCCGGCCCAGCCCGGTTTTTAAAACTATGTAAATTACTTTTCTCACGCTTATATACTTTCTAGTATGATTTTTTTTCACCTTCTTTTATGTGGTTCAATTCGACCCCTTTTTTATTTCCACACTTTTTGACCATTTTCTTATTAGAGAAAATTTGGCGTTTTATCCTTAAACTTTAGTTATTTTTTTCAATTTCATCCCAATTCTTTTTTGGCGTACTTTAAAAACTTATTCTTCGAAATTTTAGAGGAAATTTAAGAAAATGGGATATGGGGAAGGGTGACGGGTGAAGTGCTTTATTATAACCTGATATATATATATATATATATATACGCAATTTTACTATTAAAAGTTGAGATTCAGAGAATTTAAAAACAAAAAAGCTTAATGAAAAAGGGAGAAAAGACCAATATATCCTCGCTTCGATCCGAAGAATTCTGAGTCTAGAACTCCATTCCCGTCTCCTCTCTCTCCCTTCTCCATACGATGCCCACAGCCTGTCTAACTAAACATCCTACGCAAGGCCATCGCTCATGAGCACAGACACCGTCAGACACACCTTGTCACTCCGACAGCATGCGACTGGTGAATCTCAGATCAGCCAACACCATCCTCCCATGGACATTCCTCGCCATCACCGTGCTCTACATCCTCCACTCTTCCAACGTCCTCCTCAGGCACGACTCCAGCGTCGGCATCTCTGCCACCTCTTCCTCCCTGAGCTCTTCCGAGAACGTTTCGGTCGAAGATAAGCTCGGGGCAGCAACGGAGCCCTGCAACATAACCTCTGTGATGAAGGAGCTCCAGGATGAGGAGGATGAGCAGGCGGTGGCGGCAGATGAGGATCGGCGGAGTTCCGGTAGTTCCATCACCTGTGATAGGTACCACGACTATGAGACGGATCTCAAGCACATCGTCTTCGGGATCGCAGCGTCGGCGAATCTGTGGCAGAAGAGGAAGGAGTACGTAAAGCTGTGGTGGCGGCCTAAGGAGATGCGTGGAGTGGTGTGGCTTGACAGGAAGGTGAATCTTTCGGTTTTCTGATCCCGCAGAACTAATATCCGGCTAAATCATTTTCAAACGTCCGGTCTTACCTTGTTTTTCTCGACAAAGAAATGATCCGATGACCTCAGGAGCAATCTCTTTCATCCTAAACATGACAGGTTTAAACTTTCAGATAAGCCAAGCAAGTGATCATTGAGATCATGGTCAATTTCATCGATGCAGGTGGAGACGTACAGAAATGAACGACTGCCGGAGATCCGGATTTCCGGGTCCACATCGAAGTTCAAGTACTCAAACAGGCAGGGCCAGCGGTCAGCACTGAGGATCTCAAGGGTTGTATCGGAGACGCTGAGGCTGGGGCTCAAGGATGTGAAGTGGTTCGTGATGGGGGACGACGACACGGTTTTCATCATCGACAATCTCATGAGGGTGCTCTCGAAGTACGACCACCGGCGATTCTACTACATCGGGAGCTCCTCGGAGAGCCATGTCCAGAACATATACTTCTCGTACGCGATGGCATACGGGGGAGGAGGTTTCGCAATCAGCTACCCTCTGGCAGTGGAGTTGGCCAAGATGCAAGACCGGTGCATACAGAGGTATCCCGGCCTCTATGGCAGCGATGATCGGATGCAGGCTTGTATGGCCGAGCTCGGTGTCCCGCTAACACGAGAAATCGGGTTTCACCAGGTTTAACTCAATTGGGTGAAATTCTTTGTTGAGCCTCCCGTTGTCCTGTTCAAAGTTCAGTTAAAATGGACAGCTCAACCAAGAAAAGATCCATTTCGATGTGTTTTGCAGTATGACGTGTATGGTGATCTCTTGGGCCTGCTAGCTGCGCATCCTGTGACGCCGCTCGTGTCGATCCATCACCTTGACGTGGTGCAGCCCATCTTTCCCGCAATGAGCCGAGTCAAGGCCGTCCACCACCTGTTCGATTCCGTCAACCTCGACTCTGCCAGCGTCATGCAGCAATCCATCTGCTATGATCTCAAGCGCTACTGGTCTATCTCTGTCTCATGGGGCTATGTGGTCCAGATCGTAAGGGGGGTGATCTCGCCTCGTGAGCTCGAGATGCCCACAAGGACCTTCCTCAACTGGTACCGGCGAGCTGACTACACGGCGTATGCATTCAACACGAGGCCCGTGATGAAGCACCCGTGCCAAAAGCCCTTCGTGTTCTATATGAGCGCATCGAGGTATGACCGTGCCAGGAGGCGGATTATCGGGATTTACAACCGGAGGAAGGGGGCGGCCCAACCCTACTGCCGGTGGAAGATGGATTCGCCCACGAAAATCGAGACAATCGTGGTCCTCAAACGACCCGATCCTCTCCGCTGGCTCAAGGTATTTTCATTTTGTCCATTATTTGTTAGAAGATCAGTCAATGTTGGACGAAACAAACGCTTTTATCTTCAACAAGATTCGGTGACCAGTGACTCATCCGCTCTTTTCCCCTGAACATATTCGTAACTAACCGACACATTGCCAGCTGCAGTGCACTGTAGAAAGATCATTCTATTCTATTCTATATCCGTCAGACATCTTTTTCGAACAATGACTAACGACCGTTCACACAATTCTTCTTGCAGTCACCGAAAAGGGATTGCTGCAGAGTTCTCCCTTACAGTAAGAACTCAGTCGTGTACATATCGGTAGGAAACTGCCGGGCAGGAGAAGTCGCTGAATTGTAGCAGAAGCATCTCCAAAGAAGTATTCTATCTATGCTCTCATTCTTCACGGCTCTGATCCTTCTTGAAGAAGATCTCGCAAGAAGACCATGAAAGCGATCGGTGCAAACAAAACAATGGCTGCAAAATGAGTGAGGCCTCGTTATTTTCAGTTTAATACACTGTGGAAGCCCGATACAAGATATCAAGCCCAGCATTTTGCTGTACTAATCGGCAAGTTCTTCTTATATTTCCTTCAAGACTAACAATTGTGACTTGACATTTCTATATGTAATGTAGAAAAAACTATGACAGCTATATTTTGTAGATCAATCATCGGTCATTTTTCTTTTCTTTATTGGTCAATCTGAAATCTAGTGGATTCCTTGGATGCATTTTCTAGCGGAGAAGAGCTTATTTTCTGGGAAGAACATCACATGCTAGGTTCTTCAGTTGTGCTGCTGCTCCTCTGAAAATTCTAAGTTGTTGATGTCAGGGATGCCGCTGCCAATGCCAGTATGTTAAACTAAGTCAGGTCGGTCGAGTGACTCGAGTCCATAAGTAATCCCAATGCTTTCCCTTTACATAATCTCGTCGTCCTTCATTGTCAGATTAACTGTCAGTTGAGAGGGAGGACGAGTCAATAGAACATTTGGAATTGACATCATATGAATAGGTACTGTGTTAGATGTTCAAAAGAGGTTTTTTTTTTTTCTATCTCATTACCACCAGGTGCTTAATTTTCATTCCTGCTCGCAAATTCCTGAAACTTCGATGTTGTGGGAGAAGCTGTCCGTTTTTCATCGCTGTCACTGCCTCAACCATTATTATCAAATTCATGTGGAATCTCGATAAGTTCTATATATTGATACGATCCTGCCGTCTTCTCCGACAAACTTCACTGTCAACAAAGGAAGCAAAGCAATGTTAAGACATTCTTTTTCGCAAGAATTTTCCTTCCTGTCCAATGTCTTGCTGGGGAATCTCATTCTTTTACAGAAGCCAGAGCATCGAAGTCTCCGTTCTCAGAAGGTTTTATCAGGGTAATGAAATTTCTACGAAGAAATTCATCGAGAAGGTGAAGTAATGAAACCCTCATGCAACTGAACTCCACAAAACCCAATGTAATTGGATCAAAGAGTGAAAGAGGCACCAGGGGATGAGGAAGAAGAGGACCAGCATCAAGAGAATCAAGCGGACCCATCTCTTGAGCAATCGAGACCTCGTAATCTCTTTTCTTTCAGGACCGAGATGCTGGTCGCTGGCTGGAAGAATGTGCCAGTCATCATCATTGTTGTATCTTCTTCCCACTCAGAGATCACGGCTTTTTGTACCAGATTGATGACGCGGCCGCCTTTGATTTCCCGAGACAGAGTAACTTGTCTGCTGCATTTTCCCCCAAAAAAATTACTGACTGAAATACTGAGTTTTCTACTGTTCAGTTGCGTTGCTCTTGGATCGTTGCTTGCCCTGCAAGTGACTACGAATGACCCTTCTCTTTATGCTGATCGAAGACCAATTTTCCACTCTCTAGCACTTAATTTTCCAGAAAAACTCATAATACTCTCAGACTTTCAGCCATATAGAGAAGAAAGTGAGAGAGTAGTCTACGAGAAATGTTTTTCCAAATGATCACAATAACATTCATCCGTGTTTGAGTTGATTTGGGAGAATTCTTTTTGGAACTGAAAAATTATAGAGCAGTACATAGGCACGAGAAATGGTCAAAAGAATATGAATCTACTGATATAAGAGTTCAATTCCTACACAGGGTCATCCAGACCAAAACTCGGCTTGATGTACACAAATGGGGAGCGGGTAAACTGTATGGGGAAGAATTCCTGTACACCGAAATCGAAAGGGAGCACTGCCTGTTATTTTGGAACTGGAAAACCAACAAGTAGGCGTTTCCCGCATAAGAAATGGCCGAATTTGCATTAACCTCTAAGACATATTGCAGCTTGACTTTCTCCACCTATTCCTTGCTCATGCTTGCTCTCTCGTCTGTCTCCTTTGCCATAGCTCTCGAAGGACTTCCTCGAGAACTTTGAGAGGAATGGGCACTCGGATCATAACTCTGTGAGGAGAGGTAATTTAGGGCCGTGACAACATCAGATATAGCGGGTCTCATGTTGGGTTGCTCCTGAACACACATTGCAGCTATTGCAAGGGCTTGGTAGAGCCCCCTCACAGGGTACTGCCCTTGAAGTTTTGGGTCCACCATGACTGAGAATTTCTTCCTATCTCTGAACATCGGCCGTGCCTGCAAGATATCCACAGAAACTTCAGCAACGTATTAATTAATCAATTGTTTAAGCAAGTGAATCAAGGGGTTAGCAGAGTTCTCATGGTAATAGTTTATGGTTCCAGAAAGAATCTGAGATCATCCTGCAGAAATGAATACTTTCCGGCCTTGAAAGGCCAAAATGCCATAGGGAACAGTGAATTCAATAGGTCATACTAATTGAAATGAAACAATAAATTGAAAGTATTATGTCAATATACTAACCCATGCAACCAGGTACTGGTCCTTTGGCTCTTTGAGAGTATCGTATGCTTTTCTTCCAGTGATAAGCTCCAGAAGGACAACACCAAAGCTGTATATGTCTGACTTGAAAGTCAACTGTCCAGTCATTGCATAATCAGGTGCACAGTATCCATAAGTCCCCATCACCCTAGTAGAAACATGGGTTCTGTCCCCACTTGGACCCACCTTTGCCAAGCCAAAGTCAGACAGCTTGGGATGATAACCTTCGCCCAGTAGAATATTCGAGCATTTTAGATCACGATATATAATAGGAGGCTTCAATTTGTCATGTAGATACTCTAGACCTCTAGCTGCACCAGCTGCAATTTTCATTCTGGTATCCCAGTCAAGTGCTTTTCTGTTAGGTGGAAGGTCTGTCAGAAGAAACATGGAAACAGAACAATTCATTTAGTAGTTGAGAATAACAAAGCTTGTAAACTACTCTGCTGATTAAGGCAGAAACAAGTAACTATAAGCTAGATGTCTTTATACCATGTAAATGGGTTTCTAGGGATCCCAATGGCATGTATTCATAAACTAGTAGCCTCTGATCTCTCTCAGCACAGAAGCCAATCAATTTAACAAGGTTCGGGTGATCTACCAAACTAAGCATTGCTACTTCGACAACAAACTCCTTCGTGCCTTGAAGGCCATTACGATCAAGCTGCTTGATAGCTACAACCTGCAATAGAGCCAACCGAAATATTTCAAATCATGCATTAATTAACCATAATTGATTTTAAGATGAGGAGATATTCATATCAGTATACCTCATTAATTTTCTCCAAAAGCCCCTTGTACACCTTCCCGAAGCCCCCCTCACCCAAAAAGCAATCAGTCCTGAAATTTCCAGTTGCAGAAGCTAGATCATTGAAAGTGAATGGTTGTGCCTGCTTTCCAACGGGCTTCCCATCCTTGTAGATATCCTTCAAATCCAAATCATTGGCATCCAAATGGAACT
Organism: Sonneratia caseolaris; assembly: GCA_900006705.1. NCBI lineage: Eukaryota > Viridiplantae > Streptophyta > Magnoliopsida > Myrtales > Lythraceae > Sonneratia > Sonneratia caseolaris. The sequence goes on along the minus strand of CXYZ01023140.1, from coordinate 1,774,280 downwards.
TTTTGTCCTTGGTTACTTCTTCCTTCGATTCTGATTGCTTTGTACTATGAGATGGATCGGATTTCTCTTTCTCTATCACGAACAACAACAGTAAAAAGAAGAAGAAGTGAAGATATCATTAGAAATAAGGCCTAAAGGACAAAAAAACTAGCTAGTTCAAAAGCCAAACTGCAAGCAGTAATGAAACCTATCTTCAAAAAGAAAAATATCGACACTACTACTCTAGCATTCTCCACTAAACATCAATAGAGAAATCCGCTCCAAGAAAAGGAACGCAATCGAGTTCTAGGGTAACTCTTGAACTTTAAGCCCCGACATTTTCAGGATAACTGCCTGAATCACCCAAGAAAGCCAATCAACAGAAAATGAAAGGTCGGACCTAGACAAGTAGCATACGCAGCTCATGGCAATGATCAAACAAGAGAAATGGGGCAAATTAACAAGCAAAGCGTGAGATCACAAGGCCAAGTTCAAAAAATCAATCCGAAAAGCACTGATTGACAAATCTCTGGGAAATCAGCCCTCGCAGATCAAATGCCGATACTTCCGAGCTGCAGGAATGTACAAGGTTTTGTTAGGGCAAATCCTACCTAAAGGAGGTTGTTTCTCCGGTTTCTTCTTCCTATTGATCTGACTTGTCGGGTTGTTGTTGTTGCTGCTGCTGCTGTTGTCTGGTTCCGCGTCGGATTTCCCTGCGCAGGTGAAACAACCCATAACAATGGCAGATCCTCCCTCTCCCTCTCTCCCTTTCCCACACCTCCCTGTCTCTCAAAACCCCTCTAACTCTCTCTCCGCCTGCGTAACAAGAGAGCAGAGAGCTTGAACAGACGGAAGGAGAAGAATGCAGAGAAGGAATGAATGGAGAAAATGGGAAGGCGATTACGAAAACGAAGGGGGCTAGAGGAGACACAGAGTGTGTGCCTTTGCTCTTTCGTGGGTTTCGAGATTTTAGAGGCTGGCCTGTTCTGTGGCTTGTATTTCCGGGGTCTGCTTTTCAGTGCCCTCCGGGAACACGATTAGGTGTTCGTCCCCCAGTAACGCCCTGCCACGTGGAACCGAGTATTCCCTCTAATCTCCAAATTTGGTCAAATCCTAACACCCCCACCACACGTTTTAATTATTCATTAGAAAATGTTGGACAAATTGGCTCGGTGCTTCCTTCTTATTCCATTTAAATCTTATTATAAATAAAATTTATAATGAAAACAATTTTATTATTAATAAATTTATAAAATTTAAATTTAAATGGGAATTTATTGTTCATACTAAGTAGTATCAAAAAAGAACTGTGAAGTTCCCGTAAAGTAAGACCTCAACGACATGCTAATAGCTCCACCATACCGTTTGGCTAGATCTATTTTATAATCATTTAAAGTATTAAATTTCTAGAAACTAAGCTTACAAAAAAAAAAAAGGGCAGAAAGACAAAAAGGTCTCATCCAAGTTTTAAATTCTTCCCCCTTTGCTTTGGGTTTGCTGTCATGGCAACGCGAGGACCCTGTGCCTCATCAAACGCGACGAAGTTTCGTCAAGCAGCTTGAATACAACTGGCAAACTGAGCAAATTCTTCTCTCCGATTTGATTGCGTCACAGATTCGCCATCTTAGAAGCCGCGCGCAGCAGATCTTTGTCTCCCGGAGGACTCTTGTCCTGTCATCACCCGGCCGCGACGAAGGATCGGGAGCCCAATCATTCACCAGCCGTCTGTCGTTAAAAGGGAATGGAAATTTAAAAATATTTTTTAAAAAAAAAAAGATAGAAAGAAAAAGGCTGTCGTGTCGGATTATCAAATTTTTCAAAAAAGTACCTGACGTGGGAGCCACCACCGACACGCGCTTTTCTGCGCTCAAGCACCCAACACTGTGCACGCCGGCTTTCGCTTACACTGCGGAGCCGCTAGCAGATATAATTGAGACTTCCTCTCGATGTCTACGAGCTTGCCCCCTAGTTGGTCAGCTATGCTTCGAAGAAAAAGTCCAAAATATTTATTAATAAGTCAACTGATAGAACATATCGAGATAAAAAATTTTGAAATGTATATGGATGGAAAGAATTGTTAGCAGGAAAGAAGCATAAGAGCAATGAAACTGAAATAAATAATTTTGGAAATTTGGAGAGGAAATATAAAGATAAGGGCGAGAGAGAGAGAGAGAGAGAGAGAGCTAAGAATAGGACAACACAGGCATGGCGTCCCGGTCTGACCCATTCTGGCCCACCGGAATGGGCCTCGAAGAGAAATGGGCTGGGCTTGGATATTGAGGCTTCGGCCCATGCGGGGGACAAGCTGGGTTACCAGACCTGACCCAAGTAGGTCCTGCACTGCAGGTTCGGGTCAGGATTCCCATCACTGACCCGGGGCGAGCCGTACATTCGTCGGCCGGCACGTGCCAAACTAAATCGTGGGCGCAGGGAAGATTCCCCATGTGCCAGATTGATTTGTCCGGAGAATCTTAGCTTGACAACGAAGCAAAACCCCGACGGTTCTTCTACTCAGTTGACTAATACGGATGCCCTTCAATCACAGCTTTCGACAGGCGGTTGAGATAACATTAGAAGTATTATCACGTGATCACACCCCGGAAATCATTTCAGTCTTACTCTTCAAAGATAATATCGGTCGGGCAATATAACAAGAGGAATTATCCATATGATTTTAATGACCAGATTTCATGAAACTTGAGGGAAGATTAAAATCAAGATATACGTAATAACAATTCGTACGTGTGAGAAATATTATCATAAAATTACCCCTATATCAAAATCAAAACAAGGGATGTCGTTTTCTCGTGTATAAAAAAAATAGTTCCCTTTTTTTTAATGAAAAATCTAATTGGTGGGGCCTGTTTTCATGGATGAAACCGAGCGATTGTCAACGAGATCTTTTTGTGAAGGATGGGCGTAGACAAGCACCATAATACTTTCCATAGTTTTAAAACCAAACCGGGTCGGCCGGTTTAATCAATTAAGCCGGAACTGGCCACTCATTCGATCTAATTTCTAGATTTAACCAATTTATAATTAAAATGCGGTCAACTCCGATTGAGCAAGCGGTTCCCAATTCGATTGGTAAATTCAATTGAACCGGTGAAAAAACCAATCAATTTAATTTTTTTAAATAAAAATATATTATAATATATTTATTTTATTTTACTAAACTTATATTTACATTTTATATTAAACTTGAAGTTCATATGATGCTTATATTATGACTTTTTATTATAAATTATTATCAAATTATTATATTATATATATTTATTTGTAATATTATACTATTAATATTATTTATTAAATATATAGTTCACCTTATTAAACTCTCAGTCAGATTCATAAACCTATACCTTGATCAGTTACTTATCCGATCCAATTTTAAAAACTATGATACTTTCCATTCACGGAAAACATCTTTGGACTTACATTCTAGAAGGAAGCTAGATGACGTATACCTTAGCTCCCTTTTCTTTTCTTTTCTTTTTTTTTTTTGTATTGATGTGGAAAATTCTAGGGTGCGACGATCGAATTGAATCTGTTGCTTAAACCCCTCCACGGATAAGTAAGAGATAGGCGCCCGACGCCAGAGATGTCTTCCTCCATCCAACAGTTCAGTTAACGTGCTGACAGAAGGGTTCAGTTGTTTGGGAATGCTTGTAATGGATATGCATTTGGAGGATGGTTGTGATTTTCTAATTCTATTCATGATCTGAAAGGATTTACATCCGTGTGGGAGACGAATTGATCCAAATAAGAACTGGTAGAAGATTACTGAATTTCTAAGTCAGGAGTGATGCAGATTGAGAATGAGTTGGATGGACCATGTTGATGAACTTCATAAACAGACTTCTCAAATTGGGAGAAAGTAAATTGAAATGGTGTTTATTTAACTCTCCAGAAGAAGAAGGAAGACCGGTCAATTGGGTCTAAAGAAGGAAAGAAAGAGTGGGAAGCAGTCCCTGAGGTCTGCTGCACTTGTCACTCATCATCGTCTTCATTTATTTCAATCCGCCAACAATTGTCAAGTCCCAAGCACGCCAGCTTCCTGGGAATGTTTCCTTTTCTTGTTCCCTCCGATTAAGTTCGATTCTTTTAAGAAAATTATGATCCGAGAGATGAAATAGCCCACTCCGATCAAACGAACAAAGCCATTATTAAACCCCAAAAACAGAGCAACCACATGTCAAAAAGCAGCTGTTTTCGTTGAAAACTGTCGTCTAAGAACTGTTGGATGTGATAATCTCGCAATCAACCTGTCGGAGAGTTACGATTGCCGGAGAGATGCAAAAAGGAGACCAGTGGCTCAATGGTAAGACATTCACAGCACGACCAAACTGAACTAAACAGATGCTCTGTTTACCAAGTCACTGAGTAATTTGTACATATACACAATCCACTAAATTTCGATGGAAACTCGAGTTCCAGAATCGACCCATCACCAAATCGACTGATCGAATATAGCCAATCAAACAAGTTATTCGAGGAAACCCATTCTTCCGCACCCTACGCTAATATCTTCTCCGAGCCCCTAAAGGAAAAGCTCAGGTACGTCTTCTCACCCTATCGATCCCCCGTCTCTGAAACCTGAACTACGAAAAGGGCTCAGCGAACAGATTAACGCCGTCCCACATCCACCTTCCCACAAGCATACAGACATCTACGATCAACTTCAACAACCCCTGCAAAAACTCGACCCGGCTGGATCGGATCAGCCGTGTCAGGATTCGGAGTTGTACCCGCTCGGAGTTTCCTTCGGGGTCGCCGAGCTGGAGCTGACAAACCCGTCGTCGTCCTGCGGCCCTCCCCCTCCGGCGGCGGAGGCGGGGGGTGTTGAATTCGGCGCCGAAGTGAAATGGAAAATGGTCTTCAATACCTTGATTATGATCTGCCCACGTTTCGGAGGGAGCCGATGCTCCCTCGGCTTCTCCGACGTGCTGGAGACTGACTGCTCCATCTCCGGCGGCGTGTCGTCAGAGGAATGTAACTGAGCAAGGGGATTGCTCAGAATTTAATGACTTATGATTCTGAGGTTGGATGGGCGGGGGAGGGGCGGTTAATATAGCGATTCGTGGGGACAAACGTGAGGTTTACGATGACGCGGTAGTGCCGGACGTGGAACTTAGAATTGGCGAGGATAAATCGGGCAATAAAGAGCCAACCTTTTGCCTCATTATATTTAATTTAGTATCACTTTATCTATAGTAAATAATAAATATGAAACCCAGTACCCATGAATTACTTGAGTAAGTAAATTTTAGCGGTCATACACCTGGAGGAGGGAACTTCCTCTACATCTGCGTCCACTGGAAGGATGTCCTCTGTACCTATAAGCTATGACTTTGGTGGAAATGAAAAATATACATTAGAGAAGTTCTTAGGTGAGCATGGGCTGACTGGACGGAGCTCCACTGGCGACGATCGTCCAGCGCAGGAATAAATGTGGAGCGGCTCTAGACAATCCGACAACCCATGAAGAGATTTTATCTGCCGCCACGTGTACGCCGTTCACTACAGAATATTCTCCTCCCGCCAAAAAGATACTAGCTAAGAGGACGGAATTGTTTTTTTTAAATTCATGCCCTTTTATCATATGCCGCTCGCATCTGACGCAAAAATGATGATGTAATATATAACAACTAAAATTTTGATGTGAAATTGAGGTCGGGTGTGGTCTTAAATCTTATTAAATTATAAAAATATTAAAGTTACAAAAATAAAAACAGTTAAAATCACCATTTAAAAACCGCATTAGATTGGCCGATTTGACTAGAGCAAGCCACTCACACAATCCGATTTTTATAATTAATCTAATTATATTGTAAATATAGTAAGATCCAATTGAATTTGTCAGTTTTTAATAGGATCGGTGAACACAATTAAACTAATGAAAAAATCGTGTAATTTTAAATTTAAAATAATAATAAATAATATAATGTATTGATTTTATTTTATTGATATTTTTATTAAATTTGTTATTAATATAATTGATATACTAAGTATTTTTGTTATAAATAATTGTTAAAGTGTATTATTATGTTAATTTATTTGTGATATTATATTATTAATATTATTTATTAAATATATGGTTCGATATATTAAATTTCAATCTGATTCATGAACTTATACCTTAATTAGTTTTCGGTTCGATCCGATTTTAAAAACTAGAATTAAAATTACAATGAGGATTTCAAAAGATAAACTATTTATAGATGCAGCAGCGTGGTGAATTCTTTTACCCTTCTTTTCTTCAAGGAGAAGTTAGTGAGACTCATAGTGCAAATCTATATTTAAAAATATATATTTAAATATATATATATAATCCAAGAGTTAATTCGAGCAAATAAAATGCACATGCATTTCACTGCTTTCGTGGTGCTCAATGGAAGTGGGAGTGGGGGGGACAAGAGGACCCGATCTGCGATGGCCCACCGTGGGATCACCCACATGGAGAAACGACTGTGCACCGCTGTTATTAATAATTGAATTTCGAGACTGCCTTTGCGATAGATTCGAGAGCCTCCCGATGGATGGATAAGGCAAGAAGTTGCGCTTCTCAATAATTATTAATATATACATATATATATATATATACATATTCCCCACGTGATAAAAGTAATATATTGGCCCAAACTCATATTGTTATAATTAAAATGTACAGCTCAAAAATTTATTACCTTGAAGTTAATATATACGGCTGCGATTGGTTGGAAGTAATGGAAATGGAATGATGAATTACTATTCCTTAGTTTAGCTTCGTTCTTAAAATGGACGGAATGAAGTTGTATTTAAAAACGTATTTTACTTATTATACACATCATAATTGTATACTCATTAAATCCAAGCCACACTTATAAAATTTTCATGGAAAATAGCACATACAATTATAAAAAAAATTATTCTATTATTATTCTTATCATATACTTTTTTTTTACTTTCATTCCCAATCATTTTACTATATATATATATATGTATGTATATCAAATAACTATCTAAATATAAAAAATATGAATAATTGCTAAAGAATCATAATTTTAAAAACTGAACTAGACTAATTGGTTCGACCAGTTTAACCGAGAATCAACCACTCACTTGATCCGGTTCCTATAAAAAGATTTAATTGCACATTCAAAGTGATCAATTCTAATTAAACCAGTCCGTTTACGATTTAACCAATAGACTCAATTGAACTGATAAAAAATCAGCTAATTTTAAATTAAAATATTAAAAATATACTATAATATGCTTATTTTATTTTATTTTACTTATATTTATATTTTATGTTAAACTTTTTTAATGTAATGATTATATTAATAATTTTTGTTATAAAATATATTTAAATTATGATATTATATTATTTGTATTATTTATTAAATATGTGATTCAATTTATTGAACTTTTGGTCTGACCCATAAACTTATGAATTCATATCTACACTGATTTTTGATCCGATCAAGTTTTAAAAATTATAGAAAGAATAGTCAATTATTGAAATATAGAATTAAAAGAAGAAGAAGAAGAAATGTTTAATGAAGATCGGAATGCCAATTAATTACGTGCGTGAGAAACTAGAATAAATTTGTAACAAATGAGGTAAATAACTATTCTACTGGAATAGTGATTTCGATTATTTAGCACATAACCAAACTTAGGAAAATGAATTGTAGCCGAAATGGTGATTCCAATTCCATCCTATTTCGGCTACCAAGCATCGCATCGCCTAAGGGAACACACAAAACTTAAAAGTAAGAAGAATGGAATTTAATTCAGGAAAAAATAATTTGAAAAAAAATTAAAATCGATAAAATATAAATATTCAATATCGCCTTGAGCTGGGAGGCTCGGGCACGCTTCGCCACCTTCGTAAAATCCTCTCTTTCGGTGAAGGGCTGTCCCGCTGTGATGTCAACTTGCTGGTGGGACCATCGCCAAGTACTTACTTGGGGATCAAGTTCGACCTGTAGCTGCATTGCCCAATTTCTTTTTATTTATATTTTCTTCCGGCGGGACACGTGGTGCTGACTTTTTCTCCCCCCCAGGCACGAGTAAATATCACAATGTTTAATTTCTTTATTTTTTTTAATGCATGGTATATTATTAATTCGTTTATGCAATAAATTACACACTCAACATCGACCGTAGAGACTGCTTCTCTGTGTCTGTCGGTTTTTTTTTGTTAATTTATAAAACGTACCACAACTCAGGCTTCTTCTCTTATCGAGGGTCAATAATTCCTATTATTATTTTATTTATATATATAATCTTTCTAATTACCCATTAAACCCATTCTTTTTATTATCTATACGTAATCTCTTACTGTTAACTAATTTGTGGGGGTAATTAATTAAGTAAATAATAATAATAATAATATGATATTTATAATTGAGGAGAAAATTTCCCGGGATCCCACTTCCAACGGAAAAGGAGGAAGCCCCTGGTTTTGCAATGAAACCGCGCTTCTCCATCGAAGAGGAGTAGTAGACGTGTCTCTCCCGACCGAGTTGCATAAAAGTCATTATTAACAGAACGTCGTGCACATACTTTTATATTATTATTATTATTATTATTATTATTATTAAACATTTAAATCTTAAAAATTTGCATGTATAATAATCTGAATTAATTTTATACTATGTATGTATGTATGTACGTCATGTGGTAAAGATTGAAATCTTACTTGCGACCGGGACCGATGATGTCGTAGCTCGGTCGAGGGAATTGATGATTTGTTGGCGGTGTCTTACTCTTTGGTAGAGAGATGTTAATGTGGGGGTCTCTGCCGTCGTCTGAACAGGGAAACTGCAGCGAAGAAAAGGCGGAGAACTTTCCCCCTGGATGGACCACAGTGCTTATTATGTCTATCAAACCCTTACGGTATGTTAAATGGACAGATTGAGCCGCTGCAAGATAGATCTTCAACTGTTTCGTCTGGTTACAAGTTGGAGCTAAGCAGTTTGGTTCACATTTATGGCTGATTTAAATAGTAAATCGTGATATTTTCCTTTTAATTTTTTAAAATTATTTAAAAATAAATAATTTTTATTTTTTAAAAATTTTAAAATTGAATTGACAATTGATACAAGAGGTTTGGTGATTTCAGCCGGTTCAATGAGAAATGTGTCGGGCTGATTTTGATTCATCACACTTATTTTGTATGCTCGATTCGTAACTATCTCCTAACTCAATAAAAGTGATTACAGACCGTTTTAGAGGCGGTCCGAGCTAGTCACAAGTTTCGATAAGCCGGTTTAAAGGTAGTCCGAGCTAGTTCTAAGTTTCGATGGGCCGGTTCCATACAAAATCGGTACGATTAACATCTCTAATTATGATATGGAGCCACCTCCAACAAGTGTCATCATTTCCCCCCCTCGATTAAGTAGAACCCGATTTGAAAGCCATGGACGATATTGACATGTGACCATGTGAGGTATCACGATTTAGTCAATCCGCTTAAAATTCAAATAAAAACTAGAAAAAGATTTACATATATCTTACCAATTTATTTATAGAAATCATGTTATTACATCTGCTAGCTGATGCCTTTTATTGTCTTTTTTCCCCCAATTTCCCGTAGCTCCCTCTGTCTAAATTTCTGTGAGTGTCGAGGTGGTCGCGAGGAGAGTAGGAAGGAAAACGCGTCCGCTTATATCAACTGATTTGTCAGTCATCCATTTAATACCGAACCGGACAGGAGTTGATGTTGCGGAAACTAAACCCCGATCCTTATTATTATTATTAATTACATACGCATATGGGCCTACAGATAAATTAAGAAAATAAAAAAAATACAGTAAGTTTTATTATAAAAATTAAATTTATAATATTTTAATTCTTAAATTAAAAATAATACTATTATATAAATCCTCAGTGTAAAATCAAAAGGTGCTCATATTTTCACAAAAAAAAAAGTTTCTACCGGAAATACTGTTTTTTTTAATACGCGGCTCATGGGTCTCACAAGTGAAAAAAAAGGAAGTATCATAATAAGAAAAGGTACGTGTGTAAAGTTGGTAATTCGGGTCGATACTGCATAAAAAAATCAAGTAGTCTGAAAATATTAGTTTAGGCACGAAATTTCCGTACTTCAAGCGGTTTGGACTTGGGATAAGTTGTACAAATAATTATTTTTTAAAAATGAATCTAAATAATTATATTTCAACATAAAAATTATTATTATATAATTAATAAATTAATATAAAATTTAAATTAATTTAAATAAAATATTCAAATAACTATGAATATATAATTATACGTATAATTCATTACTTTTTAAAAATTTTATTATAATTTTTTATTATTATAAAATATATTTTTGTACTTTCAATATACATAATTTTTTTAGGCGGTGCAGCACCAGCCTGGCACGGGTTTTTTCGTCTCGTGCTTTTGGGCGGTTCCACTTTTGGCCACCTCTATACCTGTGCAAATCTCCATTTCACACATGTTGAGGAATGGTAATTTTGACCCGCCCCGGTTGGGATGGGTCAGACTCTAAACTTATTTACGGATTCGTACGAGTCCAGATCTCTCTCTCTCTCTCTCTCTCTGTTTTCATTTTTCTCATCTGATCCGGCCCAATCCGACTTATATATATATATATAGTTATTATTTGTAAGCCGACGATCTCTAATTAGTGGCAGAATTTCCCCTTCTTCGATTACAGTATTCCCCACTTCAATTTACAGGGTTGGTTCCAAATTCGCCAACCATTTCTTAAATTGTGGGACCCCCAAATATTACCGACTCCTTACGCATGCAAGGTGAATCTCTCATAAGTAAAAGATTGACAAATCAGTGTGGGGGTACTTTGAAGACTGTTGGCATTTAGTATACAGCACCGACCAACACTGAATTCTCTGTGTGCAAATTGCGAAGGGACCCTTGTCCACCACCGGCCCCCCATCAAGAGTGTCAAATAGCTAAATCACACGCACTAAGGCTTTCTTGGATACCATGGAATCTGGAATTAATGGCTTGTTTCCCCATTAGCTGTCATTCTAAACTTCAACTGATACCTACTGAACTATCCACAAACTTATTTATAATACAACTTTCGGCCAGATAATTTCACGTGTCCATCATCTTAATTTTGAGATTAAAAAAAAACTATAGCCCATCTGCATAGGGCATATAGAGCATCAGCGAGTGCTCAGATGACCCAGAAAACGAGGATAAGGTTATGGCAAGGATAAGTGTCAGTGAGAATTATTGATTAAAAAAAAAGAAAGAAAAAGAAGAAGAGGATAAATGGCAGTGAGAACACGATTGAAGTCAACTGACTGACGTCGGGCCCGATCACATCGGGACACATACGTAGATGGGCTCTCAGCCGCATAAATAATTTCATAATTATTTTATATTTTCTAATCAACGAAAACTCTTCGTTTTTTCCCCCCCCCTGCCATAGTGACATGATGATACAATGCACATTGGCTGTCAGGGAATTTTCATGGAGGGTTTCCGTGCGGTGCTCCCGCCTATTAATGATCTTCGTGCATCCGGTTGAACTTTATTTAGCTGATTAATTAGATTGTTCCGGATCGGTCCATTTAAGGGGTTAAGAACTTCCCACCACAAGTGGGACTCGAGCTCGAGTTCTCTCATTAGGATGATGAGCGCCAAACCACTCGATCAGGCCTACGGTGGATACCTTTTCGGTCTCTGCCAAATACCTTCTTACACGAACACACGAACTCCGCTAGACGGGCGTGGGTATCGGGATCAGCGCGAGTCTCTAATCCGAGCATCGAAGATCGGATTTTTGCTCATGAATAGTGAAGCGAGAACGCAAGGGCAGGGGAGAGAGAGGGAGAGAGAGAGAGCCGGTCGACCTGTATCAGCAGGCAGCTGGTGCCTGGTATTTCTGTTTTTAATATAATTAATTAGCTAATATTAAAATCTCGGTTGTAAAAGTCTGTCACGTCATTATATTTACATATTTTTAACGTGTCAATTATTACATAATATATATTAATATTAATGTGCAAAATCTTATGATTATTTAAAGTTTTTTAAAGGCTTTTGTTTCATTTCCAGGACTTGCAATTTAAAAAAAAATAGTTAAGATTGCTTGAATAATTATTGGACCATCATCATATGATTACGTGTTCCCGATTGCACGGTACCTTCTCCAGAAACTGGCGGTGGACGGGGTCGGCCGCCATTTAAGTCCCGGGACAGCCGTTCACATTTCCAATTATTTTTCCTTTTTCGTTTCCTCCTTTTTGCTTTTTATTTTTTGAGATTCAAAGATTCAACATAGGAAGTGAATCTGTTGATTTGGTAAAGATAAGAACTCAATGCTTAAAAATCACGCAAGACGCACGTCGTATTCTCTTACGTCAGAGGGAGGGCGAGGCGGAGGTGGGAGGGTTCGTGTAAGAGATGGTCAGAGGGGACCAGAATGGGCCACCTTGAGCCGGTTGCAAGCGGAGCCGTGGGGTCGCGGGACCCTTACCGTGGTTAATCGGTCCGATGCATGGTCCGTCCGCCCGTCCGTCCTCGATGAGAGCGATCGGGTCGAGTGTTCCACAGTGATGTCGGTAAGGGCTTGTAAATAATCTTTGCAGAGTCACCGGATCGACGATCCAAAAATCTCCCACATTGGAACATTTTCAAGCCCTACTGCGGATGATTAATTCAGAGTTGTGGGCGTTTACCATGTCATATATTGTGTCGCCATTAACGTACGACGTGACGGGTTAATTTCGTCTGGCAACATCCGCGTAACTACCGCAGTCTCNCCCCCTTCTCTCTGACTTTGTCTTCCTCTCTTTCTTTGGTCTTTCCTAAATGTTCCGTTATTGTTTTAACCAATCACGACCCCCTTTTTTTTTTCCCCTTTTTTATTGGCACATGTCAATAAATTCGGGAGACGGACAGATTTACAGTGTGTAAATATCGATAGAAAATCGGTAAATTATGGATTTTCGTATATCAGGTTTCTGCTCGGACTGTTCTCCCTCAGCATCTTAGAAATCGATCCGAGATTTGTAGGTGCGCGTAGGTCGAAAGGGCAAAAAGGGGGAATTCATGAGAGGGATTAGACCACTGTCGGCTAACTCTCGCTGTGATTTGACAAACTGCACGAAGCCAGGCCGGGAGAGAAAGGAATGGGTCTCCGCTGCGCTGTGTGGACCGTGCACAATTGAAAACTCCATTCTACAACTTGTTTATTCGGAAAGGGGACAGAAATGAGTACAGCTCGGCTCGATCGGATCGACCCGCCTACCTGTGTGGGTCATCCGATTGCCCGGGCTACCGTCTTTGACGGGCAATGAGAAGGCGCTCGGTGAATGTACGCACGGCACTAAAAGTGCATATGCAAGTCTATTGCCCGGGTCGTTTTGAGTCCAGTACGCCCACCCGACCCACCACCCCAGAAAGACCGATGAACATAACCAAGAACCAAACAAGTGACGCACAGAATATGGGCGATACAATCTTTTAGAGAGAGGTGGATGAATGAATGCCAATGTGAAAAGGGCGATGGATGCGGGGGGTCATATATTTACAAGATTGACGCCAAGTCTTTCTCGTTCAGTCTAACCGGCATCACCGTGGACATCTGAATTGGTCGGCTGAACTGCTGGAAAGTCGACGAGCGCCGTCCGTTTACTTGCGTGTGGTGCATCTACACATCTCAGTCAATCGATAGATCAATTCGGCAAAATAAATAGACAAAAAATCGATTATTATTAAACCGGGTCCCACTAAAGCCCTTTTCCCCTTTTTGTTCTTCACATCCTAGAAGCCGCCACTTTTTTTATAATATCTCAATTAAATATAAAATATTATCAACATTTAAATTTAACATATATATTTTTATTTTTAATAGGTATCAATATTACTTAATTTATCAATTTTAGTGTAAGATTATTTTTCATTAAATCATTATAATGCCTCCTAGGATTATACGAAATTTAGTAAACAAGGTATAATTAGTATATGGTTAGGGACAGTAAAAATATTTATGCTAAATTAAGATATTAATATTTATTATTATTATTAAAAAGGAGCATGCCATTTTCCTTCCCCCTTGTAACTGCAAGCTCGAAAATTCTATACAGCATTTGTACAGAGATTGGGCATTTTGTTTGATATAAAATGGAGGAAAGGAAAGGGCATGACATGGTGATCAAATGAGACCAGTAAATATTTTTATAATCAACATCTTCTACTTATTCTACCGTATCATAAAGATCGAAATAACAATTTTATTTTCATATGAGACATCGGTGCGCTTATAGCAATTGTCTAGAGTAAGAAATTCGGATCGGCTCCCTGGTTTTATATGCGTATGGCTTGAGCAAAGTTTCATCACCTCGAGGAGCCTGCCTCATCCTCTCACCTAAGCGACAGTTCCCGGAACTGTACATGAACCTTCCTAGGATCCGAGGACGAGTTGGCCTCACGAGCATCTAGAACTTCGAAGGAGAGCTTGATCTTCAATTTCAGCTGTGGACCAATAATTTGAAAGCTAAATTTTTTTTAAAAAATCTGGTAAATATCGGAGAAAAAGTGCAGAGGAGACGGGAAAAGCTCTTACAGGTCAACGACAACATCAGATGAAGCCGACTCCTCCTGGAATCCTAGAAGAAATTCGCCGCCCTCTGTCTCGGAGATTTATCACTGAATGCAAAATCCAGTTTCCCACGTGCGTGGAACTAAACTCATCTCAATCATCCCCCGATCAGCGTAATCATCATTAACCTTCTGTTTTTTTTTTCTTCCTTCATATCTTTCAATTCTTCTCCGTTCGTTAATTTGAGTGTTCTGCAATAAAAAAATTGCAGAGTGTTTCATGATTGATTGGAACAAATCCGGATGCTAATGGTTGGTTTCCGATACAATCTTGTGTACTTTATGTAGAAGGACACGCATGTGGCAGATCTGAGTCCTGTCTCATGTAATCTTATACCATTTTCAGGTAACAAGGATATAGTTGTTGGCCTCACAGAGGCACGAGAACGAGAAAGATACAAAGGACACGGAATCACCCATTCAGAACCAAATTGATTTGACAGAAAATCATACATGCTATTATTGCCACCAGCAGTTCAAATACTCGATGTACATATAAACTACGAGCGCACACAGTTTTCTATAGAAACTATGAGCACTCACAGATCTTATCTTCTAAAGGGCTGAACCTCTTCCAGAACACATCATCTCCCACCTTAAAAAAAAAACTCGCAGAAAGACCCGTCGGAAGAGGTTTGCCTCTTATTACACAACAACATCAGCAGAACAAAGCAGGGACTGGGCCCCTCTCTCCCGCCATGGCCGCCTCTAAAACCCAGGCCATGTGGCAGGTGAAAGAAGGTGTGGACTGCCCATGGTAAACTTCAAACTAGGTATCACACGACGCTTTAGGACTTCGCCTGTGATCTCTGCACCAAATATGGCAGCAGATCACGGCGGGTTTGGACTCTTTCATCTTTTTACCTTATTACAATTACTACAGACCTTCAGGAGAAACAGCCGATTTGGAGAATCGGGTAGACGCAGGTTGCTGGTGGCAAAATCGAAATTTACAGCATGTCGGGGTCCCCGTCGGAGACGTAGGTGCTCGGGGTTGCGGAGTCCTCGGAGGCTGAGTTGGCATCGCCAGCCCTGTGGATCCCCAGCAAGGACCCTGCCTTCAACGCCGCCGCCGCCGCCGTCTTGACCATTCTCCCAAAAATCCGAGCCTTGATCTGGCCACGCCTAGGCGGCAGGGATGTCATATTCCTGTCGTTCTGGCGGGTTGTACTTGTAACAGAGGCAGAAGAGGCGTAGCCCATAAAAAAAGGGTGCCTGAGAGTTGTCTTGTCTGACCCGAAAGTGAGAGAAAAGGCGAAGTTAACTGGTGGAGAGTAAGAGAGCAGAGAATTTGCCGAAGGTACGAGTAATTGAAGAAGAAAAGAACGAAGAATTCGGGTCAAGAACTTGAATCTCAGGGGAAATATCTTTGAGAGAAGGGAATTTGGAGAGCGAGGAGAAAATCGGTGAGCTGATTTACGTGAAGAAGGATTTTGTGATTGAAGAAGCGAGGAGGCTAGCCTCCCACCGGGGGAGGTTAAACGTAGATTTCAGGCGAAGGTGGGGGATACGAGAGATAATGGCCAACTATATCAGGTTTTATACAAGCGGAGCAGTAGGAGGACGACGACGACTGGCTGGAGTGGGGCCGTTGATCTAAATAGTGGGGGCAAAACTCAACGGTCAGATCTGAATCTTGAAGGAAAGAGCTTGGGCCGAGTGACTTTCCAGGTAATGAGATGGGCTCCGAACCGCATTTCCCAAGCACGCAGGTGGGAACCGGGGTTCGGGCTCTACAGTAATTTTGCGTGATGTCGTTTAGTCAGTCCCTGTACTATTTATCTTTAACGTGTTAGTCCATTAAGAATTGTCTATGTGGCAGTCACCTCCTTGCTCAAATATACTGACTTTACAAGCATCATGGAGATGGATGTGACTCTCGACTCTCGCACTCCCTTCGGCCATGAATGTATATCTTACTCCAACCTATATTAATGGGGTATTGTATTATTACGAATAGTTTACATAATTTTTCCTAAATAAAATTGTAATGTCGAATCTTGTATTTAAGAAACTCACTATCAATAAATTTGCCAGCTAGTATAATAATCATTATCACACATAAATCTGTCATAAATGTCCCATTTTAGATGCTTCATCTCTCTGATCACATCTTATTTAATTAAATCACTCCACGTGCTCCCCTCAAAATAGAATAATCCATAGATATGCCTTCCACTATTTTAATAAAGATGTTAAATTTAAGTCGTAGAAATAAAGTTCATTCTTGATCGCGAGAAATTTACCATCTAATCGAGTAGCCCGGCTTGTACATGGGCCAATTGGGTATGTCAGTTTCTCATTGTGCTTGTCGTTTTCACCACCCTCACCATGAGAGGACGGACGGATGCTTCCTCGTGTTTTCAGCTTTGAAATTTGTGGCTACGTGATTTTCTTTAATGGATGATGTGCTTTTTGACTAATTAATTATGGATATATTAAATACCCTTATTTTTTTGGGCCTACGGACATCTCCAATACTTTGTTAGGTGGAAAAGTACACATATATCAATTAGAATATGTTAACAACTATGGATAATTACTTGTGGGCCAAAGGTGATACGACTGCTGCTTTATTCACATCAATGATGATAAGACAGCTTGATTTAATAATGCAATCAGATTAGTGCACGAAATTTAAAACAAGTAATTGAATAGTGTTCGACCAACGTTTTGCCTCGCTCTGGAAAACGGCGCGAGTGGCAGGATGAGACGGGGCCAAAACGGTGTCGTATCTATGAGCTAAGCACGTATCGATTGCCCGCCCACGATTCCACATTTCAATGGGAGCACTCGAGTTCGATTCCCACCTGCGGCGGGGAGCTCTTAACCCCTTAATGGGCCGACCTGGAGCGATTCGGATTAGTCAGCTGGATAAAGTCCATTTGGATACCAACTGTTTATAAAAAAAAAAAATTGTCCGGATCATAAATATTTAAGATTTATAGGCTAGAGAAAAAAATGTACACCCATAAAATAGAACTACTTAATAACATCAATAGCGTGCAGTGGTGCGACTCTAATGAATAATTAATTCATCGCCAGCTCGACACGAAAGCTCGTAATTGCGTTGGACGCGAACCATTTGACACTCAAGAAAACCGTGAATCTAAATTAGTTTAATTTTGAGCATGATCGAGTTATTAAATATTGAAATTATTATGATAATTGAATTTCTTTTTCATTAATTAATACTTAAATATCAAAATCTTATTTAAATAAAAGAAATGTTAAGTAATTATAATCAATTTAGTTTGAAAGTTCTACATTCTAGGGGAAAATAGTGAAAATAAGAGGGTAAAATT
>CXYZ01023140.1:1688821-1746452 GCA_900006705.1 Sonneratia caseolaris | reverse complement strand
TCAATTTAAAAACAAATTACCTATATACAAATAGCAAGAAAATTTACATTTGAAATTATATCATATTATATTCCAAATTTAGTAAAACTAAAATAGCATAAATTCTAAATTTAATATTTTAAAAATCTAAAATCATAGAAAGTCAACCCTAAAATTTTTTGAATCATAAAATATTTATAAGATACATTTAATTAACATTTTACTATATATGTATATGAAAATGAGTGGTTATTTATCGTGTGTATGTAATACAGAAAAATCCATTCACAACTGTGAGGCCAGCGGGTGACCGGACAAAACGGTGGCTTCTCTCTCCTCGTCATGTATATATTCCCCCTAGAAGCGGGGGTCTGAAAATTGCTCTACCGTTCACTAAACACTCCGTCTGTCTCTCTAATGTCCGTGGAATCGGAGAGTCGTCGACGTTCTCGATCATCGAGGTGACGAATCACGGCGGAATGCGATCATCGGAGGTAGCCATCGGTCATCCTCCTCCTTTCACCGGCATTTGAGTGCGCTCTCGGCGTTTGCTCCGCGTCACTGAGGCTCCTCCGGCTGTCTCAGAGAACCGTTTGCGGAAGCTTGATACTTAATCTCTACGCTTAACTCTCTCCATCTACTGAAATTTATCCTACACAGCTCTCTTTCTACTCTGCTGTGCTTTTCTTACTCTATAGAACACGCTCACATCCAATCGGAGCTCCGATTTGTCGTTTTCTTTGCTTACTGAGGTCGTCGATCTGACCGATATCCGTTTGTCGATTGATTACATAAGAAATCGATCATCCTTTCTCGAACGACGAGTGGCAGCAGTTTTTTTGGTCGAGCGAAGTAGAAATTGGCTGTCTAAGGATTCGGAGGGAAAACGTTGTATCCACTCTTAGGGAAATTTAGGCGCGATGTTGGATCTGAATCTAAATGTTGTTTCTGCGGTGGAGTCAACTCTCCAAGACAGTTCCATGACTTTGGTGGAGAAACTCTCTGAAGGTTCGGGCATTCAGATGGATGAATCAGGGACGTCAAACTCGTCCGTAGTCAATGCTGACGCCGGTGATGACTACTCTTCCTCCACACGCAACACCAGCGTCGGCGCTGATGCTTGCACCTTCCACTTCGACATCCTTAAGGTCCACGAAGCTGGAAATGACGCTGCAAAGACGAGGGAATTCTTCCCTCTGAAAGGCATGGTCGGGGAATCTTCTTCCACGGAGAAACGGATCGATTTCTCCTTTGATTATGGTAACTTCTACAATAACAGAGAAGGTGAGACGCGGATGATGCAGCAGATTCCACTGCCGCAGAAGAAGAGTCGAAGAGGTCCAAGGTCAAGGAGTTCGCAGTATAGGGGAGTAACTTTCTACAGGAGGACCGGGAGATGGGAATCGCACATCTGGTAAGTTATGCAATTTTCGTCATCTTGGAACTTTCCTGTTGAAACTCCGTAGATCCGCAGATATGCTGCTGTTTATCCCCTTGGCAGTGGTCGTTTATTCAATTTAATTTGTTCTGCCTGATTGTTCTGTCACTATGTTAGTTGATCTTCTATTATATCTGACTGTATCCAGTCTCTTGGGATATCTGATATGCCACAATTTGTCCAATAATTACGATGGTATATGAGTTCTCGAAATACTGTCATTTATTTTTCCATTTCGATTGATTTTCTGGCAATGTTTGAATGGGTTAGAACTTTCTTTTCACAACATATGACATTTCCAGCTTAATTTGCCACTGACTGATTTTTTTTTCCCGCAGGGACTGTGGAAAACAAGTATATTTGGGTAAGTGCACCATCAATACTTTGAACTAAGTTTCAGTTCGGCTGCTTCTGATGTATCATTGTGATTTCCAACTTTGAAATACTTCAGTTAACTCTGGAATTTTGTCTGTTTAGGGGGATTTGACACTGCTCATGCTGCAGCTAGGTAATAAAGCATACTGTACCTAAAGTTTTTCTTTTTGTATTGTCATTCAGATGAGTTGATTTTCTTATACTGACCGCGTTATTCAGAGCATATGATCGAGCAGCTATTAAGTTCAGGGGGGTTGATGCAGATATCAATTTCAATCTCAGTGACTATGAGGAGGATCTTAGACAGGTAGATGTCTCTCTCAATTTCACCTCTTGATGGCTCTGCTGTTTTCAGGTTTAGTATGCTTAGTTTATTATTATTATTTTGCTTTGTTTGTCGGATGGTAGATGATGAATTTGACAAAAGAAGAATTTGTGCACATACTGCGTCGTCAGAGTACCGGTTTCTCAAGAGGGAGTTCTAAATATCGAGGAGTGACATTGCATAAGTGTGGTCGCTGGGAAGCTAGGATGGGACAGTTACTTGGAAAAAAGTGAGACGCTGCTCTATGACTAGCTTTTTTCTCTTTTGAGACAATTCTTTATTTTCCCCACAATATTTTAGGCTCGAATTTGACTCTGAATGTAGAGCACAAATTTTGGGGGCTATCTGCAATAAATTTCTGCTTAAATGCAACAACTTTTAATCTCTGGGATATACAAAGAACAAGATATCTTTGCCAAAGAGGGAATGATTGGATAGCTTTTTTCATTCTTTAGATTACAATGCTTGCTTGCAGGTATATTTATCTTGGGCTGTTCGACAGCGAGGTAGAAGCTGCAAGGTCCTAATGATCATGAATGATCTCCTTCATCATTATGGATAGATTCCCCTTCAATCACGATCATGGTTCCTATCCAACACGTTTCCCTTTTGATTTATGGATGGTAGGGCTTATGACAAGGCGGCTATAAGATGTAATGGAAGAGAGGCAGTTACCAATTTCGAGCCAAGTTCTTATGAAGGAGAGATGATTCTTGGATCCTCTTGTGAAGGTGGTACTCGATTTCCATTTCATCATTGCGCAGCAAATTTTCATTTGATTTGATTAAGCATGTGACATCTTCTCCTGGCAATCTAAGTAAATGAGTCTTGTATTTGCTTGATGCAGGCAGCAACCCAAGTCTGGACCTGAGTCTGGGAATATCACCCCCATCTATTGGTAACACTTTTAATGATGTTGAGGCCCACGCCCCACTCTATGGAAGGGACTTGAGGGTAATCCTTGTAAAATCACTTGGTCTTGATACTACATTTCCTTGGAAGTTGTTTAAGAAGTTATCTCTCTTTAAAATAGTTCCTACTTTATAGTTGTTTCATATTAGAAAGCAAATACAAGGAAGCTCTGGAGCTTGGTAATTCTATAAATACCAGGCAACTGGCAAAAATCTTTGTGCATAAGAAATGTGAACCATTGTGTCTTTTCTTTAATTGCCTGACTTATGAAGATGGAGAACCCTGCAACAGCAACACTGGGTGATCCACTTCTTAAGGGGCTTGTGATGCCAGGGCACACATCATCATGGAATGGTTGTTCCGGTTTTATTCCAGCTGAGGTACACACTTTTTTCTTTAGTTGGAATGTCTGTTCAATCTAGCATCTTTTCCTCCATCAAAACTCTACAAACTACCTCTAAAGAAAGGATGCAGCTTGCCCTCTTTTATTTGCAGATGTTTCATTTTAGGACTTGACCTTCAACTAAATCTTCTGAGCAATCTCCTCTTGTTTTATCCAGCCTGATTAAATGGACGTAATTTATGATTGCTTCCATTTGAAATTCTGCTGAGATATCCAAAGGAGTGTTGAGAATGACTTTCCAAGGACTCTGCTGCAATTGCCATTAGTATGCTCGCACCTGCTTAATTAAATCCAAAAGGCCAAAAGGACAATGAAAGAGTTAAAAATTAAATCTAGAGCCACAATTTTGACATCCACAACATGGATTTGAATTTAATTTCTTGTGTTTTACTTGGCATCAAAAGTGAGAATAAATTGCGGTCCCTTGACATGACATTACTAAATAGTCTGTAGTTGGTAGGCCACTAGCTTAGTTATGGTAGGAATTGCTTTTCATCCTGTACCTTTGTCACTTCTTTGATATTTCACCTATCCTAGAGTTTTTGGAATTCATTCTGAGAATATCAAGGATTGTTTGCTTTGGACCATTATGTTTTTGTCTAAAAACCGAATGCATTTCTCTACCTTGTCTTGCAGGAAAGAGCTAAAGGTCAGACAATTGAGTACAAACCCTCGCTAGGACATCCCAACTGGACATGCCAAGTGAATGGCTCACTTAGCGCTGCCCCTACAAGGCCACTGCTCTCTGCTGCAGCATCATCAGGATTCTCAGTTTCTGTCACTCCTCGCCCGGCTGCCCTTCTCCCACCGTCACTGTCACCCCTTCCAACAGCCCATAACCTGTGTTTCTCTTCACCTTCAGGGACAACTCCCTCTGTCTTTTATCATCATGACCATCAGGTGAAGCCTCCAAAATGAGTGTCTTCCCTTTTCCTCTTTTCCTGCTAAGTGGATTACCATCTGGTAAATGCAGGAAAAAAAAGAAGAGAAGACTCTGTGAGCATGGAGCTCTGCAGATTCTTTGGTGTAATTCATACTTTTTGACTACGTACTGAGAAACTCACTTGCTGGATCTTTTGACTGCCCAAACCTATCAAAAGTGAAATTTGCTCATTCATATGCTTCTCTTCATTTTGCGCCTCTAAATGCTATCTCCTCCGGTGTTCTCTGTATCCGCATGATCTCTTGATATTGACGGTGTGAAGCAAATTGGTTAATTCATGGTAGCATCATCCTCAGACGATCTATACTGTGGAACGGCCAGGATTTCTGCCCAGGCGTACTACTTTCTACGGCTGTGTCTCAGTGTGCATCCGAATTGGACGTCGGGATGGATAGATAATAAAAGGAGGGATTGATTTCACATCAAAGAGGTATTAAATGACACTTGAGAACGCGAGCTCCAACTACCACCCGTGTATATATATATCTATTGTCGATCCAGCCGTTTTACCCATCCTTACCCCTTCCCTGTTCTCGACAGATCATCTGTCAGTAGTCTCTTGGTAGCATGTTTCCATCCTCTTTCTTCCCCGCCGTAAGAAGCTACTGTTGTTACTGTAATAACCACGACGACCCAATTCACGAGAGTGGAGCTCCGCCGACTGAGCCATATCCCCCGTTCCAGGATGAGCATGCATGTAATTACATGCCGCTTCTATTTATTCCACTCCTTGATGCAAACTGGCACGCCTGTAAAGCAATTTCATCGCCCCTATTTTCTAATCGATTGGGGGGAAAATCTAGATACTCCACTTTGGGAGCGATTGATGCTCCGCAAAGGCAAAGGCAAAGGCAAGGCAACATACGACTCTCACCAGTACTGACAAATCCTCTCAGTTACAAGCATATTTGGGCTCTTCACTATTGTTATTGCCAGATTATCGACACCAACAAACAATTACATGGCTCTTTAAAGATGTCACTCCGGGTATTCCAACAATCCGTTTAATTGACAAGAACCGTATCTTGAATCTTGCAGGGATCTTGATTCCAACATATCACAATACCAATAGCTTCCAGTATGTGCGCGGCGTCCCTAACAAACAAATCCATTACTAAATAATAAGATTAAAAAAAATAATGTTCCTACTCCACAGATTTATGGAACCCATTTGCTAATACCCTTGAGAAGAGCAGCAGCAGCAGCAGCAGGCCACGGAATTATTCTTATCAAACCTCTAAAACCAAGAAGCCGTACAGTATCCCTGGAGATTAGTCATCTTCAACCGCAGCTCCGTAGAGTGACACCGCTGGCGGGAGAGTGGAAAATTATATTTAGATAAACAACTCTGCATAATTAAAACAAAAAAAATAAAGAATAAAATCAGATACAGACCGAAAATTTAAGAGCCAAAAACTCTGTAACTAGCTACAAAGGGGAAAAAGAACACTCCTCCATGCTGAAATGGAACTGTGATAATCGATATCTATGAAACCTTAGGCATAACTACTGAAAGTTGCAGGGTTAGAATTTACGGTGAACCTAGCAAATGCGGCAATTGTCTTGATTGCCTGTTGCTGCACTCATTGCGCCTTGAGTAGGATCATCATCTAAAAGCCCCAAGACATAAGCTTCCACATCCTCCTCTTCAAAGCCGGCATCAGCTCTCTCCATTCGCCTCTCGGCGAATGCTGTGCTCTGTCGCTCCTGTAACCGAAGTATGTGCATCATCACATCTGGGCTCAGACCCATCCGTACAGAGTCATCTCTCCCATGCCTGTTAGCGTCCATTATCTGTCCACAACAGAACAAAAAACTCAGAGCTTTGAAATTGAAAATCAATCGCCCACCTCATGGGAAACCAAGGTCCATAGGGAGTCAGAGAGGCACAAGCCAGAGAATCGGGCTAGACTCTAGTGCAACCTGAATCAGACTCGCACAATTTGCAGTTGAACCAACTTTTCTAGTCAAGCAAGCAGAACACAAGCGCCTAAGCTAAACTGAGCTTATCTGACATCATTAAATGATCTTATTATCTGAGCAACAAATATATAGCCCATTCTCAAGCCTAATCTAGTCTCACGCTTTGACTTGAGCCTAACCGATTTTTACATGTGTAAGAGCTCAAGACCAGCGCATACATGACCTGTTGAGCTCGAGCAAGTGAACTCTGTTGTCAACTTATTTATAGTCCCATTGTGAGATGTTAGTAACATGCTACCAATTCATAAGAAAACAAAGTGTACCTCCTCAACATTTTTGGGCAGTGGGCGATCATTATTTTCCCTAGGAACCCACACCTTCACCGCATCTTCTATTCCACAAGTAGCAAGAAAGGGCATGTGAGGATGAGGTTCAACTTGATTTACAATATGCCGATCACCAGATATCATTCGAACAAGTTTCCCTCCCCTCTTCTTCCAGATAAACACATGGCCACAGTCTGAACCACTTGCAACATATTCATCATGTGGTCCGAAGAAGCTCACCCCTTTAATGGTGCGGGAATTTCTGTGACCCGTGTAAACCTGTGGCTCTTCTTGCTGCTTTGTGTCTGGAGGGAGTGATGAGGGTGATGGACCAAGTCCCATATTATTCTGATACAAATAGATAAGCTCATCGTTGTAGGAAATGAGCAATTCACTTGACTGGGAATAAGCCAATCCTGTTATGTGTACATCAATATCAAGAAGATGTTGGGGGCAGAACAAGTCCACTGGCTCATATAAATTACTGAATCTTCCACTTTGGCATCTTCTTAGATCATATACACAAGCAAATTGATTGGACCCACCTACTGCAAGGAGATATGAATTTCTAGAATCAATTGAGATGGCAGCTAACCTGATGACATTTCTGTGCTGCCGAGCACTCACAGACAGCGAAGAGCAACTGAAAAGCATCTTAGCTGCATTACTTCGAAGATCAAACTGCAAACAGTAAGTGGAAATAGGTTTATATTAATTTAGCAAAAAGAGGGAAAGAAAAGAAAAGTATTTTGAATTTCACATACACGTTGGACAAAACCATCTTCACCACAACTGTAAAATATCTGTGAGCTACCTGGCTCTACAGCAAGTTTGTGTACTGCACCATTGTGATTGCCCAAACATTTGGTATCAACATGGGCACCCTCCAGAATCTGGCCAAGCCTCACCTGCATGGGGGAGATGGTGCACAAGGGGCATGTTGTTTTAGTTATAAAAAGAAGGAATACATCTTCAAATTTCCAAAAGGTAGTTAAACAAGCACTTCAATGTGTGAAGCAACTAGAGCTGGATTCTTCTCTGGAGATGAAAGATCAGAAAGTGTGCCATTTCTTTTTTAATTTTTCATTCAAAAGAAAAAACATTAGACAGACAATGTTTACATTCAGCAAGGTTGAAAGAATATCCCCATCTGTGATTGTCGTTAGTATTGTACGATTATAGAATAAAACAGCAGTCAGCTGAATAAATAAATAAATAAACTACTTACCTCCCCATCTGCACTTGATGTTAGTATTGTACGATCATCAGAGAAAGGCATGATTTTGGCATCGAATATGTTTTCTGCATGTCCTGAATCATATGAGAAGTTTGATATCTTAGCTGACCAATTCCAGAAGATTATTTTTCCATCATCAGAGCCTGAAACCAGAATGTCTCCTGCAGAGTTAAATTCTACTGTGTTTACACATCCTTCATGACCATCCAATCTTGCATGAAGATCTAACCGTTCTACAACCACCTGATCATAGTAAAGGTACATAAGAAAAATGCTGTTGCAAGAAATCGACCTAACAAAGTTAAATGGAAAAAATGCCTTGCCAGAACTTCATACGGAATAATAAGTACACATCCTATAGTTTAACAACCCATGTGTACAAGTAGATTAAGTCTGACCCTGCAGTTTGTAAGAAAAGGAATTCTAGCTCAACTGAAGAAACAGCAAAATACTAATAGAAACAATTACTATAGGTTGAGAAAAGTTACAGAGAGCAAATGATATCTTTTATCAGTTAATTTCCTCATGATTCAATTATAAGGCTAGATTAGTCAGGTCCTCAGCTGATTTTTTAGGAGCAAGCAATTGCTTCTCTCATAGCTGGTTTGAATGAAGATTCCCCCTTCTAATATTCCAAACTTGGAGCTACATAGTAAGTAAACCTTATGGCTAAACACATCCTGTTTGCAAATACAGCAGATAGAGATTCTTTTCTAGATATTTGGATATACTATTCTACAGCAGCTTATGAAGCGGCTTCTGAGCTCCTTGGATGATGATCTTCTTAAGATTAAAACCTGAAAGATGACAGATATATTGTCTCAGTTGTTGTTTCCCTTTCTCAGCGTGCTAAACGGCCAAAAGCTATTGTCTGGTAAACTGCCGAGTTTGGTTTTCAATCGATTTTCCTGGGGTTCTAAGCGGGTCAAATCAGTCAAGAGCCCCCGAACCAGAGAGTTCTCCCGTGTTCATCAACTTCTACGCTACCAAAGTCCCAAAATTCCACCTTTCAACCTACTTCGTTCGCTGGACAAATCTCAATATCGTTCATATATAACTAAAATACTGACTGCACACCTAAACTCACCATCAAATTATTAAAAGCCAATACCAACTCAGAGAAAGCAAGCAACAGAGAAGAGCGAGAGCAAAGAGACCTCAGAAGCAGAGAAACGGCTAGCAAAGCGTCTGGGGCGAGAGGAGCCGGTTTCTCTCGCGCAAATATCCGAGACCATGTCGGCGCTTCCCTTGCGGCGAAGGTTCGCCATTGACTGTCACTCACTCCTCACGAAACCCATCACCTCGCGCGATTGAATCGGATGAAAGACTGGAAACGGAGGGCGAGCAGCTAACCTTACCAGTTCTGCAAGGTTGAGGAGGAGGGGACAGCGGAGGGGGCGGAAATTCATCGGACCTTTCGAATTTCCGGGGTTATAAAATTTCATTTATTTTAATATTTAAAATAATAAATAACTATTTGGGCCTAATATGGGCCGACAAAATTAGACTCATTCATATTAAGCCCATTTATAGCTAACACCCCCATTTCCTAAACACATCCGGATCCAAATTCCAGTAATCGGTTCTATGGAGTTGGGTCCGGGAGGTGTATACTGGCAAAACAGTCCGCCAATCGCCATCAAAGTCGGGGAAATTACTTGCTAGTGAAGAACTCGACCAACACCCTTTGAAGAGGACGGCTCACTGATAAGTTAATGATGAATAGTTTATAATTTAAAAATCTTGGAGATCAGTATATATGAGAGAATTAATGGTTGGAACCAGGCTATATAATATATGATTTCGTGAATCAATCGATTATTATGATACAAAAAATTATCAATATAGAGAGAGAGAAGAAGAAGAACTAAACCAACCAACCCAACCTCCGAGTCCTTTGGTCACGCTGCGAAATTCAATGATGAGCGTGCTTGTGCCTGACCCTTGAGAATTGTCCCTCCTGGGAGACAATATTGTCAACAACCCCATCGCCTGCCGGCGGACATGGAGGAGAGATCATGGGACCCTCCTATTACGAATCATTGAGCATATTCTGAGTCGATGGCGGGTGATTTTTTTTTTCTTTCCAAAATCCTATTAAATTGTCGCACTTAGATTCTATGAAATATGAGAGTATACAACAATAATACATATAGCTAGTAAATTATAATTTAGTTCATGAAATAGTGAACGAGGTCCATTATCAGCCTAAATCAATTAAATTAATAGATTTAGTGTTTGGCCACGTCTATATTCCTTTATTTATTTATTTGAATTGGGGTGATATATTAATTTATTGATTAAAAAATAATTCACCAGCCCCCACAACGGAAATTAATTAATTATATATATATATAAAAGGACAGAGTATGGAGACAGCCAGTGGCATGGGATGAGTTGGAATCGGATGATTCTTTGCTTCAGAAGGGAGGAGAAGTGGAAGGGTGTCCCACTCGCACTCCCACCTCGGCCACATTGGCTCGACGCCCAAAATATTTAGATAGTGCGGCTCGTACTGATGGCCATGACGTAGCATAATATCCCCCACTTTTTTTTTTCCAGTCTTTCCTCTTCTTTTCCCTCTTCCTCATAGTCTAAAAATAAATTAAAAGGACATTTAGTGTTTTTTTTTTGGAAGAAAGGTTGCGGTGGTCACCCTCTGCAACGTTCCAATTTAATCGTAGAATTTACTCTCATTTTATACGCATTTCATTAATATCTGCATTAATTAGTACAGGGGATATTTGAGGATTTCACGCTGAAATTTGACAATGGAGACATCCAATTACGTGGGGCCGAGCTTGGGGCGGGGGAAGAGTCTCACTCCCACCTCGTAAACCGGTGAGATTCGTCTTCCTTACAGATGCAGTGGAATTTCGGTCGAGCCCTGCCAGAGTCCTCCTGGGCCCCACAATCCATTGGACGGTCCGAATATGAATATCTCCCCGGGCCCCGCTGGTCCCCGCCGCTGCTTTCAATTCTCACTTGCCTCCAACTCTCTCCTCCCTCATCCCACTCTCTTATTTGGGCACGGTTAATTTCGGAGAAATTTTGAATTTGATTCTGTATGATAAAAGGGAAAAGTATTCGCTTTTGGAAAGGAAATCTCGTGTTATCTTACCCACCGGCGCGAAGAAGCTCGACGTAAATAAGTTGCTACAGTCAGTAGTGCTAGTTGGAACAATTTCAAGGGTGATTCCACGCCACGTGATCGGATTTTTCTCCTTTCAGGCAAGGGCTCTCTCTCTCTCTCTCTCTTTCATTTTTCCCACACTCTGAAAATGGGATTGCTAATCCCTAGAGATGTTGGTTGAGGGACAAGGGAAAATTTTGCTAATTCAGTAGGCATCGAACAAGTTCTAGGAGAAATTCTTGTAAATCAATTATTAAATTAAAAAAAAATAGTTTCCGTCAAAATGGATTTAGGTGAAGGAAACCAAAACTAAGCGAATGAATGTCTTAATTTATCGAAAAGAGAAGAAGACCGATCTAATCAACAATCTTCATACTAGAGCCGTCAGTGATTGCTTGCACTCGAGTCCAGGATGATCTAATATCAAAGTCCATCAACCACATATATGTATGTATATATTTATTTATTTATAATGAAAATTTATAGTTATCTTGTAATTAAAAATAAAAACAAAAAACAAAACTGGGGATCACCGTAATGCTACCCATCATCTCAGCCGCGCCATCGCCAACTAGACATACACCCACCGTCGGCCGCCGTCCTAAACCCAAAACCTACACTTACATACATATACACCACATTTACGACCAGCTCCTCTGTCTCTCTCTCTTAGAAGTTTTAACAAAGTTTTGAGTTGTTAGTTATAATCTCTTAAGAATCCATACTTGCACACGTGTTTATCAGAATCCTCTTGGCTAGTTATTAAGTCTAAAGGGATTTGGTTTATGGGCTCGGGCTAGGACGGTAGAGACCATTACACTCTTCTTTGCACCGATTGGTTAATATTATCAAGTATTATTCACTTGTTTAAATTAAATTGTAAGAAATGCGAAATATCTTACCAAGTATAATATACCGTGGATGCTTCCCTTGTAATATTCTTTCTTTTAGTTATATGAGGATCGTATAAGTTAATAAAATAAAATATAGTAATAATAATATATAATATTAATTATTTAATTAAAAATAATATTATTATACAAACTATAATTTAAAAAAAAAACTCTTATGACTTGCGGACCGGTATATGAGCACTTCTTTAATTTGCATGGGTTTCTGTGAGTTCCCAGGAGAGGAATATGTCGACACTAATTTTTATGAGTCAGTACGCAGTGCTGTTATTATTCCCTTTACCTTTACTTCTTCTTCCGAGCAATGAATAAAGTTCATCACCCCCACAGTTCCCCCGTCGCCATAGATGTCTCCCTCTCTTTGACGAGGTTATAATGATCAAGGCTCGTGCTCGTCTGTACATTCCATGGTATTCGGCCATATCTCAATACCTCAGAAGTGCCACCAGTAGGGGAGGGTGAAAATGGTTGATGAGAAGATAGCGTGGATTTTTTTAACATATAAGTTATGAGACCTTGTCTTTTTTAAGTTCAATTTTAAATATAAAAGACAATTAGAATATTATTATTATATAATTAATCAATAATTGGAATTAATTCTTAGCCGTCATAGAATAATCCAGCCATAATGTCTAATAAATTTTCAGGTCAATCCCTGAGTCCTTCCAATACTTTCTTGGTGTAAAAAATTAATCAAATATTACATATAAGGCCTAAAAAAACTGTTTTTTTTAAGGTTGGTCAGAGATGGATTTTTTTCAAGTTTCGATTTTGCAATGTTTTTCTCCCAACCCTAGAGGCTAGCCATCAGGACAAATCTCTTTTCCACGATAAAGTAGGACTTTAACTTAAATTTCCGCAAAATGACAGACAATTTGATCAGAGTGCTTCATATTCTATGCAGGAGATGTCTCATCTAACTTCATGTCAGGGAAGGGAACGGGGGGCACGGTTTTCCATTTCCCCAATTTATCGGTCTTTTTTTTAATTTTATTTTTTGTCTCGGAAATTTCCGTACTTGACCATGCATATTTACATAATTTACTTTTTTTCCCTAGAATATATATATTCTTTATATCCATTAATGCGAGATTTTTTTTGGTATAAATCGCTAGTATCCAGATGGATTTTATTCAGCTGACTAATCCGGATCGTCCCAGGTCGGCCATTTAAGGGGTTAAGAGCTCCCCGCCGCTGGTGGAACTCGAACTCGAATTCTCCTATTTGAATGATAAGTGTCGAATCACTCGACCATACGAGATTTACCCATTAATCCAATCATATCCCATAATTTTCCTCCTTTCGGTTTTTTTAAGAAAGGAGCCTGAAAAATATAGAGAAAATAAAAATAAAAAAATCCAATAAACTAGAATTAAACTGAAAATACCAAAACGCATAGCGAAGAGCAGCAGATCCCACATGTCCAGTCGCCCTTTGCTCCCTCATCCTCACTGTGATCTCGTTCCTCCTTTGACAAAGGAGTTTGACCGGTCAACCAACTTGATGGATCGCATGATTGTGCGAGTGGGCCCCGCAGCTTCCAATCATAGGCCCACCACCCAGAGATCACAATGATACGACGGCTATCGAATTCCTCCCGATGGTTTGATTTTAAACACTGCTGTACCTGCTTTACATGCATATATATATATATGTATGTATGTATGTATGCATACAGGCTATAATTTAATCGTGATTTTTTAATGAGAGAAATTATTTTCTTTGGATCAACACAAAATCATGTCAGATTGTCAGCGGGGGATCAAATCATTGCCGGGTCATTAGCGCTCCAGTCGGAGACATGGATGAGGACACGCAAGAATTCCGTTCTTTTTCTGCCATTGGGCATCCCGCCCGCCCGAATGCAAAATCAAATGATCTCACCTCGAGTTTCGGCGACCAACCCATCTTTAAAAGAAGATAATAGAATAATGGAAGGGTAAAGATTTTATTAGTAATAATTAAATCTAAGATCATAAGGTTTAAGTGAAGATTAAAGATAATGTCATTTTAAGTATTATTTGGTAAAATATTAATTAAAAAAAAGGGCGCAAGCAGTGGGGGCACAGTCTTGAGGATCGTGAATGAATCGTCAAAGATCCTCTCTCTCTCTCTCTCTCTCTCTCTCTCTCTCACTCTCTCTCGTTGCCGTAGGTTATCCCCCTCTCACCAACGGTAGTCCACATCATTACCAGAACCTTCAGAAATTAAACAAAAATAATAAAAAATTAATTAATCAGTCTAAATAAATAAGTAAGCAGTGGGGAAAATGACGCTTTCTCTTTGGGGCCCGGGCGAAAGATGCCAAGGACGAAGTCTGATCTAATCAGATAAGCTCTGTACACACTGTGTTACGGGTACCATCCATATGCTGAGTATGAATGGCTTGATATTTTCCAAATATCTCCTTTTTTTTATTCAAATATTTCACCTTGTAACAGGTAAATATAATTCTAATTTATATTATTTCAATACAGGTAATATTTTTATAAAAGATTTACCACCCACCTCTTAGGAGCTGAGCATGTGTCTTATTTCCACCGTTTGAACCAATGGGCTTATAAGAAATTCTTTCCGAGGCGGAATTTCTTGATGAAGAAGATTTTGATATGCCAAATTGCCAATCCGCCTTGACTGACATGTGTCGATAAATGTAGAGGGCCCACATGCTGCTGAAGCCACGCGATAGGGTGAGGGGACCCACTGAGGCCGAAGTTTCTGCTTTTGGTCCGACCCTCGTCTGGTCTCTTCTCATTCTCCCGTATGAACAGCCTGCCTGACTACTGCGCAGTGTTGCTGCTGATGGGCTGAAAAGATGATGATGACCGGAATTTTCTAATCCCCGCCCTGTCTGCAAAATCCTCGAAAGAAAACAAAAACATGTTCTATCATCTCTCTCTCCCTCTAACTCTCTCCATCT
Organism: Sonneratia caseolaris; assembly: GCA_900006705.1. Lineage (NCBI taxonomy): Eukaryota > Viridiplantae > Streptophyta > Magnoliopsida > Myrtales > Lythraceae > Sonneratia > Sonneratia caseolaris. Next base: position 1,731,627 of record CXYZ01023140.1, on the reverse strand, counting down.
CTCCTCAGCTAATGCAATGATTACTTCCACTCACTCTCTGTCGCCCTACCCCTCACTCCCTCTCTCCCTCTGTGAGTGTGTGTGTGTGTCCGTTTCTAGGCATTGCGCCCTTCATATATTTAAGGGCAGGTTGGCCTCATCTTCCAATCACTCGCAGCTACTCGAGTATCTCTCCCTCCTCTCGGCCTTCATCTGTATAGCAAAACCATCAGTTACTTCAAGTAGTTGCAGAAGTTCCCTGGTCGCCTAATGGATTCTGGACATCATCAGGTACTCCAATATTGGCAAGAGATTTCAGAATTCTCTCTCTCACTCTCCCTACCCTATAGTCTCTCTCGTTCCGCTTAATTTAAAGCTTTTCCTTCCGAAATATTGTCTTTAACTGATTGGGGTCATGCAGGACATGATGGGATCTGACCCTCAATCATTGGAGAGCATATTTATGGCCCCGGCGAAAAGTCAGCAAGAAGCGGCGACAAAGAAGCCGAGGCCACAGCACGAGCAAGCCCTCGAGTGTCCCCGGTGCGAGTCCACCAACACCAAGTTCTGCTACTACAACAACTACAGCCTCTCGCAGCCCCGCTACTTCTGCAAGTCCTGCAGGCGCTACTGGACCAAAGGTGGGACCCTCAGGAATGTCCCCGTCGGAGGAGGCTGCAGGAAGAGCAAGAGGGCCTCGTCGTCCAAGCGAATCTTGATCGGCGCCACCCACCAAGATCACCCGCATTCTCATCAGCTGCAAGAACTGAATATTGCAGACAGCAACTCTCTCGCCGCACTAGACAACCTGGCCTATGAAGCCTCGAACCCCGGTGGAAACTCCCACCTTCCCTTCACATTTGCCCACCAGCTTCACAGCCTCGCGAATATTGGGCAATTCAATGGATATGATTTCCCAACGCACGAAGGATTCCTCGAGGCTCCAAGCATGAGTAGTAATATGCAGGGCTTGTATTTCGGACTAGGGGACGGAGCCACCGGAGAGGCGAGTACTGGTGGAGCAATCGATGGGGAGTCGATCCTTCCGTACGAGGAAGTGAAGCCGGATATCTGTTCCGGCGAGAACAGGATATTGTGGGGCTGCCAGTGGCCGCTAAATGGAGATGGGATGTACAATCTGGGTGACCTCGGTTCAATCGGGGGGAGCTGGAACAATGTCGGGTTTAGTTCCTCTTTGCACAGCCTCTTCAACAGTCCTCTAATGTAGAATCTTTCCTACAAGTGAATCGGAATCGAGTAATGATGCCCCGTGCAACTATTACGTTCGACTCCGTTTCTTCTCTTAGTCTGGACCCGACTTTCATGTTAGTTTCTTTCCAAGCGCACGAGCTTAGAGAAGGCACCCTTTTGTTAGTTCTTCCTTCTAAATCAGCGTGCTTAGCCCTGATCCTCAGCTAGCTAGTCACCCCGGGGATCAGGTCAGGCTGTCACTTGGATCCTTAAAATACAAATTATATGATTATTTCGTTTTTTACCCCTTAATTTCTCTCCTTTTTATTATGGCAGTTTCCTTTTTTACTTTACTGAGAATGATAATGTATGGTTTCAGCAGTCTGAACTCTCTGAGTTTTGCAAGGGACTGACTGCTCCAACTCCAGGCCCATCACTATTCCAGAAGAAAATTTAAACATTCTAGCATTTCCGAAGTTCAACTTATCCAGCTAGAACAATGTGCAATTTTCACATCGGAATATTTTTGGGAACTTCAAATTCGATCGTCCGTACTCCGGATTGCCGCTCATAACATTAGTCTGGCACGAAAACAATTCGTTATTCCACGAAACTTGCGAAGCCAGTCGCTTGGCGCACTGTTAGATCAGCAAATCTTCTCTTGGTCCAAAAGGTGCCGCAGTTCAGCAGCTCAGATTTTTAAATCATCCGGTTCAGATGTGTGCAGATGGATTCAGCCATTGAATGGTCTGGTTCTCGGTGGAACTTTGAAATTTTCACTAGGAAAGGAGAGGTAAGATCACTCCATCCTCCCTAGTGATAATCAACCGATCAGGAGAACATCCTTTATAGGCCGTTCTGACTGGCATATGAACGCATGCCAAAATATTCGTCAGTTTGAATCTCGAGGAAGTAGATGTTTCCCAGATAGCCATGGACAGTCAGTCAAACTGTTCCTGCATCATTCTATTCCTCGGCGTCCGAGCGGTGTCTATCAATCACGATTTCTTTCCCGCTCCTAACAGTGGAAGGCTCCGAAATGACTTCCGAAAGAGGCGACATTCCAAGTAAGGTGATTTGACCGGACACGTTTATCGAGATGATTTAAAGTTTGATGAGTTAATTATGCGCGGTATTGGTAATTCGAGGACTTTCTCGGTCAGACAAAATCCGACACGACAGATCTGCACGCGGAATAATCGTTGGAGATCATGTAATATATTATATTATTAAATGCTGATTGACATATACATCTAGGAAGAGTGGGATCCGTGATCTTAAATTTATTAATTGTTTTAAGTGTCTCTGTCGTGATCAACGTATCACTTTGATGATAAATTCCGGCAAATGCATCCAAAAAGGTCTGAATGCGGTAGTGTCATCATTAGTTATCATTTATAGTTAATGTGATTTAGTAACTTAATTAATTGTATTTAATTATGTTAGACCGTCATCAGCGCACCACTTGGATGATAAATGTCGAGCGAGAGCGCTGCGCAGAGGAAGGGGTCTAGTAATCATGGGTAAAGATGTTTGTTAAATGGGTAGTTAGCTCAGTTGAAAATGGGCTTAAAATTGTTTGATCGATTGCGGTTTGATTTGCCTATTAATTATAATGAGTCGTTCCGGTTATGTATCGCGGTTTAAAAAAAACATGAACCAACTCGGAACTGTTCCTAAGAGAGCAGATTCATATTTTTATCGTTATGAATTGAAAACCAAATTATTTTCCTCTTTTTTTTAAATATAAGTTATTTAAAATGAATAAACAAAGATTGAGCGTTGATTCACAGAGTTTTAGTGGTCAAAGCTGATTTTGTAATGGTTTTGGCCGGTTCAACTAGAAATGTATCATTCAAGTCTAGTTCAACAAGCTTATTTCTTGGACTTGTAACCACTCTTACCACCCCTTAATGCAATAAGAGTGGTTACATGCAAGTTTAGGCAGTAGTCCGGGCAGTTATGGATTTTTGACATGCCAAGTTTCGGGTCGGTTCAGGCCAACCCGGCCCATTAAACATCTCTTATTTATGGCGCAAATTTGTCAGGCTTAAAATCAAAATCAAGGCCTTGTATTGGATAGTCGACCCACAATGTCGATGACATTAATTTTCACTCTAATATTCGTCAATGGATCCTAAGTCTCTATCATAATCGGAAGCATAGGAACTCAAAAGCGATACCTAGTACCGAATCCAGTTATGGGCTGTTTTGTCCCCCAAAACCTAAAAGCCTGGTCCGGAAAGGGCTGGCCTGGTCCAGTCCAAAAACCCAAACTTACAGGTTCCCATTTTGACCGATGCATGTCGCACAAAACAACCAATAAGGTAGTACTGATCCAGAATGCAATATCCCCGATACTGTTTCCTAATGTTGACGTACTTTCCTGTTCATAATGAATCATATGGAAGTTCAGCTTGAACTTGTTTAAATATAAATGCGGAGAAAAAAGGGCCGACTTGGACAGCAGCCTGTCCTGGCCACTTAACTTCTCGGCAAAGTGCAGGACGCCTTCATGTGCGGGCGTTCTCATGACTAGATGAACTGACAAAACTACTCAAAATCCACAAACATAGGAGATCTGATGATTATATCAGAAGTACATGGTGTGATGGTTAAACAGAGTATAAGGGATAATATCCGGTTTTTCTTAAAGGAACAAACACATTGATTTCTAATATAGAGGCCCTCCTAGAGCCCAAAAGTAATCGCCAAGAATCTACAGAACAGCCACTTCCCGATACTAGGATACTGCCGGGAGGACTCTGATAAGCTCTGGGAACTCCTAATCCAGTTCAGTCTCACAAGCACCACTTCCTTCAGCTTCAGAAAATATAGAAAATGCATGAAATCAGTTAAAAATGGAACAACAGATCAACTGTTTATCAACAGTCAACAAAACTTTGACAGCTAGATTGGAGCAATTTGATCTGCAAAAAAATCAAGCGAACCGTTTGGTTCTCACTGGCATGGGTTGAACTGAGCTAAGTTCTGGCAGTGCATCAATCAGTTCTTGTTTTATGCCAGCCGCCCTATTTATAAATTTATTATCTATGATTTTTCTCATATATCTGGTCTTGTTATATGCACCCATTCAGTTTGGGTTGAACCCATTGAGAAATAACTCGGTTGATTCAACATACAATTGGCTCAACTATCAACTGTAGCTCAGGAGAATAGAATGTAGCCAATCTTACCTGAGATCCTATTTCTGTGACTTCTTCCAGAGGACTCCAAACTTCTTAAGCACATTTCCATTCTTCTTCTTCAAGTCATCATCTCCATCCTCTCCGTAAGGGGATCCTGTTCTCCCTGGATTGTAGCAGCTATCAAGCGACCCTGTTCGGTCTATATACTTCCCGTTGGTGCCCACTGAGAGCATTGCAGCAGCTGCTTCTGCAGCCTTCCTCCACTGGTCAGACTGGACTTTAAGTCGCCTCAGTTCTGTCTCCATCTCAGCTCCCGAGGCTTGTGCCGCCTCGAGCTGCTCCACCACTCTTGTGGCCCTCCCCTTGCTCTTTTCCACTTCCTCCATCAGGATACTGACCTTCATCACAGCTTCTCTCTCTGCTTCTCTGGCTGCTTCCAATTCACTATCTGATTTAATTGCATTCTCCTCTCTCTTGTCAATCTCAAGCTTCAGAGATTCATTTTCCTCAAATACACTCTGCAGCTCCGTCTCCTTGTCCATCAAACTTGCTTTCATGTCCAAGATTTCATCACCTAGCTTCTTCAGCTCCACTTCAAGCTTGGACTCTCTCTCAATGGATAGGCTCTTCTCAAGCTTCAAGCTCAGTCCCTCATTCTCTTCCACAATACCCTGCAGCTCTGTCTCCTTGTCCATCAAGTTTGCCTTCAGCTCCTCAATTGTAGCTCTGGCTTTCTCTAGCTCCATAGCCAATTCAGCTTCCCTCATACCTGACTTAAATATCATCTGTTCCATTAGTTCCTGAGCATTTTTCAACTCTTCTACGCTCTTAACTGTCTCTTCATTGTGTTTTCTCCCAGCATTTTCAAGCTCAGCCCTTAATCTTTCCACCTCAGCCTTTAGAGCATTAAGCTCTTCCTCCAGCCCATCTGCTTCTCCGCTATTGAGAGGTTGTCCAATCTTCTGCTCATGAAGGTTTTGAGAAAGATTAGCCTCCAATCTGCTGACAAGTCCCTCCAGTAGTTTCACTCTATCCTTCGACTGTTCAAGCTCTAAAACAACTGAGCTGTAGGCTTCACTCACCTTCATCCCCTCCAACTTAAGAGCTTCAACAGTAGCCCTTGCAGTTCCCAGTTGCTGCAGGGTCTCATTTACAACTTCCTTTGCCTGAGCCTCAGATTCCTTGCAATCTTTCTGTTCCATTTTCATATTCTCCAGAAGGGATAGTGTCTCAGCTAAGTTTCCTTTCAGGTTCTGAAGCTCAATTTTTGTTGTTTCTGCAGATATCTTCTGTTGAGCCTCTGATTTAGCAACCATTTCAAGCTCAAGCTTGAGCCTCTCGATCTCCTCCCTTGTGGAGGCCAGATCAGATTCCCAAGTCAGCTTCTGGTCCTGTGAGATATCAGTGAATTTGTCCCTGCAAGTTTTCTCAGAAGAAGAAAGTGTGAGGATTTGCTGGTGGGACTCTTCAAGCTTCAAGGACAGGGAAATTATCTGATTCTGGGCCTCCTCAGCTTCTTGCTGCGCTTGCTTCTTCCATGACTCAGAAGAGGCTAGCAGGTCTTTTGTCTTCTTCAGCTCCTCCTGAAGTTGTGAAACCCGAGATTCCAACTCTGATATTCGGCTTGGGCGTTTCTTCTGTATGAACAGATCAATATTTGGATATCACCAACAAATTCAACATACTTTAAAACAAGGAATTCCAAAATTTACTCTATTGTACTCTAGATCAAAGCCATTAAATGGAAAATGGGATAATTGATAACATAGAGAATCAGACAACTGGATGTTGGGAAGATTCAAGCACACCTTGTTTGGTTCAGGAAAACTGGGAAAGCCTTGTAAAGAATTGCATTTTTTTCTCATCTTGAAATAAATGGTAAAAAGCGCCTGCCAGTCACTTCAATAATATGATGGATAATAATTTCTTGTGCAGTACCCTGTTCCCTGACTTTTTTTTTCAAGAAGATAATTAAAAAATGCAAATCAATTTAACAAAATTCCACTCTAGCTTTCGAGAAACAATATTACAGAGTTTACGCAGAGAATAGCATTGGCAATTCTTGATTTTCCAACCATTTACAACTGACGTTTGCATCATTTTCTAGCCCTCCATAATCCTCGTAAAAATAAATAGACCCAAAACTAGACGGAATCACCTCAGATGCAGGGCTCCTTGGTGACCTGCGCTCAACCGGCTTAGGGCCTTTTTCTTTTGGCGTCCTATTTGCTTGACTCGACGGAGAGGCAGAGTCAAAATCTGCAGCACTTGTCTTAAGCTGTCGTGCCGCTCGAGGAGAGACTTTCTGCGGGACTTCTGAACTATTCCTGTGATAAAAAAAAAATTCAGAAGCATGAGGCAAAGCATATGGAGCTAAAAACTGATCTGCTTAATTTACAGGAGGGGAGGATAAACACTTCAGTTACAGATTAAAATGTGACCAGTTTGCATCTGAAAAATTGTCAAGCCAGGCTTGAAAATTAGGAAGATGAATGTAGTTATAAATAATATGTTGAGAAAGACGAATTCTCAGTGAAAGAAAGGTAACTTCAAACTCCATCCTGGTGCAGCAATAACAAAACCTACTTTCCACAGAACAGAACAGTCAGTCATTGCAAAATTCTAAAGGTGCTCTCAATTTTAATCCAACATCCTGGTGTCAAAGGATGGAGAAACAAGACATCTCTGGCACTAAGATTGTTGAGAAGATACAACTCAAGAATGCAGGCTCCTTTAATCAATGGAGCCGAAAGCAGAATTAGATATAGAGGGAGGAAGATACAAGAAGACCAGATAACATATCTAAAACCTAGAAAATTAAATTATTCACCAGCCACAGAGAATGCACGAATAAATCTGGTTGTATAAGGAAGAGAAATTGAAAAATTTTCTAACAAAAGAGAACACACACCTTTGGCAGGTTCTCGGGACCAAAGAACGCTGAAACGGTAACAACAGACAAGCGAGTATAACTTAACTACCAAAAAAGAACAGAAACCTATTTTGGAAGAACTTGATGAAAGCGGGAAGCAAGCAGGAGAGGAAGAATGAAGAATATTGGAGCTTACCTTGCTTTTGGGGTCTGCATGATGTGACCACTGACTACCCTTTGAGGCACACAAAGTTAAAGAAAATTAATATAGCCTTCCAATGCTCTCCTGAACCACACGGCCATCACAATTAGCAATCACAAAGGACAAACCAAAATTGAAAGAAAAACAATAAAGGAGGAATCACAAGTTGAGACATGTGGAATCCAATGCCGTTCTCTAGATGTACACACTGAAAGAAAATTAATGGACTCATGAAGGACCATGTGCTTCCTGCCTATCTGTCTTATACATATGTGTGTATGTATATATATATCGCTATCATCCCAATTTTCTTGATGCAGCATGATTAATAAGTTATGTCGTATTGAGAAAAGATGCTGATCAAGATGCGCTGCCCTCAAACGTTCAACTTCCATGCTCACTACTGTGACTTTGGTAACTGAAAAAGGTTTTCCAGTATTGGAAGTCGAAAACCCATCAATTTTCAAACTGGGTATCGCTGTTCTTGTTGACAAGAGATATCTGGAGTATCCAATAATATCCAGAACCCCCATAATAAATCAATATTTGAAGCAGACAGTCTGAGGACGATCTTTAAGTAGACCAAGCAGTACATGGCCAATTCCACATTTACTCCATTTAAGAACCAATGCTACCCATCCATCAAGGAAGACCCATTATTATAGTAACTAGTCAGTAGGGACCTACAAGCCAGAGAAACGGAAACGTTGAATTACGCAAGTACCCCTACAGTTCTATCTTCATGGGCTGCGAACAGACAGGGAATCCAGGGAGGTGTTCCACTTTTGTTGGGGGGCTGTATTGGAAATATACAGGTGGGGGTGGAAGTTTGCACCTCCATTTCTGGCGCAATAAGAGGGTAGTGCGATGAGGAGTGGGGTTCCCACATCCTGATGCCAATAATAACCCAACAAGGAAAAAAAAAACTTTTATCTGTCTGCTGATACACCAACCAGTTTGTATTCACATACTAAAACTAAGTTCACATGCTATGGCCTTTTTCAATTTTATCCAAACAGAAAATAGATCTGTTGCATGAGCGTCAATTCATGTGAATTTGACCCACCAAACACGGGCTGACAAACAGTGGAGGAGGAGATGAAGAAGAAGAAGAAGAAGAATTGTCCTCTTTTTTTGTGAAGAAGATTTTCATTTTTTTGGTAAGTGGTGAGAAGACTTAATGGTTACTTAAAGAGAAGATGTCCACCGAGCAAGTGTTCCTGCGCTTGCTTAATGCAGAAAGCCACATCACAGAGATGCCGCCAGTCTTAGGGAAAAAAAATCTTCTCCAGTTCAAAAGGGGAAAAAAAAGTAACATTTACACAGCGAATCTCACCGTATACATTTACCCCATTAGAAAGAAACTTCAAAAGCAGCATCATTAGAAACAGAGCTTGGGAAGAAAAGGTAAACTTGAAGAAATATACATTTTCAACTAATTATATTTTTTTCCGTCTCTGATGGTCTGACTTTTTAAGATTTCAAGCACCCCATGTCTTCAGATTTTGAATTCCATTAACTTGGGGAGAGAAATCAGAAAGGAAAGACGCGCATTTCCCATCTGGTCGCCGAGATTTGTTTCCTTCTTTTTTTTTTTTTAAGAAAACAAAAGGAGGAAGCAGAAGCCAGTAAATGAAGAGACAAGACAACAACATAAATGGTTGCACCAAACAGTAATCCAAGCGCATTTAGGGCCATAACAAAACCCCATGAAAGAAACCGCTCTTGACCCCTTACCCAGCAGGCACTTTCCCCGAGTTTTCTCGAGAAAAGAAGCAGTGCATCGACTTGTTTCTACAGTAAAAACAACGGGAGCAACGTAATGTGGTTGTATTAAAAACAGGGAGCAAGAGTAAAGAATGTGGGTTTTCTTACAGAGCGTGGAGATGCGGCCCCGAGTTAGCGGGTGAGAACGGCTCAGGAAGAATGAGAAGCGGCTGAGGATTCGGAATGTGAGAGGCACAGCTGCTGGTAGAGTAGCTACTGAGTAGAAGGAAGAAGAAAGGGACGAAGAAGAAGAATAAGAAGAGGAACAACTGAGGAAGAGGACTCTCTCTCTCTCTCTCTCTCTCTCCACGCGCAGTTCCCGAGGTGGTCTCTATCTATCCACTGGCGTGTTCTCACTTCTCACCTCCCTCTCTTTTGTATGGAGGGGAAAGTGGACCGATGAGCCTAAGGGAGATGATGAAGGGAGGAGAGCGTGTCGTAGTAAAAAAATCACTGAGCCTTTCTCTGGGGCGGGGCCCACATTTGAAACTTCAACCCAAAAAAAAAAGAAGAAAGAAGAAGAAAATTAAACATCATAAATCAATACATTTTCCGCTGAATAATCTAAATTAATTTAGGGGAATCTATCAAAAGTATAATATGTTATATTAAATCTAAACTATAGATTTCAATGCTTACCACGATTGCTTGCTCAATAAATATACATAGTCTCTATTCGATTATATTTGTAAGTTTAAAACACTTGTAATAATCTATTTATCAAATTACCTCTTTTTTCTGGTTTTTATATTAATATGGTATCTCGTATTGTACCAATTAACAAATCTATATTACATATATTATATACTTGCGACCTAATATTCATTTTCATATGTCGATTCTTCGGGAGAATTTCGAATATTTAATCCGACAATATAAACTTATTTGTACCTATCAAATATAGATAGCTTCATATTTGGACTCAAAATCTAACAAATTTTAGGGGAAGTAAAATTTACTAGGTAATTTTTGTTTCTACCAATTCCCAATAATACTCGAATCAAATGCTGTTGTGCTATTATACTTTATGTTTTCCCCTTTTTGCAATTTTTTGGGGGCATAACGTATGTTAGTTTATGGCAACACTGAAAGTATAGATAGATCTGCAGCATCCACATCTGTTATCTGATAGAATTAATTAATATATGCAATTTAAAACTATTATTACTATTATTAAAATCCTAAACAAAAAAAAAGGTAATCAATATGAATCTACTTACTAACATAAGTCTGCTAGTGTACTTCAGTATAATTTTTTTTATATAAAATTTCGAATTTAAATTTTATAAAAAAAATGTATGTGAAGACTGAATTAAGTCAGTTTGAATTAAATTAAATCTAATTGATTACCATTGTTGTTGTTGGTTTTTACGGTAAAAAAAAAAAGGAATCTGATTTTAAAATAAGAATCGCCTTGTCGGACGTTGAGAAGATGACAAAAATGTGCGATCAAGATACCTTACTGGCGTCGCATCCGCCACATTTTTGAATTCTCGCCCGTCCCGTCTGGATTTTCACAAATCAGGCCAAAAATATAATAATAATAATATAATCCTCATAAAATAATTTTAAAAAAAATCCACAAAAGCTCAAAGTAGGGAGAATCTTAACTATCAGTACATCAATTTTGCCTGAAATTGAATCATCTAGCATGTGTTCGCACTTGCAAACATCATGCTATACATGTCAAAATTTTCAAAAAAATCGTGCGGCAACGATTAATTTCACCCGAGCAGTCACATTTGACACGAGTTGAGGTTTATTATACACTTAGCAGTAGATCTTGCGTAGCGCGGCAACAACATTAAAATATTTTCAACGATTAGATTGCAGGGCGGGTTGTGCTTATCAAAGAATATTTTATTCCTCCTGTTCATCGATGGTGGCACATTTGCCGATCCATACGACATGTTGATGTGCATCGATTGTCTAACGGATAGCTTCTCTTCTCCAGCCGAGAGGAAGTTTGGGACAAGTACCCGTTTAGGCCTTTTTTTTTTTATTATTAATCATGATGTGATGCTTGTTTGTCAAAAAGAGGCTCGAGTAAATTATTCGGTACGGAAAATAAAATATAAATTAAAATTCAAAATTCAATATCCCTTTACTGACGAATAACGATGAATCTCTGCCACGGATCTCAAATAGGCCAGCCCGTTGGGCCTCTTATGTAGTAACCGGCCCACTGGGCCCAAATTCCGGCCTGTTCAAAATTAGAGACCATTGGAGTCATGTAGCATCGATGGGTGGTTTCCCGCATATTCGTCTTCCTATGGAAAGGGCGCGAATCCTCCCAAAGTTTATGCTGCCGCAAGCGAAAGATCTGCGACGTGGATCTCTGCGACCGTGGGATGTTCTGTTTGTTGGACCGAGCTCGCTCGAATCCCCTCCGGCTCAACGGACTCCGCGGAGGTGCACATCCAAGAGTTTTTTCACTTTGATCGATCAGTTTGGCTGACAAAGTGCGCTTGTATGATTCTCCATATACACTTATGTTTTCATCCGCTCGATTTTGTGCGATGCACGAAGAAAATAGGGAAAAGATTCGCGCCTATACGAGGGAGTGATGCCTTTCCTGAGGGTAAAATTTGGAGGTCCCTTGTTCAACTGGATTCTTAGGATTTGATACTTCAATCAGTCTATTATCTAATATATTTATTTCTGGCAATTTTAGGCATGGACAATTGTCTCTAGTTTGCTGGCACGCATTACCTTAACAAATTGGTTTACATGGTCATGTAGGAGAAGCAAAATGTTACTAGCATCGTCCAAATCTTTTATGAAGCTCTACATAAGTATTTTCCCCTCTTCTTTTTTTTTTTTTATAATAATCATGGTTTTACATCTGTTTATCCGTTGTCTTAGTATTTAAAATCCCATTCTTAGCTTACCCCTGGTAGATAGTATTCATTCCTGATGCTACTGTTCTTCCCCTAATGGCTGACTGTTTTGATACCAGTCTTTGGGTCTGTATCCGGTAGTGTTTGGTGCTATGATGAGATTGTAGAAAAAGTGTCCACTTAGTCCTACATTGAGAAATTTGAAGATTCAATGTCTGCTCAATGAGGCGCGTGCAATTTAGACTCTTATGGTAAAGGAATTCCCAACTAGCAAGTCTCTTTTTGTTTCTAGAATGCCGCCAAGCCAACCATTTAACTACTGAGTGATAAACATTCTAAAGATAATCAGGAAGAGTCAGCAGTGGCCTCTCTTTTCCCATTGAAGCACGATGCTATCTGCAGCATGTCCATATACCAGATGAATAAGAAATTCATTCTGATTCTATAAGAATGTATTTACAGCGCCTTTGTAGGAGATTTGACCTGGAATTCCACTTGGTTCGTGCTTATCCGAAAATCCGACTCAAGCTGTGCTGATGTTTCTTTAATAAGGTACCAGTAAAAAGTACTTCAACTATGATACATTTAGGCAGAAAAGTTAGAATCATTAGAATTTGAGTCTCATAGTGGATAGTGATTATTTGATTTAAATCTTGAAGATTAATTTCTCGAAATATTGTATTCCTTGTATTATCACGAGCATGTACTTTGTTAAATGAAGGATAGCTTCCATCCTTTTGTGAGTTCAAACTTATAGCTGAAGTCTGATGTATGTCTTGCATTTGCCTTTTGCAGCGCCACCTTATGTTAATTCATTCTTCCAGTTGACTGGTTCTGGGACCCCTGGTGTTGGCATAGTCATCTTATGTGCAGCCAGCACGGAATTTCATTACTGCCAGCAAGGAAGCATGCCCTGAAAATTTTGTTTTGATTGTACAATAGTATTTAGCACTTTTGGTATTTTTGCACATGAGGGCTTTAATCTTCTGGCATGTACTCACTAATCCGTGAAATGCTGACATATGTGTTTCAGGTCAACGGAGAAGAAAGAAAATGGCAGGAATTTTGCTTTGATTTGCCCGTGTATGTGGTTCTTCCCCCTTAGCTGGACTCAAGTTTGCTTTCTTGTGTGTCTTCCAATTGCCAGCAATCTCAGTGGGATGATGATTGGACAGAAACTTAGACCTGCCCGAAACTGTGTGGGACTTTCGTGGGGAGGCTGAAGTTGGAGACAGTGTATAAGGCATGTTTAAAGAAGTCTTTATGAATGCAGTTTGAGGTACGGTTATTCCATTCACACAAGTACTCTTTCATGTTTTGGCTAATGGTGCACTCATTAAAGATATAAAATCCATCTGTATAGAAGTATACCACATATTTTGGTTGCTTATAGAATAATTATTTGGAATTAGGTGATGAACTAGGAAAGAGTTTGGTATAATGGAATCACTACGAATTAATACAATGTTAGGTATTTAATATTAGAGTAACAGGATCGGCAATATTTTGTGAAATTTTAGGAACAATAGCGTGACTGACTCTTAAAGTATCCCTGTTTGTTTCCTTAGGGGTATAAGCAAAAGACAAAATACAACCTGAATGAGCTGTTGAGTTTAGATCGGAGTTGTGGAAACGATTTTCACTTGTAGGGGAAGGATGTAAACGTATTTTGATCTTAAATGAACTAGAATTAGCTGCATGGCTACAACTTTTCCCTGTTGGAAGGGTGATTCTAGATATTCAGGACTAAATAAATAAATCCGATGGCCTGATTTTGTAAAGATAATACAAAATGAAGTTCGACCATTTAACATGTAACAAAAGATTGAAGTAATCCAAATTTAGGCATGAGCTCGTAATACAAGTACTTGATAGGTGAAAGAGCTATGGATTGACAAGTCCTCATCTTGAAAGTGATATAATCTGGTGGGGGGCAAATTGTTGATTTCATTTTCTTTTTCAAGTGGAATACATTGTTAGTATAGGGTAGATGGCCGTAGAATACTTTTTGAAGTTAAAGGTTGGCCGGTAGACCAAAATCATGGAAGTGTACCCGACTGGCTAGTTCTGTTTAGCTAGCATTACTAGGGATTCGCACTCTTCACGCTAGTAGAGCATTATCCATAATAGAGACTTATGGCTGCTTATTCATCGAAATTCTTTGAACATGTTACAATCAGAATCTTTTGAACACTGTTCCAGTTAGTATGAATCTGAGGGTTGTAATGGCCTAAAGGGAGATGACAACATTGGTCGAGTTCTAGCTTTAGGTCCAATACTAGTCCCAATGACATTACCAAAGACAACTCAAAGGTTCAATAGTTCGTAGGGAAAATTAATTTTAGAAAATTCCATACAATGTTGTAGAAACTAGAAATAAATGGCCCAATTAGCCCCATAATATATCTGAAATTTGTTCAAGTAAAAACTGAGCACAGTCAAGTTCTGTAGTTAATTTCATTCCCGCTAAATATACTTCTGATTCATCAGTTAATTGATGAAGCTTAAAGGTTCCCAAATTTTTTTTTAAAAAAAATGCTTTGGTGATACGCGATGCTGTATCTCTTCGAAACTTGGTATTCTGGCTGCTTCATTTCAACATTAAAAAATGTCTCGGAATATAAAACCGCTGGAGTCATTTCATTTTTATGGCAAAACAATGTAGAGGATTTGACTGATGTAATTTCTTCTGATAAAGTCCACACGCAAAGGCGCATAGTGAGGGCGTGCGGGGGGTAGGGGTTTGGTTTGTTGGCTGGAGGAGAGAGAGAGAGAGAGAGAGAGAGAGAGAGAGATGATTAGGATTAGTGGGGCAATAATCTGACCTGAACCACTTTCACGTAAAGTGGATCCCAAATCTTTTAGATAATTTTTTTTACGCAATACTAAATTAAACGAGTTTGTATTGAGGGTAATAAATATATTTATGTATTTATATATTTTATAAGATATGATTCAATGTGTTTAAATTTATCTTAAATTTATTAATTAATTTAACTTTTTAATGGTATATATATTAATTATGTAAATGATATATTTAAGTTATATGAGTTAAATAAGTTGTATCGTTTCAATTTGTAGTTAGATGAATTATGTTTGAATTAAATACTTTTTTTACATGTTTAATAAATGACATATATTAATTAAAGGGTTTTTAATATGAATTTATTTAGATACAATGTGGATCGTTGGGCCTTAAGGTTTTCCTTAGAAGGGGATGTGCCTGTTCTGTTCAAATTGCATTGGAACTCTAAAAATCATGAACGTGACAATGTAGAGAGAATTTTAATTGACCGTGACTAAAATTTCTTATAGAAAGCACATCTACCATAATTTTGATTTACTAATATTTTTCTGGTGTAAAGTCATTGATTCAAAGAAGATAATAATATGGGAATAAAATGGAACAAAGAATGTTATTAATAAAATCTTTTAATTTCAACTTAATAATGATATTATTACACTATATCATATCTTATTTACAGTCATATGTTATCGGAGTCTTGAGCATCAATTCATGTGTCAATATAATTGGATGGACGTTTTTGAAGGAACTTCATGCGCGGGGCCCTGAGCATGTCTAAAATATATGTACACGGTTAAACTTAAATGCCTCTGTTTGAAAGAGGAAAATTCCTTCCCAATTGGGACAGCTCTTGTAGCAATAGTTTTACTGCCTGAATAGGTGACACCTTAGGCTATCTACCGTTAGCAATTGATTCAACATATGTTCAGAGGTAGGTATGTTTGTTAAATTGATGGTTTGAGTTAATTTAAAATAAGAATTGAACTATTTGTTTAGGTTATGATTATGAGTTATGATTTAGGAAATTATAAACTAGCCTAGAATTGGGTCTAAACAGGTCAGTTCACTGTTTGGCCGGTTTGAACGGTAAAAAGTGATATTCCTTATTTTAAAAATTTTAAATTATTTAAAATGAATAATTTTTTAATTTTTTTAAAAAATGTTAAGTTAAATTGATAAAGAAATGACTTTGATTGCAAATTTTTTGACCGCCAGAGCTTGTTTAGTCTAGTTTGCAATTGTTCTAGACTAGTTTTCTAAAACAGTTTCGGGTCGGTTTAATGATAAAAATTTATGAGGTTAGTTTTAGTTCAATAAGCCATTTTTTGAACTCATTCTATAACTGCTAATTAATCTAATAAGAGTGATTATATGCTGGTCTCGGAGTGGTCTGAACTAGTTTTGGGCTAAATTGGCCCCGGTTAACATCTTTAATTAGAGGACAAAGAAATGTCTCAATCGACAGTGGCAACTTAGGAGGTTCATCATCAAACATGTGTCCAACGAGCTCACTTACTCTCAACCAACCTCACCACACTCACTGGCCCCCCGTGTACGCAAACCTCTCTCTCTCTCTCTCTCTCTGAGTCACTGATGGTTAAATCAAGAGATGGCAAATCCCCTGTCGCGTTGATGGCAACAAGGGAAATGGGTTTGTATTCGTCCAAGAGTGGTTGTTTACTATGTTGAGCTACACTGGCCTTCCTTTGGATTTAACCCGGTCTCATCCATTGACTTTCCTCCCAATTGCTCTTGTTTGGTTGGAAGTTTGTTGAACTTCAAACAATATCGCTGTGATTGTCAGGAAAAAAAAAGAAGAAGAAGAAGAAGCTCTGATGAGCCGTTACCCGATAGACTTAATTGTTGAAGTCATGTGTTTGCAGATATAGGTGCGTTTTTAGGGTTGATGTCAGTGTCCGTTTTTCTAGCCAATCTCTTGACGTTACTAATTAAGTGTTGGTTCAAACATACTTGTCTTTTTTTTTTTTAATAAATTTATGATAGTTGTGTGAAGTTGCATGTGGTTTTGCGAAGGGGAATTTATCAGGTAAGTTCTATTTCAGTTAGTCGAGAAATTTTGTTACTGTTGAATTAATCTGCATGTGCTATTATATTGTTTCCAAACTATTATTTATAAATTTTACCCATCATGAAGGTTTATAATTTGATTTGATTTGATAGATATGGATATTTTCCAAAGGTGTCAATATTCCTTTCCTTTCTTGTCAACCGCGTGTCTAGATATTTTTTTAGAGCACCACATAATTAGGAGTTAACTTGATAAAAATCTTGCAAATGATAAAAATGAAACTTGGAAGGGTTGCTTATTTTTGGTATGAAAGAGAGGTATGCAGTTGCTGCAGAACTTGAAAGAATCTCTAGGGAGCCCTATCCTAGTGGAGATGTTAAATGGTATGTAACTGTTTGATTTGATTATGATTCGATCTGTTACATTTAATGGATTAGTCTAGTTATAGGTTACAATTAAGAAAAACATGAATTGGTTTATAATTATTCATAAGTATGTTGGTTTATAGTTCGAACTGTTTTGAATCATTCAAAAATTTTATCTATTTCCTTTAATTTTTTAAAATAAAAAAATCATTTTATCTGTTGATTTGTATTTTTTCTATTCCGGCCCGGTTTCCTTAATGGTTATGGGTCATTCTAGGGGAAAATGTATTGGGTTAATTTCCGGTTTAATAGATTTATTTCTTATACTTGATTTATAATCGTTTCTCAACTTAATAAGAGTAATTATTAACTGGTTTAAAAGTAGTTCAGACCAATTATGAATTTTAATAAGTCCATTTTAGATTAAACCGGCTTGTTTAATAGGTCTAAAGACGGCTGGAGGCAGCTTAATTTTTCAGTCACCTTCCCGGGGAGGAGAATGAGCTATGTGATTGGCTACTGCTACTAGGAAAGTAGGCCGAGACTCCTCAAAACGACCACCCAGGGTGAGCTCTCTCTCTCTCTCTCTCTCTCTATACACATATGATTGGAGGCCGAGGTGCCCTCCTCGTCGGCCTCTCCTCTGTGAGTAGCGGCCGCCGGTTGGTAGGAAAATCCCTCGTTAGATAGGTGTGGTCCTACCCTGTATTTCATATTTATTATATCAATTTTTAAAAATTGATTTTTCAGCAAAATTCACACATTGGTCTTAGCCATCTGTCATCCCCCTCGATGATGTTTGCAGTCCTCGATATGTCAGCCCCGGGATGGGTACGATATATCATAGAGTAAAAATGTCACAGTCGAAGTTTTTGTGTCAAGAGTTTTACACAAGGTAAATGATGAGGTGTCCCCGGTGCTTTTTCTTTTTTTCTTTCTAGAACTCCTAATATTTAAATGTTAGTATATGTAGACTAATTGGTGTTGAGATAAAAGACATTATTTTCTTGATTGTCCGAGAAAACTGGAGGGCATTGGGTTGAATAACTGGGCATTGGGTTGAAGAAGTGTTCTAAAAATAAGTCGATCGGAGATTGGTAGAATATTCTAGCATTCTATCTTCAAGTTAACGAACATTTTTCTTTAATGGGACAGATCCCCTTGGACCCCTGCCACTCCCCCCTTATTTATATCCACCTCTCCCTTCCACCAGTTAAACCCAACCCGCCCGCCCGCCTCGCCACTCTCTGTCCCCGCCTCTCTCTCTCTCTCTCTCTCCGATCTGTTATGTGTTTAGGAGTTTTGGGTGGCTTAGGACTGAATTTAATAACATGGTGTGCACTGATACCAGAACAGCTGTGACTGATACTGGCACTCCCACTTCAGCTTCTCCATGGTCTGTGTCTCCTTCCCGTTCATTTTCACCTCCTCCTCTTCCCTCTCCACCGGTGATCGTCAGCCCCTGTGCGGCCTGCAAGACCTTGAGGAGGAGATGCGCTGAGAAATGTGTGCTGGCGCCCTATTTTCCACCCACGGAGCCCGTCAAGTTCACCATTGCTCATCGGGTCTTCGGTGCCAGCAACATCATCAAGTTCCTGCAGGTAAGTTAAGCTCTTTATTTGACTCCTCTGTAAGCAAGCTCAAGCTGCACTGTTTGATACGCTAAAGGATTCTGGTCCGGTCACATATTCACATCAACCCCATTCTCATGTCACTGTGATATCTTAATGACACACATTTTAGCGGTGCTTCTAGCCAGTAATTTTAGTGTCGCATAATTTGACCTGACACCAAGTATGAAGAGTATGTAACTGCATAGTTCTCATATCAAGTCCAATACTCAAATCACTGTTGTTATTACAACAGAGTTAACCACATAAATACGTAAAACTAGTTTTTTATGAAGATCACGCAGTTGCTAATCCACATTTCTCAAGTGAAGTTCATGTTCGGCCCCTAGTCTACTCGGAATAGGATCAGTCAGTCAGCTTCTCGACAGGTCATACAGTACATGGGAAAGAAAATTGCAAGAGCTGGGTCATCCACAATGACCAAACTAGCTTTCACAGTGTTCCTTGGTGGAAACGCACCTTCTGAAATTATGATGGCAGAACAATGATGATTAATGGGGAAGGCCCTTCTTTGGAGTCCCTGTCCAGTTTGAGTTTTTGTTAATCTTCTCGTATGTGACAGAAAGCGATAAGTAATATACGTTTTGACTTGGAGTTGGATACCCAAATGAACTAGATGTCATATCTGCAGGATCTCCCAGAATCGAAGAGGGCCGATGCGGTGGCAAGCATGGTGTATGAGGCTAGCACAAGGATCCGGGACCCTGTCTATGGCTGCGCAGGGGCGATATGCCACCTCCAGAAGCAAGTGAGCGAGCTCCAGGCCCAACTTGCCAAGGCCCAGGCCGAGCTCGTCTACTTTCAGTCCCAGCAGGCTAACCTCGTGGCCAGGCTGTGCCTAGAGATGGCAGTTCAGGCACCACCGGCTCCATCGTTCCAGCACTCCACCGACAGTTCCCTCACTCGCATCCACCAAACTGCCCCCAGCATCCTGGATGACCCGACCAACCCGAGCTCACTTTGGGAGCAGATGACGCTCTGGACTTGACACGATCGACAGGCACAGCATGTAGTCGCCGGTCCTATGGACCAACCCCTAAGATTAGTTAGAATCATAGCAAGGTCCCCATGAAATCCTCCCGAGTCCTTCCTTTAGGCCGGAGGAATCAGCGCCAAAGGGGAAGGAGGAGCTAAGGCTAAAGGACATTACTTAATAAAACTTGACGCTATTGCCCTAATCAGAATGCTAGTGGAGGATCGGCCACGGAGGAGAGACGTGTTAGCTTGATGGTCTAGTCTTCCTCTTTACATTCAAGTAAACGACACAGAGCAGACCAGTCATTTTCCTGAGAAGATGTACTGTTACTGTAAAATCCGAGTCAGGAAGAGGAGAAAAGTGGGGCGATCTCTGGTTCTCTGTTTGATCTTGTTTATCAAATATGGCTACTGAATGTTTCTCTCAAGCTACTTTCTGGTAACCTACCATGATTACTAAAGTTTGATGACTTATGATGGCTTTATGTCTCATGTCCCTCTTGCTTTTGACCGACATCTTCTGCTTCACCATTCCTACCATATATGGTTCAATCTCATTATTTGACTTGAGAAAATAACTAATAGGATTATAGTTATTAACAAGAGAGCACTTATCATAGTTATTGTGAGTAGTGAAGTTATTAATTTTTTCCTTTTAAATGGTAATAGTTATAATATATATAAATATAGATAAGGGTCGTGATTTCTACTTAACAAATTAAACATACTCTATTAAAAATTTAGTATGGGTCAATCTAGATAGTTGGATATAATTTTTTTTTTAAAACTAATAAATATTCAAATTAAAGTCATCATATAAAGGAAGAAGTTGATAAATAAGATTATCCTTAATGGGTTTCAAATTCGACAAGTAATTATCCGATATAATTCTTAGTACGGCGTGTTTTCTCTCTTCGATCAAAAGGAATATGCCTCGTAATTACATCGGGTTGAATTTACACCGGCGACGTGTGCCTATTGACAGTTCTATGCGTGTTGGAACCAACCTAGCGCAAACTA
This sequence comes from Sonneratia caseolaris, assembly GCA_900006705.1. Lineage (NCBI taxonomy): Eukaryota > Viridiplantae > Streptophyta > Magnoliopsida > Myrtales > Lythraceae > Sonneratia > Sonneratia caseolaris. The sequence continues at coordinate 1,710,801 of CXYZ01023140.1, read as the reverse complement.
TTGACAGTTCATCATGCTTGGACTCGATGTCTCTTACTGTGTGCCCTCTCGGTGTGCCAACACTGCGCAAAGCATAAACCCCGTCAAATTTTGCCAATAATAATGATAATAACAACAACAACAACAAGGGGTCTAACTCTTTATTGAGCCTGTTATTTTATGATTATAAATTGCGAAAAAGTTTTAGTTAATTCCCACCTGTGGGTCCCCTTTTTGCCCCTCCCCTTAATTTAATTTAATTTTCCTGCTAGCGCTAATGCCAACCAGGTCAGTAGTCGCACCATCGACATACATAGCACGTGCCCCGGCGACTTTGACGTAGGAAAGCTACTACTACTACTAGCCTGTGGACGTGGCTCGAATTCTCCATCCCATAGATCTACTCCCACGCTTACTCACATTACTAAATCGCGTGCCTCGGTGGCCGCTTGACGGAGAGTAACCGATGGAATCGATCGCCACCCTTACCCTTCATTTCCTTTTCCGCTAAAACCTAATCCTTTCCCCCACCCCCACCACATTAAATGGGTCCCCTTCCGTCCGTACGGCGTATACGTCGACGGAGATGAACAACGACGAGTGAACTGCCACAGGGGGTCGTGGGGATGATCGATCGATCAATCAATCAATATCCGAATTCTCCCATTTTCAAATTACGAGTGAAGGTGTTACGTCAGTCCTTTTTTTTTTTCCCCCTCTCATTTGAGGTTGACAAGATAATGGCGGCATGATCCATTGTTTGGAGAAATTCGAGCGGTAATTGAGATTAATCCACACAACAGATCCATGTTAACTGAAATCAACCATTTGGTTAACTGGGTGCGAGTCATTTAGCGGTGCATAGATATGAACGGGTAACCCGATCGGTCGACTTTTGATCCGTGCAACTCGAGCCAAATCGGTGGAATTTTTCTTCCCTTATAGATCAAGATCCATCTAGAACGTGGGTTGAATTTTCAGAGGGAAATAAATGTCAAAGCAAATGTATTCGGACTATTGTTTGTCAAAATTTTGGACTGAAATTGGATTTCTGGCCGTGCGTATCTCTCTCTCTCTCTCTCTCTCTCTCTCTCTCTCTCTCTCTCTATTCCATCGTCCACGGCGGTGGGCTTAGATTCGTCGGACGTCGGCAGGGTGTTCGAATCATATATGACTACCACTGAAGGGTTGATTTCCATTTTGGTCCCTAAAGAATTCAACGGGCAACACTCTAGCCCCCGAATGATTTTTACCACCAAATTAATCCGGGCGTGTTCATTTCGCTAATTTGGAATGGCTCCTCTGAATACCATCAAATTGATGGCACGGCAGCAGTAAAAGGATTTTTTTTAAAAATTTCTCTATACTACTTGTATGAAGCACATAGGCTAGTAGGGGGGAGATAGGGATATGAGAGATCTTGAATCGAGTACCCTAGTGGACGCGCATTGGACCCCATGCCAACTTCCAATCGATTGCATCGAATCCCAACTGGAATCTTGTGAAATCCCGAGCCAGTAAGCGTGAAACACGCAATGGGAGTTGAGTAGGGGAAAATGTTCATGACTCGATTGGTCCTCTTGCACTGACCCTCGAGTCAGATGAAACCAGGGAATAAATGTATACAGATTGAGTTAGTTAATAATAATTTAAGTCGATAATAATCATTTGTGTTTCACCCTCTTTTTTCGTTACTTTAATTATTATCATCATTATTCTTTGTTTTCGGTGAGGTGCTCCCTACTTTTTCTGGGTGTTTTAATCAAATATATTACGAGTGTAACAGACAGTCTAATTAAAGGACACAAAGCCTCTCTCTTCATTGGATGGATACACGACATGCCACTGTCATTATTTGCTTCTGTCGGGTCGGGAGCAAGGAAAAATCGATCATTTTGACTCAAAAACCTAACCTTTCCACTGCACTGCATTGCCCCACTCATCATAGTTAATCAAACCCCTCTACTTATTCACCTCTCTCTCTCTCTCTCTCTGTCTCTCTCATTCATTAACAGTGTCATCAGACACCTATCCAAATGATTTCAAGTGATGCAACCCATCCTCCAGTTAAGTAAATTCTTTAATTTCAACCTTAAGAATTGAAAAAAATTTATACTTACATAAATTTATTTTACATTGAGTCCATGCAAGTTAAATTTCGATTAGTTAGAGGACTTTCTTGGTGTGGACCCGGACAGCGATGATTATAGAATCTTGTTTGGGGGGGATGTTTGATTAATTATTTTACGTACGGATGTGTCGAGCTACCTGCTGATGATTGTGAATGGAAGATGGGAGCATGTGGGGTTAATTCTCTTTGCCTTTTGCTCGAGTTGAATGATAATGATAATGGTTAAGCTTTCATAATCTTCTTTCTAGAGATTCCATCAGCGGATTAACCCTCTATCCATGTCTAGAATACATAATTTTTCTTCCTAGACTCAGTGACCGTCTCACGAGCTCATGCATTCAAAATCCGCACAAGCAAATGTCAAGTGATTTAACCGGTCGTTACGTGTTCAAGAAGAGAGCTGAAACTGCTGTCTACAAACTATATCTGTTCAAGTCGTCCGATGATGGGTGCATATAATCTAGGCGATGTTGCTCTACTTAGAAATTTAGCACAAATTAATAAAGAAAGCTAGCTCTCTGAGTAGGTCAATACTTAATGGCCGCGTCGACACATTGATGGGGTTGGGTATGGTTGAACCACCGCTCAACCAACACCCCCTTTTCCCTCTTTCCTTTTCCTTTCTTTAGTTTTCCATGCATGCCTTTAACAAATCTCAAGTACTATTGCAAATAATAAAGGAACTTGATTTAGCACAACGACCTCGCTTCCCCCGTATGAAATCAGAAGGTTCTTGTCAGTTCAATTTCATATATCATTTTATTCTCCTTTTTCTTCTATCCGCTTCTTACTAGATTTACGAGTTCCAATCATAATCGAAGAAAAAAAAGCACTATTGCAAGTTATTAGTTATGTACTTGATTTCTATCAATTAGACATGACATTAATCAAGTGAACATTAGTAACATTAACACATATATAGCACATTTCGCAAAAAAAAAAAAAAATACCTGTTATTTTCAATTTTTAATGAATAAGAATTATCGTACCTATTTATTTTATATCAATTTTACCTATTTTAAAATTATTAATCACATTTATAATCGAAGAAACTTTAATTTCTAGAAGATTGCCATCTCCTCCGTCCACTATTATTGTCTTCATTTGTGGTTGTTAAATTGGCTCTCCCTTTTTTCTTCGTTTTTGATCCATCTTTCTTGCCCTCGATCTAAAGGTTGGTTCTTTCGTGAATTTTCGAGCCCAACAAAGGAGCTGACCCTGGGACGTTGTTTGTCGTTGACATTTTACGTTCCACGTGTCTTTATATAATCTTCATCTTCTTGAAGTGGTTGGCTCCCTTATATTAAACTCTTAAGGCATACAGTTCGTCGTTGGTTCCTACTCCCAAAGATCTCCATGTCGCACTACTCAATATGAGATCAACAAGTTAGTTTCCTATCTGTTGCCATTTTCCCCTCTACTCATCAGTATAAACGAATCTATCCATGCAAAAGATTATGCCGACACTCGATAGGGAAAGAGAGAGAGAGAGAGAGAGATCTGGCCGACCACGTGAAATCCCCCAGAAGGGAAACGAGCCAATCGATGATCAGGTCCCTTAGTGCGAACCTAATCGGAAAGTTGGAACTTGAGAATCCATTTTCCTTGCCACATTGTTGTCAAATATTGCATCAGTCGAGAATCATTGCGGATGCATGCATGCTATCTCGTGATCTCATGGACTAAAAAATTGTAGGAAAAGTGGATCCGGTGAGGATGTCCAGGTCGAGGGATTTAACCGGCGAAAGGAGAGACGGTGAGAAATCGTACGTAAATTATCCGGAGAGAGTGCTTCTCAAGTCAACAATCGAACCCAGTTGCATCGATATATACTTAATTCTCCCCTCTACCTAGCTATCACCGTCGACAAAAGGCCTCATCTTTCACCGTTGTCATTGCCTTTTTAGAATGTTCACCTTACTTCTCCCTTGGACTCCACAGCCCTGACAAATTTCAAAAGAGAAATTATAAAAATATTCGAGTAATCAATATACTGCTTCCAAGTTGGAATGCACCGTGCATGCACTTACACAATATACCCTCACTAACATGTGTAGTTAGGTCAATCGTTAGTCACTTTATCAATACAGCATGGACATTCATTAGGGTTATTATTTTACACACTGTCTCATGTCACTGGTTAAAGTTGTATTTTCTAATGACACCACGAAGACCGACGAATAATTGGGTCGCGTAAAGTTTTTTTTTTAATGATTTGATTTAATCACATGGTCAGGAGTCGATGTAGGATCGGTCCTAATGTCAAGGACACATGTGTATGTCATCTCGTAAACAATATTATCTAGAAGAAAAATCAGGTAAGTATTGTTGTCATTCAGTAAGCTTCGGGTCCCTGTCAGCTCTACCTTCCCAAATTTTAAAACTGAAAAAAGAAAGAAAGAAATTTTCCATTCCCCCCCGAATTTATTAATTATTAGAAATAGTTCCCACTACCCAAATCTCCCTCTTACTACTAAACTATGGAACATCATCCGGGTACCTAATGCTGTGGTCCAGATTATGAAAAGACCAAAATGCCCTCCGTTCGTCCTTCGACGGACCCAAGACGCCTCCCCCTTCTTGACATGAATTAATGGAAAACTGGCGGCAGAGATTAGAAAGTGCAACGGAAGTGGGCATCGAGAAAAACTCGGAGTTAAGAGAGAAAGAAAGAGAGAGAGAGAGAGGAGGGGAAAAAAATAGACTCGTAAAATGGGAAAATACATTATTTACACAAAAATAAATAAATAAATAAATGATCTCACCGACTCTAATGATTTAATAAGCATTAGTTTGCCCCCATGACTACCGACAATTATGGCTTCAGATCAACTACTTTGATTATATCTGATAGGAAGAAATAGAGTTGAATTGAATTGATTTGATTTTTGTGTTGTTATGTTATTAAAAATTAATATGTTTACTTCAATGGATGGAATGGGTATTCCTTGGAAAAAAATTTCATAAATGCTCATTCAATCTCATTTATCAAATTTATGTCAAGTTAATTAATTCACATCTTCACTATTATCATAAAGATTTACTATTCACCGTTAATTTAATTGCATTTTACTCTATACAGCTCATTCCATTCCTGTCTTTTCCTTCCTGTCAAGCATAAGGTTAGCCTTTCATCTAATTACTGGTAAATGATACTTTTCTTTCGGTTCGATCCATCTACATTACTTCAGATTTGAGCCGTATCAATCAATTTAGGGGATAAAGTTATTCCAGCATAAATTCTCTCCATTCACATGATTCGAATCCCAAATATTATTTAAGGAAAAGAGGTGTGGAGCTACTTTAGCCGACTTATGTTGGTCCGGTAAATGACACCTTGGTCTTACAAAACTCTATTTAAATATTTATATGCGGAGTTCAGTATGCGTCATTTTCATTATTTTGTTTTTAATGATTTTCATGTAGTAAGTTGGACCCAATTATTATCGAACTGAAATCGATATAATTCTAGTTAACAATAATTTAGTAGAATATTGTTATTATTTATCATTGATTAAAAAGTGATTAGATAGTGACCCGTCAATATTACTTGGCTAATTCACTCGAATAATATTTTTTTAAAAATTACCCGCAACAATTTCAGCAACCCCCTTCGATATAGACTAAATATATATAAATTCAATTGAACATAAATATTTTAAATTTGAATTGATCCATCCGTCAAAGAGAAAAGTTCTCTCTCTATCATGAATTTTCTTCACTTACATAACTCAAATCGAAATTGACAACCTTATTATTGCTATCTATTATTATTGTTGTTGTTGTTATTCTTCATTCTCTGCATCGAGGAGAGAATCCAAAGATAACTACTAATTAAGATGTAGTTGGCTTTGGGGTGACGGATTTTCCACAAGGGAAAATAAATAAATTTATAAATAAAAAAGAACTGTTTCCTCCAAAGTTGTTAGTCAGGAGAAGGCTTCCTATGATTTCCGTTAGGATTGACTTCCCCGATAGAGAACAAAAATGTTCGGTCCAGTCACGGTCTGATTGGGCTTCTTCTTCTTCGGGTTGTCGGACAGATAACGTTACATATATATATATATATATATATATGTATGAGTTAGTGTTGAACAAACCAGATTTCCATGGGTGGTGGTGGTGGTGGTGGTGGAAAACCCTTAGAAATGACAGCCGAGAAGACATCGATTTAGGTTCCAATATGGTAGATGCCTTACGAGTGTGGTTGTGTGCAGTGATACATGCCAGGTAGCCCGAAAATACACCTTCTGAGTAGATTTATATGAAAATCGTTAGATATCCATAAGTCCCTGTGTGTATTCCATTGATTAACTCTCTCTCTCTCTCTCTGTGTAAGTGGATTCCTAGCAGCCTCACGCGTATGCCCGAGAATTCCAAAATCAGATACCTAACTGTATGGGAATAGTCAACGACAGCAAAAGATGGGTAGGTGTGTAAATATTGGATTCTTATCACTCGGGGAGTTTATTGTGTAAACTTTATTTAAAAAAAATAAGTGTGTACATGTTTGATATTTACAAAAGAAAAATTCTAAACCATGGAAAAAAAGGTAAACCGATTTTATTTTTTATGTGATTTTTGGACATCGAACCATAGCTTTAAAAATCGGACCGAGCCGGCTAGTTCGATCGGTTCAACTGGGAACCAACCACTCATTCGGTCCGGTTCTTATAAAAATTCAATTGCACATTCAAAGAGAAAAACTCTTATTGAACCGGTTGGTTCTCGGTCCGACCGGTGAACCTAATTAAACCCGTGAGAAAACCGGCCGACTTAAAATTAAAAAAATATTATAATGTACATATTTTATTTTACTAGATTTATATTTATATTTTATATTAAACTTTTGTTTAATATAATTGTTATATTAATGATTTTTGTTATAAATCATATTCAAATTATGGTATTATATAAATTTATTAGTAATATTATTTATTAAACATGCGATTCAACTCATTCAACTCCTGGTCTGACCTATAAATCCATGGCTACACCGATTCCTGACTCGGTTCGGTTTTAAAAATTATGCATAGCACTCACCGAGCATTTATCTCTGAATATTCTTGGGGATGCGTCTGGCACACGTCAGCCTGAAATCATCATCTGGTCACCAATGTCAAAATAAAAAAACTTAGCGGACATTGAGGACTTTCATCGTAAATGAGCTTTCAAGCTTGGAAAAATAGAATATCGAGATGACAATCGTGTAAACCCACCGTGTCGGTACTTGAAAAATATTCTGGTCACCGTCGAGACCCAAGGGAAGTGGGGAGTTTAGGAAAATGCAGTGCCCGGGTTTTAAAAGTAACTTGAATTTACGAGCTGAAAATACAATTTCAAAAATGGAAAAGGTAAATGATTCTTACTAGTAAAGGCATATGTGTTAAAATGATGCCAATTTAAATCTTATAGATAAATAATTGGCATATAAATTTTAAACAGATTATCTCCTCTCCTATTAAGATCGAAACCGTACTATCGAAATGGCTGGACAACATTTTCTTTGTATATATTGAATTTCGGCGACCATCCTATTGGACTAGAGGTCGCCCTAGTGTGGACTTAGCGCTTACGTTGCACATGGGATATAGCCACAACTTTTGCCTAACTCAAACGTCCGCAGGCATCTGTGATGACAATGCGACATCTGCTCATCCTCAAACTGCATCACAGGCCAATGGCAAGTGGGATTTTCTCCATACTAAATTTGGTGCTCTCTCTTCCACTGTCTCCCGAGGAATGCCTTTCTAGTGATCCATATATAGTTCGTGGGCCGGTGTCCACGCTGTGATTGGGCACTGCTAGGCCCATTAGGGCCCATATAATACTTTCGCCGAACGGCCCAGTTAGTGAGTACCACAAAAAATATTCTCAGATAAGTGCATCCAACAATAAAATAATTTCTTAGAATATATATATATATATGTATATAAGATAACATTATTATTTTAATAGAAAAATCAAGCTGTCCACTTTCAAATTAGGAAAAAAATAGTGGATATATTACTCTGAAATTAGAAATTTTAAGTCCACTGTACTAATATTCATTATGATATTACATGTAGACTCGGAAATCTTAACCGAGTTTATTACAATATTATATTCATTAAATTAGGAATTTGGAATGGGTGAAGTAAAAGTACTAATTCGTGTAAAAATGAACAGTTAAAAATTCAAAGGAAATATCGAAAAGAAATTGTGAAATTGTATCACCCATTTTGTTAGCTCACGATCAAATTGCCAATCAAACCATGCGGGTCCTATAGTTAGTGTCATTAAAATAAACTATTCGGGGAGATTTAAAATGAGATTGGAACTATTTGATCCAGTTATGATTTGACCTATTTGCTTAAGAGATCAGTCCAGTTATAAATCATAGTTTATGTACATATAAATTGGTTCAAGACCGTTTATAAGTGGGCAAACTCATAGTTTAGGTCGATTTGACTTTTTTAAATTTTTTTAGAAAAATTATTTTAAATAAACATTTTTATTTTTAAAAATTAACGTTAATTCGACAAAATTTAACAATTAATTTGCATAACTTTGGTGGTTTGGGCCGATTTTGTAACTTTTCTAGATCGGTTTCTAAACAGTTTCAGACACGGTAACTGTCTGAATTGATTATAGTTTAATATATATATATATATATTTATTTATTTATCGGCTCGTAACCGTCCCTCAATTCAATATGAGCAATTATATATTGGGTTAGAGGCTGTTCGGGTTAGCTCAACCCATTCAACATCTCTACCTATGCCTCCTAAACCTGCTCACTTAGAGCGGTTTGCAAGGGGGTGGGGATGGAGGTAGAGGTGGCAAATCCTGTCGGCCCGGCACTATAAGGGGGACGGCAGGATAAGGGTTGGCCCAAGCACGGCCCTTTAGGATATTGTGCCGAGATGGCATGGTACGATAAGACATGGGCGGCCTTGGCCCGGCCCGATAGTCTAATAAAAAATTCGTTTGATCGTAACTTATTTGTAATTATAAATAAATTCATAAATAAGATTTTTTTTATCATTCAATAGTATCTAATTGTCTAATGATTTTTATTTAAATAGCCTTAATCGGACTATCGTGTCGACACGGCCTGAGATCATCGGGCCTGACACGATAAGCACTGCCCCAGTACGGTGTTATTGTGCCGTGCCAAAATTTGCCAGGTCTAGATGGAGGTATGGGTGAATGAAGAGAATCGAAGTCCTAGACAAATACCACATGAACCAATCGAAAGATGTATATCCGATTTCAAATTTCGGCGAGTTGTATACTTCTAGTTCTCGCTCCTGGGTTGGATCTGCTTTTATGGGGAATTCATTCAAAATGCGAGGAAGATGATCAATATTGGCGTTGTTACTTTAAAATTCGGGTAAAACCCGAAAATGCAAAACCTAAACCAACCCGACCCGCTTACATCCCAACTGAAGGGCGAGCGCTGGTCCAATTGTTGGGCAGTCAAAGTCGCCATGAGCGCCAAGTGCGAGGCGGTGACGTCGTGTCCCTTCTCTCTCCCTCCATCGGTGGCCTCTCTCTCGCCCTCTCTCTCTCTCCAGTGCACCGGATAACTATACATCTACACGTATAACTCTTACAGCCTCTGAGCGCGAGCTTTCATGTCTGCTACGCAGAGGATCCTCGCCCTCTTCAATTCGTCTCTCCCTCGACCTCTTTCCAGAACCTTTTTGTCCCTGCGGCTTGTTTCTCCGTACAGAACCCTCGCTCCTCCTCCTGCTTTTGCTATTAATCGCTCCACCATGCCGAGGAATCAGGTGAGCTTCTCCGGGGGTCCATCTAGGCGGTCCTGGAATGGCTGCTAACTTTGTGTTTTCTAACACATGAGCTTGATGTCTTTGAATTGAATGGAAAGTTCTCCAGCCAATGGGTTGATATCGATTGGATTAGCACTCTAGGCTCTGGAAGGATATAAGGTCAGGGGAAACATTTTTCAAGTTTGCATTTTTCGCACAGCCACTGGAGCTCCTTTAGAAGCGGCAATAAACATCTGAGAAAAAAAAATGTAAAATGTGATCAACTGGTTCCTGGATATTCATAATCACCACAGAAAAGAAGCATCGAAATTGGAAATTGCAATTTATATTTTTATGAAACCGAATCTTAAACGTGGTTCTTAGTTATAAGTAATGTTAGTGATGTGGCACTTCACCCGTAGAGAGATTGTAGTTTGTAGATCGAAAGCTGAGTTTTCCTTCTTCATTTTTTTCCATTTTTTGCAAGAGAGAGTTTCTTGAGAGAGTGATAATGTTAGAGGAGATTGGAGATATGCAAAACTTTCTTTTGTTGATGATGTGAAGCCTGTACTTAAATATATAAATATAAATGTATATAATATATAATTTGACTGCTTAAATTATCTAAGGCATGAACTGGTTAAGGGAGGAATCTTCTGTAATGTTGTCGTAAGAGTTCTTGGAGTTTCTTTTGCTTAATTGCTGGCAAAATGAGGCTTCTGCTGAATGTGAATGGATGATTATGCTGTTATGCTTGTTTTGTCTACTTATCAGTCCATACAATAATATTTCTGTAATGTTACCTGCTGGTTCGTTGTTGTCGTGGTAGTAGTATTTGAGCTGGTACAAGTGATATTCATAACTTGTTTACATGTTAACCAGTTTATAGTGGATGGAAACTGTTATTTGATTTTGGATTGCTTAAAATGCAACTGAAAGTTAATCAGTTATTAATGAAGTCAACTAATGAATGCAGAGAAAAGGTAGAGAACAGAAGTGGAAAGAGAAGCCGAGACCTGAAACTTCATCCCCTGTTATTGCGAGCCCATCAACAGTTGTTACTGAGGCTGTAACTAGTAGGCTCAGCGGGTTGAGCATTGCTGAGTGTAGCAGAGGGAGTCATATCAAAATTCCTGTTTCACAATCCAGTGTTGTTCATACAGTCAGTCAAAATCAAACCCTGGGAGAGAAAGCTATATGGAAGCCCCGAGCCTATGGGACAGCAAGTGGACCCACTGCAGTGGAAGCTGAAAATGTTTCTGTCAATCAAGGAGCTGGAGAAATACAAGCAAATGGTTCCAAGGCATCTGCTAGTGAGGCGAGCTCCCTGAGTTTGAGTAAGCTATTCACGAGTAGCTTTTTACAAGGTTTCTCAGTGGATAACTCTAGTTACAGTCATGCCCAAGTTCGAGCCACTTTCTATCCCAAGTTTGAGAACGAGAAATCGGACCAAGAGGTGCTTATGTCCTCCTGGTTTCTTCATTAGTTTCATTTGACATCTTGGCTATATTTTGTATGTAAATGAGCTTGTTCACTTGGGATTTGGGATTGAATGAACAAATGCATCCTCTGGTCGTAGCAATAGAAATTTATTTGGATAAGTCAAATTTCCTAATGCTGAGCATAAAAATAATATTTACATGGAATGCTTATTTGATCATGTTCCTCTCATCCAGATCAGGATAAGAATGATTGAAATGGTATCTAGAGGGCTGGCGACCTTGGAGGTAGGCATATCAGCAAGCTCCTGTTTTCCTCTCTTAACAATTTAAATTAATCTGCTAGGTTAATATTAATATCTTGTTGATGTATTTTCAGGATGTTAAGTTTAGATTCACTATAGAATGCAATACTAAACTGAGGTCGATTATTTCTTTTTTTGATGAAACATGAGTTGATCATTATGTTATTCTATTATGTTCGATTTTCTGTCATTTAAGCAATCTTGATATTCTGAAAGCAATTTCGATGTTTCTCATGTGTCAATTCATTGATACTTAATTGGTTAGTTGTGATGAATTATGTTGTTTGGTAATGGAGGAGCCATTAACTGTTCTTGATGTAGAGTATCTTTGGTGATATCTTTGCAGGTTTCACTCAAACACTCTGGGTCTCTTTTTATGTATGCGGGTAATGAGGGTGGTGCATATGCCAAAAACAGCTTTGGGAATATGTATGCTAAGAGAATCACAGTTGGCTCTCATACATATATTTTTTAAAATCATTTTAGCTACACTCATGATTAGATTTTCTGTTACAGATATACAGCAGTCGGTGTTTTGGTTCTTGGGCGGATGTTCCAGGAGGCGTGGGGTTCTGCTGCTGCAAAGAAGCAGGCCGAGTTCAATGAATTTCTTGAGGTGAAATTGTCTTTGCGCTTTTCAAAGGACTAGGTTTCATAATCATAGAAGGAGTCTAAAAGATAGTTGAATATTTTACTTTAGTACATGCTTTCCTCAAATCATGGACTACAACTAAGTTCCCATAATATTTTTGTCATGTTTTATGGTTACTGTGTGCAGATCTATTTTTTTAATAATATTTAGGAGGATCTTTTGTCAGTCTTATACATATTAGAAAATTTGTTCCATCTAGTTCATGATCTAGATTTTCTATTAAAAATGCTTAGTATACCTATTTTGTACATGCAATAGTGAACTTCTTCAACAGGTTGTTGCTGAGAACTCTTAGGAATTGAGATAGTTCAGTATGATCATTTTGTGTTAAGGTGTTGATGGCTGTAGAACCTTTTCTCCATTCTTCATCAATGCCAAGATATAAGTACTCAAGTTCAAGTAACAGCCTTTCCATGTAATTTGTGACTGGCAGAAAATCTCAGCTTAATTTCTGTCAATCTCCCTGGTTGATTTTAGTGCCCAATAACAGCTCATCTCATGTGATACCACCTACTGTTTCAAAGAAGATTTTTCAATTGCTAAGTGTCACTTTTGTGAAGATAAAGTATTTAGGTTAATATTGTCATAATCCTGAAATTCCTCTTGCAGAAGAACCGTATGTGCATCTCAATGGAACTAGTAACAGCTGTTCTTGGAGACCATGGACAACGCCCTCGAGAAGATTATGGTAATGCTACTTTCTTTTGATGGTCTTTAGATGTCTTTGTGCTTTACACATACTTATTATGCCCTTTTCTTGTCGATTTGTGATCTTTATTATTATTATAGTATGGTTCTAGATTTGCCTCTAAATGACTTAACTTCTTGTTGGGTTCCTATTTTGGTAGTATATTCTGGTCTTTGTTCTGCTAAAATTCATCTAAAATTTTCCTCAGGGATATTCATGCACAGCTTTGATTCATATTCTGATGCCTATGTTATTATGTAAAGCCTGCCTATATTCATGGACTATATCATAACCTTAATATTCTCCACCCAACTGATTTTGATTCTTACTTTTATATCTTATCTTCTTGAGAGGCATTTACTTACAGTAACTTGTTATCTTGCTGAACAGTTGTTGTCACAGCAGTCACAGAACTAGGCAAGGGAAAACCTAAATTCTATTCCACTCCAGAGATCATAGCTTTCTGCAGGAGATGGCGGCTCCCAACAAATCATGTCTGGTTGTTCTCATCAAGGTGAGTTGCATGAATTTGGATTGGGTCATAAGCAACATGTTATCTCTGCTTGGTGATTCAAAATAAGCAAGTTGTGTACAACTTATTGGTTGAGCTATTTAGTATATTCCAATTATAATGTTATGTTTTCCAAGAAGTACTTGTGCATCATTGTTCAAAGAAAATTGTGTATGAAACATCTTTTATTTATTTATTTATTTATTTTATCAGTAAGCAATATCAAACATCTTAATTTTAAGTTCTGCATGTATCTTTGCTATTTCATTTCTCCTGTCAAAACACTTGATAGCAGATCCATTAGTTAAGACTAATGCGGAGTGTATTTATAGGAAATCAGTGACATCCTTTTTTGCCACTTATGATGCACTTTGTGAGGAAGGGACGGCAACACCTGTATGCCGGGCACTGGATGAAGTTGCAGATGTCTCTGTGCCTGGTAAAATGTGCAGCTGCATTTGAGTTGAAAATAGTGTACCTTATGCTTTATCTCAAGGCTAATTTATAGCTGGAAAGAAATTTCGGTTCAGTTGGATATCTGTTATTGAGATTTTATATGGCCAATTACAACTCTTTTTTTCCTAGGAAATGTCAATCAACTTCATTAGCTTCTGATTCTGAGATATTTTTTAGTGATCCAGTTATCTTCTTGAATTTATATGTAGGTTCAAAAGATCATATAACAGCACAAGGAGAAATTTTGGAGGGGCTTGTGGCTCGGATTGTGAGCCATGAGAGTGCAAAACATATTGAAGAAGTTTTGCAGGACTTCCCTGTTCCACCAAATGATGGAGGTAGTTGCAGGAGATTGAACCAGTTGCATATGAGCTTATGCAGTTAGTTTGATTATTTTTGTTGGGTATTTTCTATTTGTTGAGGTGGGGATTATTTTCACTGGGTAATTTCTATGGTGACCTTCTGTCATAACGACCCACACCTTGTTGAGGTGGGTCCCATCTTCAAAATTTGTTGTGGATCCCACATCCATTTGTCTGGGTCATGGTGACCCTAGGTCACCAGAGAACTTCCCTTATTTTGGTATTCGGCAGTAATGGTTACAAGGATTCCTGCGGGTCCTGTCTGAAAAGATTAATTATCCAACATAATTTGCTGAAGACCGTGCTAATGATGTGCAATGTAAAAGGTCATTACTTTTCTTGAAGTTAAATGTGATTTGATATCTTTTATCATTTTGTCTGATCCAGCTAACCTTGATTTGGGACCAAGCCTCCGAGAAATTTGTGCTGCAAATCGGTCTGATGAGAAACAGGTGCTATGAAGTATCTCCAATTAGTAGATTTATCTGTGAGAATTTTGTATGCATTGTTTGATTACTGAAAGATTTTTAAAGAATCTTGACTGGATGAAGACTTTTAATTATCTGCTTGTTGTACAATATTCTTTGCAGCAAATAAAAGCCCTTCTCAATAGCATTGGTCCTTCCTTTTGTCCTAATCTATCTGATTGGCTGGGTAATGATGCTGGGGATGGTCATTCAAAAAATGCAGACCGATCAGTTCTATCAAAATTTCTGCAATCACAGCCCGCAGATTATTCAACCATGAAACTCCAGGTCAGGATCTTCACTGCTTCTGGGGACAGAATCTTCTTATTCAATCTGTTATTTGTTTGCTCTTATTTTGACTTAATTTATTTTCTTACCTAAAGTTGAAGTCTTTAAAATTGTTTTTATTGTCCAAGCTTTCGCTCTGGTTGGTTCTAGTGTTAATTACAAATTTTAGCCTTTGAATGGCTGTATACTGTCCAATTTTTTTTCTGCTGATAAAGGTTGTTGTCTTGTAGCTCTGATATGCCAATTGATGTGTCCATACAATTGATCTGGCATAGTCTGTTTTGGTTTGTTTTCTAACCTGTTCACCTTTTCATATGTACCTTTGTGTTGAAGTAGGAAATGATCCGTTTAATGAGAGAAAAACGTTATCCAGCAGCATTTAAATGCTATCACAACTTCCACAAGATTGATTCAGTATCAGGTGACAATCTTTTTTACAAAGTGGTGATACATGTCCATAGTGATTCAGCTTTCAGGAGATACCAGAGGGATATGAGGTTTGCTTTGAGGCATTTCTTGTATTCTTAATTGATGGTTATAAATCCAATCTTGCCTCAACATAGGACTTCATCCTTTTCTAATTTTGGAAAACAAATTTGATTTTAGGTACAATCCGGGACTTTGGCCATTATATCGAGGTACACTGCCATGGTAACTCTTTTCAGAAGTTGGATCATGAGAAGCCTCGAGCTGTAGTAAATAGTCAAGAAAACAACTGGTGGTTCAACATTATTTTTGTGGCTCTGACATTGCTCTATGCACCAGGATTTTTTGTAGACATAAATCTATTTAAGGCGAACAAAGAAAGAGCTGCTGAAATTGTAAGGGGCAGCCAAAATATGGTAGAAAGTATAAATGAGAATGGCAGCACAAATTCAGAACATGATTTAGCAGACAATGATGCAAATTTAATGATCAAACTGAAGTTTCTTACATATAAGGTACATGCACATCTTCTTACATTATGTGTAGTGCTACTAATGTACTAATTTTAACATTGAGGATAATGGAATCTATTTTCACTTAACTTTCCTGCAGTTACGAACTTTCTTGATTCGCAATGGCTTGTCAATTCTATTTAAGGAGGGTCTTCCTGCATATAAGGCTTACTACCTAAGGTGAAATATTCCTCAAGCTGGTTTTGAAATTTCAGACCTTAACGAGCTGCAGATTGTTAATGCATTGAAAAATTTTGCAGTGCATGATTATGTGCTATAAAAGTGGTGTTGTTCTCTCTTTTCCTTCAGGCAAATGAAAAATTGGGGAACTTCTTCAGGAAAGCAGCGACAGCTTAGCAAAATGCTTGATGAGTGGTAATGATTTACTGATTTCTCTGACTTTATCAGTTCTCTTTACTCTCTTCAACAATTTTTTACTATTTTTTTAGAAATTTACTAGGCATTTTGTATGGACTCCAGGGCTGTTTACATACGGAGGAAATATGGAAACAAACAGCTTTCATCTTCAATATACCTCAGTGAAGCTGAACCCTTTCTTGAACAGTATGCAAAACGCAGTGCAGAGAATCAAGCTCTGATTGGTTCTGCAGGTAACCTTGTCCAAGCAGAAGATTTCTTGGCTATTGTTGAAGCAGGGAGAGATGAAGAGGGTGATCTTGAGGCAGAGCGAGAAGCGGCCCCACCAAGTCCTATTCCCTCTACTAGAGACTCTGTCTTGAAGGATGAGGGTCTGATTGTTTTCTTCCCAGGTATGTGGGATGCCTCACTTTTAATATTTCTTTATATCACTTTGATGAGTATACCTAATTTTCAACTGTGTTGTCAAACCTCAATATTTATTAAACGTTCTCATCTAATGATTGGTGAAAATTTTTACCTGGCATACTATGAGGAAAAAATTTTGGTTCTCAAACTGTCAGTTTCGGAATAAACATCTTTCTCTGCGCAATATTTTTCTGCTCAAAACTCTCATATGTTCTTAAAACTGGAACTGATATCTCCCTAACCATATCAAACATGTGACTTTCTCCTCTTGATATGGATATTCAAGGAAGTTATAGGAGATGCCAAAAATCAATTCTTTGTTAATTTGAGTTAGCTAAATGTAGACATATTTCTATCTTAATTTTACAAAAAAGTATAGTTATTCTTTGGGTGAAGGTACATCTTGTGTTTGTAATGGCCCATCAGTCTTGATTTCCTTTCTCCTTTCCTTAATTGTTCTCTCAGGAATACCCGGCTGTGCCAAGTCAGCACTTTGTGAGGAATTACTAAATACTCCTGGAGGACTAGGAGATGATCGGCCAGTACATAGTCTAATGGGTGACCGTATCAAAGGTATCAGTTATTGTTCATATGATGCTTTCCTCTCCGTGTTGGTCTTTGCCCCACTGAGTCTTTTAAATAGTTTCTTTAACGGTCCGCTGATTGTCTCAAGTATGCAAATCATTTTTTGTTGTCCCATCTTTTTAAAATATATTTTACATCTCCATTGACTTGTTAGAGTTTCAAGTGTATTCTCCTATCACTATAATTAAGTTTATGGTGTTGCATGCTTTTTGTTAAGATACTTTAAAGAAAATGGCTGTCCACAAATATTGCAGTTGCTCTTATGAATAGATGTCCATAAAAGTTACTCATAACAATCACATGGAGCTTCAGCTATAACTTTGTTATGTGATGGCAAATGAGTGTGATGTCACAGATAATAAATCTTTAGTAAACTAAACAATGATGTTATAGTAAGATTATATCTTGTTTCGGCATGATGTGGAATTTGAAGAATGCTTCCTTGTTGATATCCCCAACCTACTGGATAATTATTATGCTTTTGTTATCCAATAATGGAAGGAAACTGACATTCAAAGGTCCATATTCCTAGTAAAAAGAAGACAAAACAAAATAGAGAAATGAAACTAGAGTGACACTTCTATGTGATGTATGGTTTGGAATTTTGCTTATGTGAGAATATTTGACAGGTAGATACTGGCCAAAGGTTGCTGAAGCGTGCAGGCGAAAACCCTACTCCATAACACTGGCAGATAAAAATGCTCCCAATGAAGAAGTCTGGAGACAGGTGACCTTGTTTCGTCTGCAGTCATTTGTGCTTTACCAATGCACCACATTTTTGTTACAGTTTGTGATGTCTAAACATACCCATGTGAGATGGAAAACATGCCTGAGAATGCTTATCCTTCATATTCCATAGATTGAAGGCATGTGCAGGAGCACTAAAGCTTCAGCCGTTCCAGTTGTATCTGATTCTGAAGGTGACATAACCTTTCTCTGATTGTTCAATGTGGAGCACAAAATATTTCTTAAGTACACTGTCTCTAAACAGTTTCTTAATGGGATCAGTTTCCTTCTGGTTCAGAAACAATTTTCACTAGCCTGGGCCTTTCACTGTACAGGTCATTTTTAGCTATAGAATAACGTTGGAAGAATCTGAAAAGTTTCAATGCTTATATTGGTGAGGTTGATATATTGCCAGATCAGATAGATGAGAGGACCCAAATGCTGTGAAATCGGATATTTGCTCCCTGAGCATGATATATATCTTATCCTTTACAGGTTCACTATTCTTAAGAGAGTAGAGAAATTGTGTTTTGCCTCCCCCAGTCAAATAATTGGTGAAGGTTTTTTACCTCTCCTTTTATTCTTTTTGGCGCAGGAAGCTATTCCAATCCATTTTCCCTTGATGCGCTAGCTGTTTTCATGTTCCGTGTGCTTCAACGAGTCAATCACCCGGTGTGTACCTCATATATCATTCCTTTATTATGCTGCTCTCTTCAAGAATTTTATGTGCTTTTGTGATTCATGACCTCTATGCTTTGGTATTTTTGAAGGGTAATCTAGACAAGGCTTCTCTGAATGCTGGCTATGTGCTACTTATGTTTTATCACCTTTATGAGGGAAAGGCACGTTATAGCATTTTCTCTCTTTGACTCAGTAGCACACTCTCTCTCCCCCTGTTCAGAAGACTATAGTATTTCCAATCGTCTTAATTTAATGGAGTTCTCCGCACGGTAATTATTTTAATGATCATTATCATATTTTCCAGAGTCGTCAAGAATTTGAAAGCGAATTAGTTGAACGGTTTGGCTCACTTGTGAAGATGCCATTGTTGAAGCCCAATAGGTAAATCATGTTCTGTTCCCTATGTATCAAACCAAGCATGACTCATTTTGTCTGAATCTTCTTTCGTAGTCCTTGTTCTTTACTGTTCCAATTTTCAGAAACCTTTTTCAGGTGTTAATTATTGGGATTGTGACTGTATTGAAACTAAATAGTCTCACCCTCTTAGCATGCGCTTGAAGAAACTTAATATACCAACGCTGTGTTGAAGATACTCTTGTCTTGCTTGCTGTAAGTCTACATTGAAGTACTTATTGACAAGTTTATGTATGTACAGAGATCCTTTACCTGATTCTGTCAAATCTGTCTTGGAGGAAGGAATTAGTTTGTACAAGCTCCATACCAGCAGACATGGAAGGTTTGCCCTATATTCTTCGGATGAGTTAATCTAGCTTTTCATTCTGTAGATGGTTGATATTTACATTATGGATGAAAGGAAGTGGGAATCCTTAAAAATTATATTGGCTTGAAATATTGGATGCAGTGATTTTCATCATTGCAGTAGGTGAATCTGATTTCTCTTTCATTCGTGGCCTGTTTAGGTTGGAATCCTCAAAGGGAACTTATGCAAAGGAGTGGGTTAATTGGGAAAAAAAATTGCGGGACACATTGCTTAACGACACTGAGTATCTTAATTCTATTCAGGTTAATATTAAACTTCTCCTCTCTCTATTTTGCTTGGGAAAAAAAAAAAGGTCTTTCATGAGGATATGACCACAATAGAGAACTATTCTCAAAACAAAATTTTTTATCATGCTGCTTGTTTATCTAGGTTCCGTTTGACTTTGCTGTCAAGCAAGTGCTGGAGCAGCTGAGAAGCATCGCCAGAGGCGACTACAAAGCCCCAAGCACAGAGAAGCGGAAGTTTGGCTCCATAGTCTTTGCTGCTGTCAACCTTCCTGTCACACAAATTCATGATGTCCTCAAAACTGTAAGTAGGGAGAAAGTGCTGTAGTCGGTGTTATCAGAACCATACAAGGTCTGACTCTGCTACCAGTTCTTACTGGAGCTGGAAAGCATAAAACTCATCCCCTTCAATTGTGTGAATATCTAGTCTGGTTTGGCTGACACTGGCAATAATTCTATGCAATTCCTCAAAAATCTTATGTTGTCTCACTCTCTTTCATTGAAACCCTTTGCTTTTCTCTGGCAGTTGTCCGGTAAGAACCCCAGTGTGGAAGCTTTCTTGAAGGACAAGGATTTGGAAAGCAGCTTGAGAAAAGCTCATGTGACCCTCGCTCACAAGAGAAGCCACGGAGTCACCGCTGTCGCCGGCTATGGCATCTTCATCAACAGAGAAGTTCCTGTCTACATGACAGCTCTACTGTACAATCCCAAGATGGCTGCATTCGAAGCTCAATTGGGGTCGGTTGATGGCGAGGCTATAAATTCGAAGAATGAATGGCCTCACGTTACCCTGTGGACCGCAGATGGGGTTGCTCCAAAAGAGGCCAATGATCTACCTCAGCTGCTTTCGGGAGGTAAGGCTACTCGCATCGAGATTGATCCACCAGTAACTGTCTGTGGTCCATTGGAGTTCTTTTAGGTTTCCAGTGACATCAGTGGCTTCTGAGTTGTGATGTGATGATTATATGGTGAGAGAATTGGTGATTGAGGGAAAGTTTTGGTAATATGATGAGTTGCCTTCTCTTTAAAATAAGTTTGGTTCTTCCTGTTATTTATGTTGGGCAGTCCTCGATTTTGTAGAAAGGTGGAGCTAATTTGGAACCTTGTGGATTGGTTTTTTCCATTGACTTCAAAGTAAACTCCTTATTTTTTTATTTTTTTTAATTGAGGGATTCATAATTCGGGGGAAAAAAAAGGTCTTTCAGTGGATCACCTAATGGTTTGAACTTGAATCGGTGAGGGTTTGTTGGATTTCTTTCTAAGTCTGATGTGGTGCGTGTAGGAAAAAGAGTTGAGATGTAGTGATTGTGCCTTAAATCTTACCTATAGTTGTCGTGGTTAGTCAAAATCCTAATGGATCTCATAAACATGTATAACTTGACTTGTCGTAGGCAGTCTAATAAGTGACTCTTGCCGAGTCCATGCGTCCAAAGTGCGGCCGGCAATCGACGCTTTTCCGATCAGACAGTTTCCCCTGCATTTTTCGGGGAGAAAATAGTCAAAATGATCCTTGAAGTTATAACCGGTCATCAATTCAGTCCTTCAATATTTTTTTGACCACCAATTCAATCCACCGTTCGTAACTTTGGCATCAAAATGGTCCTATCGTCAACGGATTGTGACGAAGATAGTACGTGGATGCTAGTTAAGCTGACGACGTTAAGGTAAATAAAATTTCAATTATAAAATGTGTGTAATAATACCTTTTTATCCTTTAATATTCATCAGATTTTCAACTCTTGCCATTACCCTACATGGCCCTTTTATAAAACCCTAATCAACCCCAGAGGTATAGACACTTCGCTCCGAAAACATTGATCCAGATACAGATCCGTGAGTCTATACCGACGCCAATTTTTTTTCCCCCTTTTTCTCAGTCAAGCCACAGACCACGAAGTGGAATGGGGAGATCTTTGAGAACCCAATCAAATACTCGGGCTTTCGAACAGCATATGGGAGGACGAGAATAGCAAGAAAAATAAGAAGCGGCAGAAGTAGAAAGCGGAGATTTTGCTGGTTAAGGGTGGACTGAAGACGATGAAGACGGCGGAGAAATCGAGCAAGTGGCTGGCGATGGAGATGGGAATTCAGGAAATTAAGGTTTTAAAATTGGTTAAATGGCAAGAATTAAAATTTTGAAGATGGTGTATTATAATAATTTAAGGTTGAATTAATGATTTTTTTTACTAGATTTTAAAATAAGTTTTCTAAGGATTGAATTTTATAT
>CXYZ01023140.1:1676093-1688454 GCA_900006705.1 Sonneratia caseolaris | reverse complement strand
ATAATATTAATTTTACAGTCATTTTAGTTAATTTATTAAAAGTTTATAATATTTTTTTAATGTTTTTCTCAAGCATGACCGTCTGTGTTCAATAGTAAAAAAGTCTTGTCAAATCTGACGACCCTTAAACCAAAATTAGCAAGAGGGGGAATTGAGGAAATTTCAAACGCAACCAAAGTAAGTCTAAACTAGAATTATGATATAAAATTTGTATGTTTATTATTTTTTATATAAAAATTTTGTATGTTTTAAAGTAGTCATTTAAATTTAAAATTTAATAATTTGCTTGATAAGGTATTTAATGATATCATGGTATATGATATATGAGTATAATTTTTTATTGTATCAATCAATTCATTATACTATATCAGTAAATAATGATATCGTTAAAATTTAAATTTAAATATATTATAAAATTAAATATAAATATATAATAATTAAAAGAGTTAGTATGTTGAAAAAAAGTCAATTGTATTGTGCTAGCTGGAGGAGCTGACGAAACCGTCTGACCTCATTGGTGACGTCAGTGCATACGGGTACCTCCCAACAATAATTCTCTTTTCCTTTTTAGTACGTCTGAAAATAAATTCATGAGTTAAAAAAAAAAAGGAAGGGGAAATAAGGGGTGGTTAGAGGTCACTTGAGATCACAATATCTTGATTCGAGCGAGTATGTGAAGATATTGTTGTGTGAAATCCGGAGCCTTAATAATCCCCACTTTTTGCTACGCTATCTGAAGAGCTGGACCACATAAAATCGACAACTCCAAGTGTCGGCTACAGTAGCTCTTTTTTTGTGTTTTTTCTTAGTCACCACACTGTCCTTACCCAAACATAATCCATATAATTGCATATATCTGCACTAAAAAATGCATTTAGAATTGGAGCCCACCTTGCAGGAGGTAGGCAGCTAGCTAGCTGCCGGCTGTGTGTACTATATACAGAGCCGAGAAGGTGTGTCTAATCATCTTCCTCCATATATGCGGTGGGCTCTGGTCTATGGAGCCGCGATACAGATACAAGAAAATCGAGCGGCGATTTTGTGCCCGGCGAGCCATGCTCCCTGTATGGAGATGGGTAGCCGGGAACGGTGGGAAAGCATCTGAAGGTGTCTTACGCAGGAGGGATGACGCCGCCGTCGCCGGTGTCCATTCGTACAGGAGAACTTGCCGTCTGGCTAGCCAGGAGGATAGGCTGACGGCGGCATCATGCCTCCTGCATAGGTGACCTTACGTGGATGCTCGGATTTATTAGCCAGCTGGCCTCGTTTCCGATCCACACGAGAAATAAGAGAACTCTCCCGAGGAAACGACTCGAGGTCGGTGCTTCTGCTGTCCCATGTTGTCCGTCCAGTTCCCGAGTAACTGTCTCTCATTCTCGGCTTCAGATTTTGTACTGTCATGATCTTAATCAACGTGCGAAGCAATGCAATGTATGCAGTCTTTAAGATGGTTAATGCCGTGTAGATATTAAGCTAGTCGCTCGCACTGGAATCCATCGTAATCTTAATCAATGATTCGTTTATTATTATTATTATTTTTTTTTTATGAGGACGATACTTTCCCCGATCATGAATCGCACCGGAGTTTGTTGAAGGAACCAAAATGGTGTTTTCGCTTGAGGGCGGCTTTTCCGTGGTAAATCATGATCGGGAAAAAAAGTATCGTCCTCGTCATAGGTTAATTAAAGGAGTCCCTCGGAGCTTATCTCAAACTGCAGGCTCACTGAGGAATGAGCACCAGTTGTATCCGCCGGCTGGGGTGAAGGTGAAAGGAGGACCCACTGCTGAAACGAGAAGAGCAACGCTCCCATCATCTCTTTAATTTCGATTTTGTTGTTTCTGTGCTCTGAATGAGTTTACGTGCACAGCTCGACTGACGCATCTCGTCGAACTGAGTCAAGTTGCTCCGACCGCACATATTCTGGGCAGCTAGTTGCAGCCCGACTTCGTGTTAAAGAGCTCGGAGATTCGATTAGTCAGCTTCCGTTTTTCCTTCCTTGAAGGGCTGTTTTTCACTTTTCGCTCTCTCCTCGCCGGTGAGCATTTCATGTTCTTCTCCCCCATGCAGTATTATTTACCGATCCGAGAAAGTGCCACGACCCAATGATTGTCTGTCTGTACAGTTAGGTACTCTCCTCGAGTAAGAATATCTCCCGAGCTGCTCGGAGTCTCCATCTTCCCCGGCTCGTTAGCAGCATAGTTTCGATTCTGCCGGCCCTATTCGCACCGATATTCATCAGAAAGGGTAAAAGGCTACCTATTTGACTCAGCCGCTGTTACCCGACTCAATAATGGCATCTACGCATACAAGGGCAAGACAATCTGGACAGATGAGCAATTCTTCTCCGCTCCTGCGGATTTGCAATCGATAGAGCCGGATGAATTGCCCTAAGTTAGATGCATGTTAGGTCCTGATGATGTTGGCTCGCCATATTCGGGTTGCGGTCCCATGTCTCCGTACCATTTCAATCTAGCTTAGGTTGCTTCGAGGCTGTGGCTGTCTTTGAGAACCTGTAAAAACGTAAAATCCAGGTATGGCAGCCCCCGATCGGCCCTCTGATGTTTAAGCTGAGTATAAGAATCGAATATAAGGAAGAACAGAGTGGGGGAGAGGATGGCTTCCAAGAGAGAGCCCGCCGGTACGTGCGTGCGGGGAGGAAGAATTTTCCCATCCTCTTCACCTGTAGGCGTATATGCGGCGTTCAAGTCGGACGGACGACCCGGATAAATAAGTCGGGTCGGATTGGCCGGAAAAAGCCCATTAAGTATTGTCCATATTATCAAGTCGGTACTGACACCTAAAATATTTAACCTCTTCTACGAGTAAAAGAAAAAAAGAATTAACCTACATAGTTGCTGCGCGGGTGAATATTTGCAAATATTAAAATCTCTAAAAGATATTAAAAAACCCTAAAGTGGTCATTTACGCACATGTATTATAATCACCCGCTCACTATGCACCACACACACACGATATTTAATTCCCAGCAGCTGTGCCTGCGTGGATACTTAGCCCTCCATTTTGACTCAATGATTTACACTGACGTGGCAATGCACTGACCGCTACGACGCTTCGCATTCGGTGCATGCCGTCGCACCGGAGAATTTCTCGACATGATTGGCGATTTGGCGTTTTTCGCCCATCCCTTTGTCCTCCTCTCTCCTCGTGGAGGAAAATAATGGTACGGCAACTACGACAACGCAGCTAGCTGCACACGAGCGCACCGGAATTAAACCCGGACTTGATCCTGTCAAAAAGTCAGATTGCATAATCCGCGATAGATCCGAACGTTGTCACTGGTGGATTGGATTTGATTAAGCGGGTTCGGTCAAAAAGAGCGTAGAAACTGATGAGAGGAGCAGTCGGCGTTTAGACCCAACCCTAGTGTGCTGCTCCTCGACCTTCCATTCATCTCCCGGCACGGTTTGATCTCCGTCGCACGTAAGCATTTCATCTTCAATCGGTGCTTCTTTGCGGATATTCTAGCTGTCAACGTTGGTTTCCTGTTCCTCGCTGTTTTCGCTCGATCGAGATTTTCTTGAACCTGTGTTTCTTCTGCTGTCCGCTTTGATCAGATCGACAGATACTGAAGCTGATACTTAAAGGTTTTTGACGCCCTTTCTGGTCGAGGAGGAGGAGATGGATTTAGTTGCCAGTTGCAAGGTACTTTTACGCGTATATCCATCTGTCTGTCCGTAATTGTGTTCAACATGGGAATTGAGTTGTTCCGCTCTATGATAATGACTTACTTATTGAATTCAGCTGAAGACTACCATATAGTTCGGTGAATTTGACACATTTGTAAGCTCATTGCGGTTTGCAACTATCACAAGCTTGAAGAGGTCCACGAAGGCGATTTTTGAGTTAAAACTGAGATTTGTATTGCCTGTTGCTCAATCAAAATATGCGTACAGCAAGTGAATTTACCTCTGACAGTGGATAATATTATTTTGTAAATTGCAATAATGCTGTTTTCTTGTTAATGATGTCTCTGAGCTGGCACTAATTCTCCATGTTAAAGTGCTATCTCAATGTCTTTGTTACTTGAATTGAGGCCAGAATTGGTTTGCTATAGTTGATTGGAAGAATAAGAACTGTTTGTGTTGAAGCTTAGGAAGATTCCTCAATGTTGTTACATCCATTATTCTTATACTTTCGAGTTCTTTGACTTGTGAAAGTAGATCTTTGTGCCCTTCAAACTCATTCACCTGTGAAAAGAGCTTCTGATGTTAGAAAAGTATTTATTGTGGTTTATATTAATGGTGATCCTGTAATCCTCTTACAGGAGAAGCTATTACAATTTCGTATAAAAGAGCTCAAGGATGTTCTCACTCAGTTGTGTCTTTCAAAGCAGGGGAAGAAACAGGTTAGATGCTATTTCTTGTACTGCTGTAAGTGTATATTCGCTTACCTGAACTAGAATTAGCACTTATATGGAAGAAGCATGTATTGAGTGAATAGATGATGCTTTCAGTTCATGTTTTGACTATTGCTTGGATAAAATGTCACTCTCTTTCCTCTTACAGTAATAAGTATTTTGAATGCATTGTTTACCGAATACCTTTATTCTGTTCATTTTTTTTTTCATGTAGGATCTTGTAGACCGGGTGTTATCTGTTCTCTCAGAAGAACAAGGTGAGAACTATTTTTTTCAGGAACTTTCTAATGCCATATTCATTTGAGGGACATGTTTTTAGGTCTTTTTCCCGTGCTGTTGTTTGTTTACTATTGTAATTGAAACCTTGGAGGCCACTTCAAGCAGATGTATAATTTGTTAAGCTACAATGTTTTGCAAGATGCAACAAAGGGTGATTTGTATTACTGTGCTAGGCATATGCATTTGAAGTTTCACATTCAGTAAAAATGATGTTCTATACATAGAACATGTGCTTCTCATGATCTACTGCTTGGTTATGAAAATAATTTGGTGATGCTATCTAGGAAACTAATTTAGTATTATCTCTCTTGATGATATACTTTCATTCTAGATAGACACTAATATGAAATGAGTTCACAGGGATTTACTTTAGCTCTGTTTTTGTTGCTTGGCATTAATTAGAGGCTACTTGGGTTTATTTAGGTCTCTTGCTTTTATTTTTCAGTTGGCCAAAGTTAGCATCCTCATAAAGATGAAATATTTTCACAGATTTCTACTTGTATGAAAAAAACTCATACTTGCCTAGGCTGAATTACTTCTAATAATATCTCTTGATGTTTCTATTTTTGATTGATTCATGTGTGCTATATCCCTGCTATTTCTTTCTGTGCCGATTTTTTGCATCTTTCTGTGTGAATTGTTATCTTATTTTTTTGAAAGAAGAATTTGTATTGCCTATATGATGTAACAGTTAGCTTTTAAATATATGCTCAGTGTCAAAGATGTGGCAGAAGAGGAATATCACAAAGGAAGTGGTTGCGAGACTTGTGGATGACATTTATAGGTTTTCCCTGTTTCTTTGCATAGTTTTTATTTTTTAAAATTTATATGTCACTTGTATGGCTCAGTCATTCTAGATATGAATTTTCTACCTTTTATTTGACATACTCTTTTTGTTTTTATTTTGCATTTCAGAAAAATGCAGGTATCTGGAGCCACAGATTTAGCATCAAAGGGACAGGGTGCCTCAGAAACTAGTAATGTGAAAATAAAAGGAGAATATGATGATCCCTTTCAGTCAGATACCAAGGTCAGATGTCCTTGTGGAAGTTGCTTGAAGACTGATTCAATGATCAGGGTGCAGTATCCATCTCTTACAGTGTCTTCCACTTTCTTATTATGGCTAAGTGGTTGTGTAGCTTTGAGTAAACATCATTTTGTCTGAATTTGTGATTTCCTGTTGTTTTGCAATAGAAGATCTGCTAGACTTCTTGGCATTTATTAATTTATTTGTCATTTCTATACAGATATCTTGAGTTTTGTAGCTCTTTCTGTGACTGTTCATCCTGAATTATTTTATCAATTGTTTTTTTAGGCTTGCAAACTTCCTGGTGCTAATTGGGGGATAAGCACCTTGAGTTTTAATTATTTATCTATGATCGTATTTAATGCATTTGTTTTTTTTTTGGGTGAAGTAATTTATTTACGTTGTTATTTGAAAGAAATATATAGCTATCTTGGAAATGTAATTGAAAATTCTGCATTAGGAGTGTGGGAATTGAAAACATCTGTTCGCATGGTTGATCTGCATGTGTATGCTTTTGTTGCTATAAGTCGCTATGCAATTGAATGAACATGTGTCTCTTGAGCTGAGAAATATAAACTAGTAATTGGCATTGATGAAGATTGTGGGACAAGTTCATTGCTATCTTAATAATAATGAATGCTTTCTTAGGGCAACCTTGATAGATTTAACAATTAAAGTTTTTGGGACCTTGAAAACGAGTTCTGTTCTTGGTTATCCATATTCCTATGCTGTGACTCTGATAGAAAAAGATTTTTCTGTTTTTATCAGATGAAATGGCATGTGGGAAGCAGTCAAATTTTTTTTTGACTCATAAAGAAAAATACAAGTATAAATAATGTATAAAGTAGAACATAAAGCAGCTCCTATACATTTTTATGTAATCAATAAATGAGTAATTTTTAGGTTAACGCTTTATAGCTCATTGGAGTTGAATTACAGGATATTAGCTTTACAGAAAGATGGATGAGGGATATATACTGTTAGGATGGTAAAAAGTATTGCACGGGGTTCATAGGTTTGTGAGCATGATTGATTTTATGTCATGATGAATTATTTATTTATTTTACTGTTTCGATCCTTTTCGCATATAACATCATTATTGGTGTTTGATTAATGAAATTTTTTATTGAATACTCAAGTAGATAATAAAGTACCTCTGTTGTGTAACATTGTATGTTTTGAGCTTTGAAAATGTAACTACCTTATTGCTTTTCCTTTACTTCAAATCTCTTCATTTGCACATTGTTTTATTCTCTTGCACTTCCCCCCTGATTCCTGATTTTTGGGCAAATGTGTTTTGGTTGGCAGTGTGAAGGATCATCATGCTATGTTTGGCAGCATATGAGCTGTGTTCTAATCCCAGAAAAACCTATGGAGGACAATCATCCACCAGTTCCTGAAGTATTTTACTGTGAATTATGTCGTCTCAGTCGAGCTGACCCGTATGTTATATATGTATATATATATATATGATGTATATATTCTTGTGCTAAGATCATATGCTCTGTAGTGAAATCATCTAAAGTTTTAGTATTTTACTATGAAAAATTGTCGCTTGTCCTGCTGACCTAATACAATATAATTTTCTCCTCTTATGCTAAGATCAAATGCTTTGTTAATTTTTTCACTTTAAATAAGAATTTTGTGGAATGAGTTTTCTCTCGATAGGCATGTGGTTGTTTGGCTTCAGGTTGCCTTTGACATTGGGAAAAAAAATCCAATATTTGGTTGTGGTTTGGACATGCTGTTTATGTATATCTGCATACAGAATTCATTTTATTTATATTCAGAGGATAAACTTATATGTACAATGCCTGTCAAACTGACATTGAGCCATGGCATTTTTCATATGTTATGATTTTCTTAAATGTTTTTTTGTGCCTATTCTAGATATTTCAACTTTGATTTGGTCTAATCATTGCAGGTTTTATGTGACTATTACTAATCCTGTGAATCCTATTACGCTTGCTATGACTACTATTCCAAATGATGGGTGAGTTTTATATCTAATTAGAGGATGTTGTGATCCGTGATTGCACAACAAAACCATGGAATTTATAGCAGCCTTTTGTCATTATTTGGTTGGTTTTTTTTATTCAGAACAAATTTTGAGACTCATGTGACTTCTGATATATATATGTATGTATATTAATATGTAGCACAAATCCAGTGCAAAGTGTAGAGAGAACTTTTCAGCTAACAAGGGTGGACAAGGACCTACTTTCTAAACCAGAGGTTGATGCTCAGGTTGGTTTTTACCATTGTACACGATGTTCATTTGATGTTGAAGTAGTTGTAATGTTTTTATTGAATTATTAATCTTCTAATAATGCTTTTATTCAGGCATGGTGTATGCTCCTAAATGACAAGGTTCCCTTCAGGATGCAGTGGCCGCAATATGCGGATCTGCAGTTCAATGGTATGACATTTTGAGCGATAATTTTCAGATTGATGTCACTGTAAAAATTTTTTTGACAAACATCGACATTTCCTTGGATTGCTTTGTGATTGTCGATTTCATCATTTAGAATGGTACTGATAAAAAAATGATCATTTTGAATGCTCTTTATAGCTACCTACCTTTTAGGGGGTTTCATTTGTTACAATACTGAAAGTGCTAGAGTTTATGAGTTTTTTTTTTGGTGGGAGGGCAGGGGGTGGTTGTGTGGGGTGGGAAGGTGTGAGGTGGGGAGGGTAGGGTTGTGGGGGTGGGTGTGGTGGCAGGGACTTAACAATGGTTTTATTTAATTGATACATCATAATTAGGAACTTTCTTGAGGATGCTCTCCTTTTTGGTATGACCCAACAGGAATGCCTGTTCGTGCCATTAATAGGCCTGGCTCGCAGCTGCTTGGGGCTAATGGCCGTGATGATGGTCCAATCGTAAGTTTGATCCTTTTTTGGGAAATTATGATTATCTAAAGCTATTGTTTCTTTGCTACAGATTTCTTGCTCTTTGTCATGAGTTTTCCTCTTTGGCAGTTCAGTGTCACGTTCTTGCAATTTTTGCCTATCATGTGTCTCTTGCTTTTCTCTCGCTATAAATAATACTTAATTGCTATTTTTTTCTCAGATAACAACATGTACCAAAGATGGAATCAACAAGATCTCCTTAACTGGGTGTGATGCTCGCATATTCTGTATGGGGGTCAGAATTGTAGAACGACGCACTGTTCAGCAGGTTGGTTTATTGGGCTGCTTATTATCATGATCAGATTTTGTTTCTATTTTATTTTGCCATTGCTTGCTTTGGAGGTTGATTTGGTTGGGTGAGAGGTTGCTTGTCTTCTACCAAATATGACACCTTTTATTTTGAAGCCATTAGCTTTTTTGAAGCCATTAGCCTTCTGGGTATGGCACCTGGAACTTTTTGGTGTTAAGGATAAAATTTTTGCGTTTTTTTATAATATACATATTGCAACACTCAAAGATCTATTTATTAATTTGAAATGAAAATGGGTTTTAGGGCTTCAATTCCTCTTATGTCTTGTGCTTCTAGAATATTTTATTGGGTGGTGAGCGTTCTTGATTGTTTGATTGCTTAAAACTCTTATGTGCGTCTCTCTTTTGATGTCTGGAGCCACTACAAGGACAATATGATTAGTTTATCACCTCAATAAAGAGGCTGATTCATTAGTATCATGAGATGGAGAGGAGAGCAGTCAATATTTTTTATTGTCTCTGGGGCTGAATGTTTACTTTGGTGAAATTCCTTCCCCTTAAAATGAATTGGACTCTAATATTTGTGTTTTAGTGGATCTTTCTCCCTTTTATGCTTTCTTCAAGATGTCTCATAAATCCATTTTTGCATGCTGCTGTGGGTTGGTTTGACACAAGTGATGCTTATGTTTCTAATGGATTACCCTAGAGACTGTTCATTGTCCCATTCTGGGGTTCCCCAAGGTGTTTGACTTATTGTTATGTTGTAAAATGGGGGACAAAAAGAGCAAAAGGGAAGCTCTATGGAATTGCTTAAGTTTCTATTTCGTTTATGCTTAATTCACTTTCTTTTGTAGATTCTCAATTTGATACCTAAAGAGTCTGAAGGTGAGCAATTTGAAGATGCTCTTGCCCGTGTCCGTCGTTGTGTTGGAGGTGGGGGTGCAGGAGATGCTGACAGTGATAGCGATATAGAAGTCGTTGCTGATTCATTTGACGTTAATCTCCGGTGTCCAGTGAGCTACATTGACATTGTTTTGTATTTCCTACTTTCCATTTGAGCGTTTACAAATTGTAAAAATATGTGATACCATTAAATTTTATATTGTGCAGCTATTCAGTTTTGGGGTTGAGTTATTTGTTGCTTTTGATGTTTCAGATGAGTGGCTTGAGAATGAAGATTGCGGGTAGATTTAAGCCTTGTGCTCACATGGGATGTTTTGATCTTGAAGTCTTTGTGGAGATGAATCAACGCTCTAGGAAGGCAAGTAAATGATTAGCTGGAGCTTTGTTTCCCCCCTTTTCATCATGTCCTCTTAGTAAATATGTGGTTGTGGCTGCAGTGGCAATGTCCGATCTGTCTGAAAAATTATTCTTTGGAGAATGTCATTATCGACCCATACTTCAATTGCATCACTTCTATGGTATGACATCCAAGAGTTTTAAACCTCCATTCTACATCCAACAATTAGTTCTACATGAAGTTCAAATTGATTGCTCTCTTTATCTGATGCAGATGAGACACTGTGGAGAGGATGTTACTGAAATCGATGTTAAGCCTGATGGTTCTTGGCGTGTAAAGACGAAATCTGAGAGTGAACGTGGAGAACTTGGGGATCTGAGCCACTGGCACCTTCCTGATGGCACCCTTTGTGCTCCTGCTGATGAAAAGATTCTGCCGAAGGCAGAATTTGTGAAGTGGGTAAAGCAAGAAGGGGGTTCTGATGGTCCTACCAAAATAAAACCTGGAATAAGGAAGAACCAGGATGGGATATGGGAGTTAAGTAAAGCTGGTACTATGAACAATTCTTATGGTAGTAAATTGCATGATAAGTTTGAAGATGATGAACCAAATATTATCCCAATGAGTAGTAGTGCTACTCCAAGCGGCAAGGATGGTGACGATCCAAGTGTTAATCAGGATGGAGGTGGGAATTTTGATTTTATGGCTAATAATGGCATTGAACTTGATTCGGTTGCTTTTAATGTTGATACTATGCTTGGATTTGTGGAGCGAAACCCAGCTATGGCTGCTGAAAATCCTGAGGTTATCGTTCTTAGTGATTCAGAGGAAGAAAATGACATCCGAATATCTTCTAGAAGTGGCTACAAGGGCAACCAGTCAGAGCCGAGCGGAATAAATCTTCCACTAGACCATGCTGTTATGGCTGAGTCATTTGAAGCTGGTGGAAATTCATGCTTAGGTCTCTTCAATCCCAATCCCAATGATGATGGGTTTGGAGAGATGCCTATCTGGTCATTACCTCCAGGATCTCAAGCTGGCCCCAGCTTTCCGTTATTTACATCTGATGGCAACGTCTCGGATGGTATTGTTGATCTGCAACATGGTTCCATTAACTGCACCACAACAGTGAATGGCTACACATTTGCCCCCAAGACTGACGTGGGACCTGCTGCTCTAGTCCCAGATCCTCCTGTGAACCATTCGGACCCCCAGTTGAATGATAATCTGGTCAATAATCCGTTAGAAATAGCTACGGATGATCCCTCTCTTCAGTTTTTCCTTCCAACAAGGCCTTCGGTATCATCTGTGCAGCCCAACATGAGAGACCATGCTGATATGTCGAATGGAATACACACCGAGGGTTGGATCTCCCTGAGTCTTGGGGGTGGGGCAATTGGTGGTCATGGTAATTCTGCAGAAGTCAATGGGTTTAGTATGAGACAGCAAGTCCCTTCAGGAGATAATTCCCTGGATTCTTTGGCTGACACAGGTCTGTCCTCCTCACCTGATGATATTCATTTCTTAGTCTGGTACTGAAAGGATTAACCATTTGTAACAGTAGGTTTTATTTGAAGTTCCGTCCTATTTGCAAGGTTTGTTGTATTTCTTATATTTTAGGAACATTCTATAATGGGAAATTCGGGGGCTCTGGGTACCTTTGGAGCTTTATTAAATTTACTCTAGAAGAATAAGGCGTTCTCTTTTCTGTTAGTGCAGCTTCACTGCTTCTTGGAATGAATGATGATAGATCTGAGAAGGTGAGCAGGCAGAGATCCGGCAGCCACTTCTCCACTCCACGGCCGAAACGTGCTGTGAGGCATCGGTTGGACCTCTCTATTGACTTGGACTCTGAATAGACTCTTTAGGCAGTTATTCCTTTATCTCAACAAAGTACTCTCCAGGACACATCTATTGATTCGGAGCACTTTGTGCAGACCCAATTAGTTGTTTCGCCCGTGATTGCTGAAGCTTGATTTGTCAGTGAGGCTGATTTGTCAGTCAGGATGAACTCAGAGAGATCAAAAACCCAATGGGCAATTCAAATTGGTGAGTAGTACGTCCGGGTGTCAGAGTTGGCAGGCTTCTGCCCTCACTTCTTCGGTTGTCCTCATACTGAGCGCTCTTCTGTTGGGGGTACAGGTGACTTGCACGAGGAGATCTGCATATCCCAGCTTCAATAAACTGTAGAAAGAAAGCAAAACAAGTTTCCGGAAGGTATGATTCGAAATGGGATTGGATGATGCAGTGCAATTATTAGGGAGAGAGGGGGGG
>CXYZ01023140.1:1664238-1675798 GCA_900006705.1 Sonneratia caseolaris | reverse complement strand
GGGCCTGGCAGGAAGTTTTATGCTGTCTTGAGGGCTCTCGTACCTTTGTAAATGAACTGCTATTTATTTTGCATTTAGTTGGAAGGAAACGTTGTATGTAAATGTAGTGTATGACACGTACTATACCTTTCCGATACAGCGGCATCATTTTGCTCGAGTCTTCCTGGTGTCTCAAAAGCACAAACTTAAAATACTTTAAAATCGTGTCACTCGAGTTCTAGCCTCGTCAGTAGCCGTATTCGTTGTCCTCTAATTCGTAAAAATGAGAGAGAGAGAGACTTAAGCGCCTACCGTGGGGGTCGGGCCTATGGCCACGAGGTTAAGAGCCTTGCGCTCTACTTTCTGAGCGAGACTCGCTAAGTGATGCGACATTTCTTCACCTGTATGCCAGGGAGTGGATCATTTTGTCCACCAGTGAGCTGATGGCATAGAGTCATCGCTTGCGTGTACGTCAAATCGTTTTGTTCCAATCAGACAAATTTTGGCGGTGGGGATGCTGAGTAGTGATTCCTTAATATAAGAGGCCTATAACACATTCCTCTGTAACAACTGCTCCCGGGGGTGATGGTGGTGGTGGAGAAAAGGGGTTGCTCGAGAGATCGGCATGGCATGATAATCGTTACTCGGAACAGAAATTTGATTTGCAAGGATCTGCAAATGGCATCTGAATCGACCGACCGTCGAGCTACTAAATCCTTGCAGTGCAAGTCCAAATTTGACATGTTGTACAAACAGTATTACAAAATTAGCAAGCCATTCCATTACCTTGAATAATGAATGGGTGGGGGAAAGAAAAGCAAAAGAAGGATTTTGTTATTATTTGGGACGGACAGAATTTTCAGCAACCTATTCTCAACATTGATGGTGTTCCGT
Source organism: Sonneratia caseolaris (assembly GCA_900006705.1). Taxonomy (NCBI): domain Eukaryota; kingdom Viridiplantae; phylum Streptophyta; class Magnoliopsida; order Myrtales; family Lythraceae; genus Sonneratia; species Sonneratia caseolaris. The sequence continues at coordinate 1,674,925 of CXYZ01023140.1, read as the reverse complement.
AAGAGAACACTAACTAATTAAAAAAAAAAAAAGTAATGAATGAGCAAATGAGTGTTTACGGCTCGCTCGAATGGTAGAGAGTTCATCGGTGACTCATGTCCCCTGATCATGCAATTGTGCTGTGATCAAAATCATCATATGATTGAGAGGGAGTCCTACTAGATATTTTTTTTATTAGTCTGGATAGGGGATGAGGGCAGAATGGTCAGTTTGGTATTAAATTTTATAATTTTCATTTTTCATGTAAAGGTTAGTGATTTTCATTTGGCGTCGTAAAATCTCTCAAACAGCTGACTGGTGACTGACCAGCTCTTCATCATCCTCCCCCCTCCTCGCATCGTAGCCCCTCGCCTTTTTCCCTCGCCGTGAGAAAGCATGCATAGGCTGCATTCAGCGAGATCCTTACTGAGCGGCATCTTCGTCAAGAACAAGCTTCAGCGTGCCCCTTTCTCCACTTCCCTCCTCTTTGACGATACCCAGCTGCAGGTTCAATCTAGTCCCCCTTCCCCATATCCTCTCTTTATTCTCCGTTCACGAGCTTTTCTTAAGCTAAATAAGCCTGCGTTCTTGCTGTTATCCATCTGTTTCAGTATGGCTTGGTTTTGTCAATCTATTTCTCTATTTATACTTCCTGATTAATGGGATATGAAGAGATAATAGTTGGGGGCGCAGCTTAAAGCTGATGAAGACTATCCGTAGGGTGGCGCTGGTCTGGTGACTGGCTTTAAGTTTAAGGACCGATCGGTATATTTTTATATAAACAAGGCTTTAGAAAGTATGTTTGCCGATATTTATGATCTGATGCTGTGGCTGTTGACGATTAGTTTGCAGAGGATATTTGTATACTGCGATCCCTGTGACTATCTCTGATTCTTTTATTCATCCTTGTTCTCTTGGATCAAAAAATTGATCGGGAGAGTGTCACGATTTTCTCATAATAATTCCATTCCCTTCCGTGGTTGCAGTTCAAAGAGAGCGTTGCTCAATTTGCTCGGGAGAATATTGCCCCTCATGCATCGAAAATTGATCAAACCAATTCTTTCCCAAAGGTTGCTGCATGAATGAGTTTCGTGCTACCATTGACCTTCCTATCCTTTTATTTCTCCTTTTTGTTTGAATAAGATTTGCTGTTTTCTGATTCTAGGATGTTAACTTGTGGAAAGCCATGGGGGGTTTCAATCTCCTTGGAATTACTGCACCAGGTAATGTTGCTACGGAATTAGCTGCCCTAGTTTCTGATATTGCTGCTTGAATTGTCATGGTGGATATAAAGTTTTCTTTTGTGGAACGTCTTCAAAGTTTTGCATTTTATATCTCTGATAAGTTCTACACTTTTTGTGCGGCATTTATCATTCTCTTGGAAGTGGATAAAAATATATCCAATATCAGTCTAGCTCTAAATGTTTTGAATTGTTCTTGCATCTTTTATTTCTTTTTTTTGGGGGGGGAAATTTCTTGCATCTTCTGTTTCATGTAATTTGTTCTTGTGAGTTTAGTTCTTTGTTCCACTACATCTTTTGACTGCCTTGATTGAGTGCTTTTTTCAAAAATTTTCCAGCATGATTATGATAAATTTTTGTATAACACATCTTTTATTGGCTCTTCATCTTTATGCAGAGGAGTATGGAGGACTTGGTCTTGGGTACTTGTATCATTGTATTGCATTGGAAGAAATTAGTTGTGCTTCAGGATCCGTAGGACTCTCATATGGGGCTCATTCTAACTTGTGCATCAATCAACTGGTAAAACAGTACGCTAGGGTGTTGTTTACCTAAATTTCTCTCCTTTTCGATCAGCAATTACCATAACAGATAGGATTTTGTAGGTTAGGAATGGAAGCCCTGCTCAGAAAGAGAAGTACTTGCCAAAGGTTCCATTTCCTTGTGTACCTTCAAGAGTTCAAATAATAACGATCTCTCTCTCCCTTTCAATGTTTCTTGATATATGCAAATGATGAAATGTTCAGGAATCCAAATGTTTTTCTCTATAATTAGTGTTCTGTACCACTTTGGAGAGAAACTTAAAGCTCTTGGAACGCACGTTTTGCCTGTATCACCATCTTTCTACTTGTATTTGCTCTACTCATAAATTTCTGTATTCATGTATATGTACCATGTTTCTCTTGAACAATCTTTTCTGTTTGGAGTTGGTAATATCTGGGTAAGTCTATTCATTCTGAGATCATTGATTAAAGAATTCTCAATCTCTCAAGGGCGATGAGGGGAGTGTAATTGCCATTTTCTCTGGCAATCCTTGTAGCCTTCTAGATTTTTTACTCAACAAGAACAATTGAAAGCAAAAAATTGATCTCTAGTCACTCTGATTATTCTCACATTTTTGGTGGTTCTTGAGTCAGTTTGGCTAACTTATCTTCCTGCTTGATATGAAGCTCATCAGTGGTGAACATGTAGGAGCCCTTGCAATGAGTGAGCCCAATGGTAATTTTTTGAATCACTGATTCATTTGTGTGCTTTTTGAGAACCTTGAGGATGATATCTTTTCTCTCAATGAATCTGCATATGCATTGTTCAGCTGGGTCCGATGTAGTTAGCATGAAATGCAAAGCAGACCGTGTAGATGCAGGCTATGTTATAAATGGGAACAAGATGTGGTGTACGAATGGCCCTGTTGCCCAGACTTTGGTATTTTAACTATCTTCCTTTATTAGCTTAAAAGCATGAAGTATTTTTTGATAATTAAAAAATCTGAACGTATTAGTTCATTTTATTGTATTTTTGTGCTTACCTGGTGTTTGTACGTCCACTGAAATGGCAGTTGCTTAAAGCTATTTCTTATTAGAAACAGGATATTTGTTATACCTTATGTTGTAATTTGTCCATCTGCTGTGATTAATGTGTTGAAATTGGTCAGGTTGTTTATGCAAAGACAGATGTGGCAGCTGGATCAAAAGGAATCACTGCATTTATCATTGAGAAAGGAATGCCTGGGTACATAGGATTACTGATACTTCCTCTGCTGATGTCTTCTGAATATATCACAGCTATGATTACTTGACTGATTATTGGAGACTATGATCTATGATTGCAGTTTTAGCACAGCGCAGAAGCTGGACAAACTTGGAATGCGTGGAAGTGACACGTAATGGAGAGATCCTTTTTCATGTGATTTAACATATTTTGGAGTTGAATCGCCCACTTGTCATTTCCCCTATATTTCTTACACCTGGTTCTTATTTTTTGCAGGTGTGAGCTTGTCTTTGAAAATTGCTTTGTCCCAAAGGAGAACGTTCTTGGGAAGGAAGGGGAAGGTATTCCTCTTTAATCTATATCCTTGTGAGGGTAGCTATAAATTGTATGGTTGGAAAACTAATTGCTCCTAAAGAGACCTTTCAGATTCTAAATTTCTGCTCAGGACTCACTGTTCATAAATTTGGAAGGGAGCTCCCGAGCGCTTTATAGAGACATCCTCTGTGGTCTGGATTTCAACAGTTGCACAGCTAATCTCAAGACTTAATCAATTTATGTTGAAAATTCATAGAAATCGAGTTGCTATTCCCATGTATTTTAAAGGCCAACTACACAAAAAGTTTCAGTTTCCCTTTTAATGATTCATTTGCACCTATTGCATCTATAGCACTACAGAGGATCCCATTATCAGTTGTATGGAAAATACAATCTAGAAATCTTCCTGACATACAATTGTCATACAAAAATATGTGATATTCTTTTATCCTTCTTTTCCTCTCAGGAGTATATGTAATGATGTCGGGGTTAGATTTGGAGAGGCTTGTTTTAGCAGCTGGACCTTTGGGGATCATGCAGGCATGTCTCGATGTTGTTCTTCCTTATGTTCGGCAAAGAGAACAGTTTGGCCGACCAATCGGGGAGTTCCAGTTTATACAAGTTTGTTTTCATCTCTATTTCCAGACCTTTTGCTAATCCCCTATTACGTACCTCACTCTTAAATATTCTTAAAATCAAAACTTTATTTGCAGGGAAAAGTTGCAGACATGTATACCTCCTTACAATCTTCAAGGTGCAGTATGTTATTTGTCGATGTTATAACTTCATCATTTATCTTAATGGAGATTTACCTGATTATAAACATTCTATCAGGTCTTATGTGTATTCTGTGGCAAGGAACTGTGACAGTGGAAGAATTGACCCTAAGGTGGGCATTTGAACTCTTTCTGTTTTACTTTGTAGTTGTTGTACTAGTCCTTAAGTTCCCTTTCTTAATTTCAATGGTACCTTTTTGCCTAAAAACTTGAATTAATATAAGCACTGACGTTTAGCCTCAAGCTGACTGTTATGGTTCTTTGAAATTAGCATGGGCACGTGCAACTGAAATGCCTTTCAGCGCCTTGAAGGCCCCCTTCTAAGTTTGAAATTACAGTTTCTTGTCTGACTTGCAGGACTGTGCTGGGGTTATACTAACAGCAGCTGAAAGAGCTACCCAAGTTGCTCTGCAGGTCACACTATTCTTCTGATCTCTCAAATCGTCTCTCTTAAATTTTGTGGCTATTTATTGAGATTTTGACAACTTGCTGAAACATCCTGATTACTGTTTAATGCGATATTGCAGGCTATACAATGTCTAGGTGGCAATGGATACGTGAATGAATATATAACTGGCAGACTACTCCGGGATGCAAAATTATATGAGATCGGGGCTGGGACGAGCGAGATTAGGAGAATGATTATTGGCCGTGAACTGTTCAAGGAGCAATAGTTAGAAGAATCATTTCATTCTTTTCCATACCCAAAATTCTCTTCCAAATGAAAATTGCAAGTCTTGATTTTAGATTATATATATTGATGGGAAAAACTGCCCAATCAATTATAGTTGTAACGGAGCTCTCGAACTTGCTGCCATCCATCTTGATGTTGCCTATCCCAACTGAGATATCCAGTGAAATTTGTGTGGTACTCGAATTGCACATTCCGATCGTTGATTATCATGATGTACCCCCAGAGTGTTCGAGTACATAAAGCATGAGTCATATGCGTGCCGAACATGATGTTTTGAGATTTGGGGCAGGGATCCCATCTCCAGTATATCCTGTTCCTAGGCGAAAACTGGATCTGCAAGATTCCCGTTCGACCGCATCGGTCCTCGTTAGTTGAATTGATTGATCCCTCCCATTCATATTTTTGAATAATTTTCTGCTGATCTGGTCGAGAAACGTTGAACAACTCGGGGGATACGAATTTATGCTAAACTTGACCAGAGCAAGAACCTTGGCAAGCTATACATACAGCAATGTCATCCATCCGTGATAGGTTTCAGATATATCTCAATCACTTCCATATTAAGATCAACAAACAAATAGGTACCCGGTCCGAGATTTACTCTTCGCCCCGGACACAGGCATTACAGAAAAAGGTTCGTGTGTGAACTGTGGCACTTGTAACCCTTAATGGTAGATAGTCAGAAAAGATTTAGGGGCTGCCCCACCGATGAAGACTTGGACAGCTGGATAGTCTAAGGTGACTGATCCAAACAGCTCTGAGTATCATCACTGATCAACAGCCCACCGGTCATCTTCTCCACTTCTTCTTGGGTGTATATGTGGATTTTACATACCACCTCAACGAATTCACTGCAAATCGCATAGACGAATAGGCCTAGCCTTGTCAGCAATAAAGCAATCGAATTGCACCAAGGAAATAAGTCATATTCTCACTGCTGCGGTGCAAAGAAAAAAAAAATACCAGAATTGGCCCTGTTTGTTTTCGGAGAAGTGGGAGATTCAAGTTGGGGTTTTCAACTTTCCTCTTCTCCGAAAACATAGAAAGTGCAGAACAAATGTGAGCTCTGGTCCAACTTGTCTTGAGAAAAGCTCAAGAGTTCTGCCCCAGTTCTCCAGCACCAAGCAGGGCTACGTGTAATTACCTACAGAGAGTGGGGAACTTACTGCCATGGGATGTCGCCAACAACCATAACATCGTTCTCGCCATCAATGTAGAGGACTCGCCAGCCTTTCTCAGGATCCCTCAACAGGCCCTCCATGCTAAAGAGCCGTTCTAGCTCAATTAGCAGGACTTCGTAGCTATTCAATCTCCAGAGATCGACAGCTCTTCCCACTAAACTGCCTTGCTTATGAACCTTCACTAATTAATGCACCATTATTTCATCAGAGGAAAAAGCAATGGAAATCAGGCTTCGGTTTCAGAAATATCTTTTATCATACTCTTCCAGAAGACAAAGTAAGCGTTTAAAAAGACAAATGAAAAATGTGTTGGATGTCATTTGATAATCCATGTATATGATCTAATATATCTTTTGAAGTATTGTGCCACATGAGTATCTTAGTTTCCATTTTCTCCCAGAAAGTGAAGATTGGACAATGCTTCTCAGTTTTCCTGTAGAAGAGACATATACAGTAGAAGAAAATTGTATGCCAAAGAAAAATTTTATACCTTTATACAACTTCTCTTACCAGATGCTTGAGGTGTAGGAGAAGGTGAATGTGCTTCTGAGGCTAGTGGAAAACCGAACAGCTTACATCCACTTAAACCACCACCAAAACTCCCGTTCTTTTGAGTTCCTTCCTTTTCCACTGAACTAAGAGTAATGGTACCATTTGCATGCTTAGCCTCAGTTTCAACTTTTGCTCTTCCAATCTCATCCCCGATAGGAATATATGGCAACCTAGCAGTGGAGATCTCTGAGGGGAAATCAGCCAAAGGGGAGCTCATCAAGGTATTTGACACACTCCCTTTAAGAATGCCACCCCATGGGAAGTAGACATTCTGAATCCCAAAACTTGGGTTACCCCAGGAACCAAAACTATATTTAGAGTTCTCTGTCAGGGCCTTTAATGGGCATATTTCTTGACCTTGCAAGACCTTGGGAAATCTCTCAGTTGATTCCACAAAGCCAGGGTAAATTGTTGGTTTTGCCATCACACTATCACAGATGTTAGCCTTTTCTAGGCGGTTCATGGCACCACCTCCAAAGAAGGGTGATGCAAAGCGTAAATTTTCTTGACCTTGCAAGACCTTAGAGGATCCTAGAGACTCCTCAAAGTCTAAAAGCCCAATTGTTCCTGCTGAAGCCAAACAGTTCCAAGACAGGAAGTTAGAGTACTCAAGAAAATGTCTAATTTACATGGCCTTTGAGTTATTCAAGAAAATCATTTCTTACGAGGCAGGAGACCGTTGGGCTGAACCATTTGGGGACCACTCCTTGCTTTCTTCAGCCTTGGGGAGGTCTGAATGCCAAATGGAGAGAGAGAAATTGATGGGTCAATTTCCCATGGTGACACTCGCTCTTGGTTATTGTTCATTATATCATCATCCCATTGGACCTGCTCAAGTGTTTAATGTATTACCTTTATAATTCAGGAAAATACAGCCAGCTAATGGCCAAACAGGGGCGAAGTACTGCTGAACTTCTCACATAAGATAGATACTCATCCTGACAGAAATATATCTTCGTAATTCTCAAATAAATTTATCAGCATTATGCAGCTCTTGATTCCAGAATGAAAGCATCTCTTATCTCAGCAATTGACCTATCCCATGATCTTTCAAGAGGGTGTCTTATTCCACTATTTGAGATATGCAGATTTTAATTCTCCATGTTTGCATTTGCTTCAGCCAAACAACTAAAAATGTTACTGAACTCCGGTTTCAAACTCCATTTCCCTCATCTGTCAGTTTTTATATTTTGTCTGTTGCATTCTGGCAGACTCAGGCGTGCCATGATGGTGACAGAAAGATCTTCACAATGCACGGACTGAGAAGACCTTATATGGTGGAATTTAAAAAAAAAAGGGATTGAAAAATCAGAGAAAAAAAAGCTAATCCTCAACTACCAGGCAAGCCTTCTCTGGAATTAGTAGAGCACATACCATTAAACATCTCCATCTTGATCTGGGCCACTTGTCAGGGTCTAAGTCCCCAATCCTAACAACCACACCAGTGCACCTAAACACCAAAATATTGAATTCATTTGAAAGAGAATCATCAAGCACCTATGAAAACAAATAAGAAAAAGAGGATAATATGGGTTTCTTTAAGATAAACAAAATTTGCAGCACCTTCTCTCTGGGGCGTCATCCACATCAAATCGCATCTTGAATCTTGATCCTATGCAAATGGGATTGCTATTGCTTGCTATGTACTTCTTATATGGAACAACAAACTCTGCATGGGTTGCCCTAAATAAAAAGTCCATGCAAACAATAGTCATATGTCGTTACTTTCTAATTGAACTTTTGTTCATCTCTCTAAGCCTTCCTGAACTTATAAGAGAATGAGCAGAACCAGAAAATAACTATCCTTATCATAAGAATCAACATTACCTTGGAGAGTAGAAGACGTCAAAGGTGCTTTTGCTCAAGATGGCATTAGCAACCGGCGAGAGAACAGTTGAATGGGAATTCTGATTTTCAATGACTGAACTTGGAAGACCATTCCTTGGTCTAAGGGCTCTTCGTATTCCCAACCTCAACTCTCCACCTTCTCCTCTGAAAAGATCCATTGCATGTCATCAGCAGGGCTACGGAATTATCAATTGTTTGTTTTGATCAGTACAACTCTTTAAGCACCTGAGAAAAAGAACTGCATCGCCTGAGATGAGATGCTTTTGGTTCACAAAAATGCTCCATCCTGTAGTAAGCAAATGCCTTCGAGGTTGACCTGAGGAATATCAAACATGGTAATGAATTGAATAGACAGGATTTTCTTTTGACTACACGTTGCATTGAATATCCTTCAAAATAATATCATGTAGGAACAGCATATCACACAATTAACTGATAGGATGGAAGCCAAGTCGAAATTTTACCTCGGTAGATATGCCGAAACCTCCACTCCACTCCATGAAGATCCTTAGCAATGAGTTCTTGAGAGGGTCGTTGCTGTTTGTAATCCTGTGATGACCCAAAAAAAAAAAAATTCAGCATGAGATAAAGAAATAGATTGATCAGGAAAAGGCAAGTAGAGGAAGGATTTATTGATCACCAGATGAGGAAAGCAGTCCTCAGCTGCTCTACGTGGGACTGAGAACCCACCATGTGTGCTCGTGTCAGAAGCTGTGAGCGTCTTGCAGAACATATGTGGGGTCGATCTTAATACTGGAGAACCTCCATCTTTTTCCTCATTTGCCCACAATTCTACCGTCTCTCTGCCATCAGAGTTCAATCCTGACAGCTGAACGACACCCAGGAAGGCATTAGTATTGATCAAAAACCTTCACCCGCTGGATTAACAGCAGAGGTTCAGAGGATCAGATTTAAACAATTTATGCATTTCAGCCATTCGTGTCACATGATCAAGCTTCAAACAATTTATCCAATCCAGCTATTCGTTTTAAAACCTGTTGGGGTGTGTGGGATATACAACTGCCCATAATTAAAATGGTGCTCCAAGAGATTCTAGCTAAGATACTATCACGAATGATCATCTGAACGTAGATAAGTCATAAATGGCATTGCGCACTAATATGTAGCCCCTTTCCCCAGCGTTTATACCATAACAAAAGAGAAGACCATGACAATTTTACGTACCTCTGGCGGCTGAGGAAGCAGAGTGACCCCTGTGTAGACCTCATCATTCTCCTTATTAGCCTAATAGAAAACACAGAATCATGAAATATAAAAAAAAAACTGGAAAACTCAAAGAAGAAGTGATTAACTCACAAGCAATTGGACGTTCATAACCCTGCAGAAGATTTGTGGCTGAAGGAGATCAAAGCTTGGGATCACCATAGAAGATGCCGACGACGAAGATGAAGCAAGGGACTGTTCCAAGTGGCCCTGTGGGAAGTAAACCACAACGCTCCCTTTCTTGGGGAGAGTTGCGAGCGGGCCCGCACAAGCATGCCAGAGCTCCGAGAAAATGGAAGAAGAAGAGGAGGAGGAGGAGGAGGAAGGAGGAGGAGGATGCAGAGGAGAGACAGGTGGTGTTGATGAATTTAACGAACATAAGGAAGAAGAACAGTTCCCAGCTCCATTGTTGCTGCAAAGTGTGCTCTTTTCTGCTGCTACTTCACAAATTGCATGGTTCAGATCAATTTCCATTAATAAAAAGGATAACCCACAGCTTCTGGCTAACAGAAAAGGGTATCACATTTAGCCAAAAAAAGGAGGGAACTTGGGAAGCTCAGAGAGTTGAACAGAAGGAAATGGGAAATGGTATCCGAAAGTATAGTTTTATTGGATGGAAATTATCGTCGAGGAGTCTCAGAAAGGGAGAAATTTGGGAGGAGGCGACAAGCTCAAATAACCCCAGAAAATTATAAAGAACGATGATTCTTCACAGTGGTGTGATTCCATTTCCTCTTCCCACATGTACTCTTCTTTTCTCCTCTTTTTTTCTTTTTTTCTTTTTCCTTTAGGGAACTGACCGAGCGGCAGAGGAGGAAGAAGAAGGCAGCAGACAGAGAGAAGCACTGAAACCAAATGTGATAAAAGCCAATGCAGTGATGGCCCTTTGGACAGAAGGTAGAGAAGACAGGTAGGGGGAGAGAGAGAGAGAGAGAGAGAGAGAGAGAGAGAGAGAGAGAGAGAGAGAGAAGTGCTTGTGCGTTTTGTGTTGTGTGAGGGGACAGGACAATGACGGTACAAACCCACCCATAATTTCAGTATCATAAATAAAAGTATAAAATTATACGTAGAATTAAAAAAGCAAAATTTTTATTATAATAAATTACCTCAAAATCCCATTAATCAGAATAAGATTTAAGATAAACACAATACTATTTTATTGAAAATTCT
>CXYZ01023140.1:1648127-1658261 GCA_900006705.1 Sonneratia caseolaris | reverse complement strand
GGGGGGGGGGGCTAAGTATGATAGATAGCGATTGAATGTACTGAGACACCACAGCGAAGTCGTCGGGCCCCCACCTGATATCTTTTAATACGGAGTTACGCACATACACCAAGTGAATAGTTGATGCAATTTGGGCATTGGAGATTGGAACATCTCGATTCCAAATGGGGACTGCCCAGTACAGCGACTAAAGGCTTAACCATGACATTACGTATTGATTTGGGCCCCAAGTGTGTCCACGCAATGAGACATTTGGTATGGTTTCCCCATTATTATTAGCCCAACTTGCAATTCTGTGGGCATACATATACGTGTCTATATCCATACGTGTGTGTGTGTTTGTATATCTGTTAAACTCATAAATAAAGCTTCTTTTGATAATACTACTAAAAAAAACTATCCGAAAATACTAATTTGTTAACTACTCATTGTACAACTTGCAAGGGAGTAAGGATTGCACATAATTAATCATCATGTTCTATGTGGATAATGCACTCCTCGAGACATAATCATGGATAAGGGATCTCCATATTTGGTTGGGGCTAAGATTTCGATTCGGCCGCATTATCATTGAGGATAAGATCGTGCTACATGAATTCCCGTAACCCGACTCGACCCATACCATGAAGAATCGTCAAGGGAAGAAAGAACCCTAAAAGGGGACATGCCCCGGGCTAATCAAAGTATGAGATGGGAACCGTGCACCTTGTCTGGTCTGGTGGGCGAAAGTTTAACGGATGCTGATTAATTCTAGTTCATGGAGTGAGTGGCTCTCTCGATTAAGGAGCCGTCGAGCGAACTATCTGGATCGAATCGACCCACGCCGACAGCCCGCAGTTGGCACAATCGATTAGAGAATTGGAGGGGGGAGTTGTGGGTGTCTACTCCCATCGAGGGGCCACGGGCATGAAAGAGCCCAATTGCCCACTGGATGTCGGTTGCAGTGAGTAGTAGCCCACATCAGGCATGAAAATATGTCCCATGTCACAGACATGTGGGCTAGGCTGGCTAGACGTTTGTAGTTTTATGTTTCCTGTCCAATTCGCCATTTAGCAAAATTACAACGTTAATTATTATAAAGAAAAGGACCGAGTCCTGTTTCATGTCCCCTCTAAACATGTATGTATGTATATATATATACTCACACACACACACACACATGCTAGATGGTGACCCAATGAATCTCTCCGCACGGGACTGTCAATTCCATAGTTGATCACAAAAAAAAATATATATATATATATATATATATCTTACTGTTTTATGAGTAAGATTTCTTACTTCTGTTAAAAAAAAAGATTGATTTCAGAATTTACCCTTTTTACATCTCATTAGTTATTTTATAATTATCAATAAAATATTGGAAGTGAGACCAACTATTATCTCGGTCGGGAAAAAAAAGGAAGGAATAAAATAAGAAAATTTTGTGGCCACGAATTTAATGCGTGATTACTTGTCAAATTTTTTTATTGATTATTTCTCTTATATTTTTACTTGATTAATTATGTAGCTCATTACTTTAATTTTTCTTGCGTGATTACAACGTGCAAGAATGGATTATTTTCAGCCCTAACTTGACAGAATTACTCAAAAACTAAGCACTTTGCAAGAAAAAGTCCTTTCACAAGCTGGAAAAATAATCCTTATCGGCTCTGTGGCAGCGTCGATTCCCGCATACACTGTGTCCACCCGACTCATCCCTCGAACCATCAGTGGTATAATTTTTATGCACCTATCCAAGATCTAGTAGGGAACAAGCGCTCAAAATAATCCCAAAATGCGTCCCGAGGCCCGGGATAGTCTTAGCAGTCCTAAAACACATGGGGGATTGGATATTAAGAGTAGTAGAGATCAAAACCTAGCGCTGCTGACTCAACATGCATGGGATGGATGATATCCATAGCAATAATGTAATTAATTGACCGCATATCGTTATGCTAAAAGCTGAGAGGCTTAGACAGCAACTCTTTATTCAGCACGAAACCAAAGCCCACAACCTCCCATCATCATTTCTCGTAGGATGCTTGTCAAACCAGAACCATCCTCCAAAAGGGGGTATATTATAGGACAGCGAATGGTAGAAAAATCAATAATATGGACATGAGTCCCAAATAATTCAAATTACCTTGCCATCTAAAGCAGCAAAGCTAACACCGTATCAATGGGTGCAGGATCTCCCATTCACAAACAACACCGAATGAAATATGCCTTTGCTGAGAACCTTGTTCACAGAGGAGACCATCTGACATACTCTATTTGCACCCCTACGCACAAAATGGCATGTTCCCCACAACATACACTTCGTAAATCTCTTCTAAAACCACCTAAATGGACAAATTTTTGGATGCTTAAACTACATATCAGACACAAATTACTTGTGCGAAAAATCATTACGAACATTTTATCATGTGTGGTAGTTTTAGAATGCATATTTCCAATCTTAAACTCCAAATGTCACTTGTGTGTCAGTTTGATGAGGAAACAATGGGCCACTTGTTTATGCAATGCCCATGCTCCACAACTATTTAGTCTAACCTTCCACTTCCAATTGGAACCTCGAGATTACAACAGGTTAATGCAGCAACTTCGATCAAGTTGCTGATGGGCATTGATCCAATGTTATGTCTACATTAGGAAAATCATGCATACATTCTAGTTGCAATGTGCGATTACTCCGGACTATAATTGGCAGCAAAGGGGTGAAAGAGAAATTTGAACCAGGAAAATGAACTTTATCGGTTCAACCCTCTTCAGCTGTAACATGGATAATTCAGAGATGCAAGAATTACAATTTAACAATGGCCTTAGAAAAAAAACAACTACATCTAGCTCTAAGACAATTCACTTTCCTGGTGAATCACTATTCTACTTCAATGCATGAAGGCGGAACAAAAGCAACTTGCATCTGAATATGAGTAAAGGAAGAACCAATGAATCCTTAATTAGGGAAATCGAAGAACGTGAACTCCACGCTACAACCGGGAATGTTGTCACAATTGCAACAGTTTGCACCACGGCTACTGGAAGCCTGCTACGTGCTCGGACATTTCCCCGCCCCACCACAAGCCCTCTAGAAGGGGAAGCAGCTGCTGTGACTGATACAATCAATAATAATAAAAAAATTGAGGACTTTCAATTTTTTAAACTCGCCGTACACTTTTGAGAGATTTATCGGATTCTGGGGAAAACTTTGTCGAGTTGTCGTTATCTAATTATTGCAAAAGAGAGGGTGATATTAACTATGACTTAATTCAAGAAATTTATTGGTAACTTTCTTAGATAAATAACAATTGTATTACCGGTGGATATAATTACCCTTTTTTCTTTTAGAAGGCCTAAGTTTTTTTTGCCTCGACTTTGGGCCGGCCCTGCATTTGTCACACCTTTTCCCCCCATAATTTAGGCTAATATATACAAATTATTTGCGACTAATTCAGATTTTGATATTATTATTCTAATATGTGGCCATCTTACACGGATGACACATCTCTCGGGTACCTTAATTCTTTTAAAAAAGAGTAAAATAAGTATAATAAAGGGATAAAATGTGAAGTGAAAATTCAAATTGTATCAAGTTATTATTTTAAAATCTCTCATTAGAATTGGTAATCGATGCCTAAATCCTCCTTACTGGATCCTATTTACAAACTACTCAAAAAAAAAAAATGATGATCGAGCCCTCCTCCGCCTCCCGATGTCAATGCGTATTGCAGTTCGTAGGGTAGCAAGAACAACTCTTCTCTTCAGCCGTTCGAGTTCCAAAGGGCTAACTCCGATCGAAGTTTCTCCTATCTTTCGTCTCCGGTGGCTCTACAATCTGTATGACATGATTGGCCTCCCTGGGGACCTCGATGATCTCATGACGGGAACCTTCGTCACCTGTCCTGTGCTGTTCGAGGACGTTCTCGGGGAAGGTGGGAATCCTGTGATGGTACGAGAGACTGGAGCCTGTCCCGCAGTTGGTGTCGTCGGTCTTGTTTTTCAGAATCCGAGGAGATAAGGAGCTGCTGGGATGGTGGGCGTAGCGAGATGAAGTCGAGGAAGAGGAGTCGTGGGTGTCATGGGTGGAGGAGGATCCATATTTGGGCTGTTTCTTCCTCTTCTTCCTTACTTCTGCGTGCCATTGCTTTATGGCATTTGCTGTTTGCTGCTCGAGCACCGCGCTCCTGAACTGTGATCCCATCTGTTGCGACCAAAAATCAGTAAGATTCCAAGCATTTTATCACAGGTTTCTCTATCCTATCCAAAGCCAAATCCTGAGAACTGGCCAACCGGGTTGAGGCCCAGGATCCAAGATGGACATCGAAAACAGGCAAGATGAAGAAAGAAACTGTCAAACACCTGAGTTACGAGAGCATAGAGGGGAAGGGTGATATAGCTGCACATTACTTGAACCGTCACCCTGTAATCAAAATTTCAAACCCAACAAGTCAGCATCTTCATGGTCTCCCTCCACAATATAGTTATAATCACCACTTAGAGCCTTAATGGCGAGCAAAACCGATGCACTTACGCCAAGACCGCTCTGACCACGATGATTTCCAGGTGTTCGTGGTAACACGATCGTATTCCAAATTGTAACTGCGAACAGATTGCAAATTCCCTCCTCATTCAGTACCCTTAGACGAACAACAACACTATGTATAATATGGCATGTGGGATGAAAGGAGAAAGATCATCAACCCCGTACCGTGACCCAGATGAAGAAGGCGAGCTCGAAAGCATTCTGAGAGGAACACAATATCCCATGAGACAATGACCGTAAGTGTCTAATACATGTCAGTGTTGTTCTTGATTGTGTTTGTCATTTTTTCGTGAGATTGACTAGATGAAAAAACAAATTACCATGAATAGTGTGAAATGTAAGAGGGTGAGGACATATTTGGGATGCCTGAACCAAAAGAGGTTATCATTGGGCTGCACCAAGGGGGCACCCTTGATCACAGCGTTCTTGTCTTGCAGCTGAAGAGCCATCCTCGCAACAATCACTTCTAATTTTGTCCCTAGAGCTAGCACTATCTGCAATATATCCCCCATATATGTATATTAATAAAATATATTTCATGATATTTTAGAAAATTAAAAAAATAAGGAAAATGAAATAGTATATAGTTTACTCTTACGGTTAATGGGATGAAAGACACCCATAGATACACTTCCCATCCTGTGTTTTCATATGCATACATACAAAATTAATTAGCAAAAATAAAAAATAAAAAGGAAAAATACTAATTTGTATTCATTATTATATATTGAAACCTTAATAAATCAGATTAATTCAGTCTTAATAAGACTAATCAGGAATATTTTTCCCTTTTATAATTTTCAATTCGAAAACCTTGAAGAAGTGCCCAACTGTAGTGAAGATGACAGGATTTAATAACATTACAATAATAAATATTTGTTTTCCCCATTGGCAGAAATGGATTGAGGATTAATGGTACCGTGAACGTCCGCCAGGATGAAAATGACGACTATGAACCACATAAAGGGGCTGCAAAAAATTCGAGGAACCATAAATAAAATAACGAAATTATATTCGACGAAACGTTCATTAGATAATGTAAAAGGGACCGAAAGAAGGCTCGAGAAGTGAACGCGACCACGACGTAAAATTCGGTTTTGTGTAAACAACGAAGTTTCTGCCGGCTGAGCTTGAGCTCGAGAATTTTACCTGATCCCGACGACGACCTTGAAATCGTCCTCCAGGGAACGTTGTATGTACTTCTGGAAATTGAAGGACTTGTCTGTGGATAAATGTGTCTGCCACAGTTGTGTAAAATAGTGGGAAAAAATTTCGGATTAAATAAATTATATGGCTGAATTAGTATTTTAGTGACTTCTCGAGAAACTATAGTTGCAACTAATGTTGGGATGCCTTATATATACATATTTAGCGTATATATATACATGTAATTACTTAGGAAAAAAATTATATAAAAAAACCAAATAGTTAGTGTATATATATATATATATATATAAAATTACCACAATGAAGGCATGGCGCACAGTGAGATAGTCCACCTTTGCCACCGAGTTGAAGAATTGCCTGAAAAAACATTTCTGTAAATGGAAAAAAAAACACATAATTATTTTTTAGGCAAAAAAAAGAGATAAAAATAGAACTAAAAATACCAATTATAAATTTAAGAAAAAACTTGATGTATATTAAAAGGTGGGGGATTTGGTATAATCACACTACATTTGATCTAATAATTAATATTATATATTTAATTATTATTGTATCATTATTTGTACTATTTTATTCCCCCACCTCTCAAATCTCACAGTAATAGGAAGAAAAAAGGGAAAAATGCTCACAGTCCACAGGAGAAAGGGAGGCCTGGTACAAGCGCCGGTGTGTCGGCGACCAAATGTAGTGTCTCTCATGAATCTGAACCGATTGGGATCTGTTTATCATAATATATGCATATAAAAATTAATTATCTTAAATTCCATCTGAAAAAAGATATATTTGCCAAATAAGACATGGAATTAAAAAATACAAAAATGAGAAAGTATAATTAATTTATTTAGATAATGAAGGAAGGAATGTTACCGTTGGCTGCTTGATATTCCACCGTCTGAGTTTCTTCCTCCCAAGCTTTCCATCGCCTCATCTTTCAAAATCAGCAAAAAAAAAAGAATGTATTTAAGTGGGCGTTTCAATGACTCTGTTTTCACTTTGATGAAACTTCCTTTGATCAACAATCACTTCTTAATGTTTCAATTGTTCTGCTTCAAGGAACTTGTATGTATAATGACAAATCAAATGGAAATTTCCACAGCATATAAAATCGTGCAACACTGAAGTCAAAGCGGATTCGGACGACCAAGTGGTTTGATTCGCAAGTCCAAAAGTTATAAGTTCCCCCTTCTCATATCCCATCAAATTGACCACGAGGAATGTGGCGGTCTCTTCTAGCCAACGGTCTATTCTAACCAAGGACATTGTGATCAGGAGAGATTTCGAGACATGATTTTCAGCAGTGACATTGAACAGAGCAGATTCGCAGTTCTTTTGTTCGACTAGCGATTGCCCGAGAATGCTGTAAGTCTATCGTGCTGGAAGAACTAGCGTAGTGAAGATAGAATAATGTGATTATGGAAACCTCACCTTTAACCGGCCTAACGCCATTGTCAGAACGCTGTAAACAATCTGCATAACCGCCAGCACGAAGATGAAGATGCTGAGCTGATTTAGTCCTTCTTGTGATATCAGAGATTTCATTTTCTGCAGTTTGCAATCTTATAAAGTTCATCCCCCCGAGTACGTCAACAATCAATAATTGGAGATTATGGCGGCCCTACTGTTATTTACCTTTGAATCACAATAATCAGGACCTTCGCCTCCACTGGCGAGCCTCCTCTCGACCTTTTCCGATTCAGGGTATGGGCCGGCGAATGTCTGATCAGACCCCAGGAGCTGGGTGGTCTTCATGGAGTACTGCTTGCGGCATGGAAGCATGGTGTCAGCTAAACTACTGGGGATGCAGATCTTGGAAATGGATCTTTGGGTTGCAGCCAGTAGTAGGGACATGAATCCGAGAAGCATCAGCACTGCTCCGAGGTCAACGAGTAAACCGATCATCGTCAGTTAAACGCAGAAAGAACGTCTCATAATAATTAGCTAGCAAAATATTTTCGTTCTTGCTAGAGCCCAGCAGCTACAGCTTCCAATGAGTAGCTTGAACCAAGTTCTCATGTGACACCAGGGTAGAGGGATTTGCGATGGATTTGGATTAGACCATCTCAAGTTTGAATTATTGAATAGTCCACAGCTACAACCTTATTTATCTGCGTCAGTGTTTTGTTTTTTCTCCTCAGAAAGTGCAGAAGTTTCACCTGATTTGAGTTTCTCCACCGCCTCATACAGAGCAGTCTTCCTTCCTTTCTTAAGCCACTGGAAAGCACAGACAGAGCCCACAGGTGATTTTGGATTGAAGAGAATGCTGATCGACTTTCGGGCATGATAGATGGTAGCTTGACAAGCGATGGTCAGTGTTAGTTAAGGAACTCACATGACAGAGGAGGTGGATCAAGTGCTCTATAAAGATGGATAAGGAGATGAAGAGGAAGCAGACGGTGGCCAAAGCCCAGCTAGGTGTCTCCTGCAGCGACCGGGTAGCAGTGGCCTCTCCTCCTCCGCCTGTGCCGGCCATCGAGTCAGATACTAAAAAGGGTCTGCCTCTTCTTATCTCCTATGCGCAGGCTGAGGTTGGCTTTTATAAGAGGATGAGAGGTACTTATTGGACGTGCAATTTGAAAGAAAATGACCAGGTGAACGGAATGAATCAAGGACGCTAATGATGCTATGGGTGGCACCTGATCTATATATACATCGATAATAAGAATAATGTGAAAGATATTGAGCTAGGGGTTGTATTCGCTATATCATATCCCAGAACCTACCACAATAACTTCGGTACTACTTTTGGGTAGATGATGGTCGATTTATTTGCAAGCTAGGTCATGGTCGCCTCTGTTACGTGAGTGGTAACAACGTGTGCACGTCAGATGTCGCATGTTTAACCGGATGACTCCTGCAAGTTCTCCTTAATAGGATCGGTTATGTGGGGAGAAGGATTCAAATCAAGTTTGGTGGAACATATATCTACCAAAGGCTGCGGAAGACTTAGCATGTAGAGCTGAGTCAATGCAGCAAAGCACAAGCTGCACTGGTGAAGGTGTTTTTCTGCTCATTTATGGCTTGACACGCTTTGTCGAGCATTCTCAGCCTATCGTCATTTGGGCTCCGTCCGCGCAGTTAATGAATTGCTATAAATCGTGCCACGGATTCGATCCCAGCTATCACTATTTTCGAGCAATTATACGCGGATACCATTGGAATAGCATCTCGAGATCCTGGTCCGAGCTCATGAACATCTCACAAATCCATCCATCCATCCAAAAAGATTAACACACAGGCGAGCGCATGTACGGTTGATGTCACAAAACGCTAAGCATGTAAGCACATGGTTTGAATTTGCAGACTCTAGAAACTGATTTCTTCCTATTTGGGCAAACCTTTCTTCGTTGATCTTTGAAGGAAAGAGGCTGAAATATTAGCTATTAAAACAGGGAATGGTTATATGGACAGGTCCTATCGGGGCGCTACTCCATCCGGGAATTAGTCGGAGGAGGAAAATTCGTGCAATACATATTGTATTACTTAAGTAACCTCGATTGACTGGACCACAGCTTCAATAATCATATCAGTAAAATGAAATTAACTTAATCGGCTCCTTTATTGGAAGGACCTTATCTCATCATGGGGGACGCAGCTGTTGTGGCTAGCCGCCTCCGCCGCCGCCTCCACGGTAGAATCAGATGGTGAACTTCGTCTCGTGGATATACAGTGACAGAGTATTCTAGCACTGTTGAAGGGTTCAGCCATTGAATCGCAAGAAATTCCCGAAACTGTGTTCCTAAGTGATCATTGCGTTGTCTAGTGTTTGCTGAGTGCTGCATTCTCTTAATCATGCGATTAATGTGTAATTGCCGAGTTTTCTTGATCTATGGGTGAGTTTTCACCGACGCGACAGGGCGAATGCCCTCTCGACAAATCATGTGGATTCATTAAGTAACCTCGGAGCCAAAACAGGATACTAACTATCGTCCTTGTCAAGGTTGCATGCTATTGCCCTTCTATTTGAGAGGATGTTGCCGTTACTTCAAAGATTATACGGATCAGCACATCCTCGAGATAAAACGGGGTAGGGGTAGATGCGATTAGCTCTGGAAAGGACAACGGTGCGTCTATTGAGAGAATCTATTTATTACCTTTGCTAAAAATTAATCCCCCTCCGTAAAAATCTTAACTATATAAGAAAACAAGACACGTGTGCCATTGATTAAAATTTTTACACTTAATATGAGTTCAATATTATGTAATCTTATTATATCTCTTTGTGAAATTATAGTTTTACTAATCAAGAGACGTGAAAAAGGAGAAATAAGGAGGTGGAACCATAGTTTTTAAAACCGGACCGGGCCGGGAACCGGTGTAGGCATGGGTTCATGGGTTCATTGGTGGGACCGGGGGTTCAATGGGTTGAACCGTATGTTTAAAAAATAATATTAATAATATAATATTACTAATAAATTTATATAATATCATAATTTGAATATAAT
>CXYZ01023140.1:1605891-1648045 GCA_900006705.1 Sonneratia caseolaris | reverse complement strand
TTACAATATGTTTTTGTTTTTGTTTTAATTTTAAGTCGGCCGGTTTTCTCATGGGTTCAATTGGGTTCACCGGTCGGACCGGGAACCGGCCGGTTCAATTGGATTTTTTCTCTTTTAATGTGCAATTGGGTTTTTTAAAGGAACCGGACCGGGTGAGTGGCCGGTTCCCGGTCGAACCGGCCGGCCCGGTCCGGTTTTTAAAACTATGGGTGGAACTTTGACCAGTCGTGTCAGGAGGGCCCGACAGCATTGACGGTGAGACGCAGTGAGTGGCCCACGGACACTGGTCCCCGCGATTTTACGTCACCGGCACAGCGACTGTGCCCTCGCGGCACGTTCAAAATTCTCGGTGCCAAGTCAAGATTAACTCTCAAGTCTAATCTGAGCCACAGAAAGTTCACATACATTTTTGAATAGGGGCTATCGACCTGGAACCTACAAAGAAAAAAAGGGACACAGGAAACTCGAAAATAACAGTGGGTCCATTATCATAGCTAGATTAATTGTACATGATAAATTTAATATGGGCAGTTAACTTTGGAGATCATTATAATATACTTTAACATCATAAATGTATATATATATATAATTTATTATAAAGCTTATAAACGATTGAATAAGTTTAAGTTAATACTAGTAATATTCAACTCTAGTGAAAAAAAAAAGGCAACCATATCTTATTTTAGAATTGTCCTTATTATGTTTTTCAATATAGGAATTTAACCTTGGCATTTAGCATACTTGATTTTCATCCCAATGAAAAGTTACCTGTAAAATAAGATAGACTTCTATGGACATTTGACCAAATATCTTTCTTCACACGTGCTTTGATTATATAGACATGCTCATTGATTTTTTTATCACTATTAAACACAAATTTAATAAATTTTAACTAATTTAAATTTAAATGAATTAATCTTTTAAAATATAAAATATTAATAATATAAATGTTATTTGTTATTCATTTAAAGAAAAGACATTAAACAATCTTAACCAAACCTTGTCCTTGTGGTGGCCTGCATCTTCAGCACTCTCAATTGGAGGGAAGTCCTAAAATGTTGTCCTTTTTATATTATAAAGTACAATACTAAATGTATTTTTTAAAATTATATCATATTGGAAACTGATGTAGATATGAATTTATAGATCGGACTGAAAATTCAATGGATTGAACTGTACATTTAATAAATAATATTACTAATAAATTTACATAATATCATAATTTGTATATAATTTATAATAAAAAATATTATCATTATATCAAATAAAAGTTTAACATAAAACATAAATATAAGTATAGTAAAATAAAATTAATACATTACAATGAGTTTTTAATTTAAATCGACCGGTTTTTTCATTGGTTTGATCGAATTCGTTAGTTAGACGGGAATTGACCGGTTCAACTAGATTTATCCTCATTGAAAGTGCAATTGGGTTTTTTTTATTGGAATCGGAGCTGGTGAATGGCTGGTTCCGAGTTGAACCGGTCGAACCAACCAGCCCAGTTTGATTTTTAAAACTACGATACTACATGCTAAATAATTTCGGACAAAATCAAAGTTCCAAAGAGCTGCCATTTTCAGTGATTTCTTCCATGCAGCAAAAAAAAAAAACACAAAACAAAACAATTTCGCTTTCCAGTGAATAAAGAAATAGTTTCTTGTCTGCCTGAAATGGTGACTTCTGTGTCGATAGAAAAATAATTTAGAATTCCAAATGTTTATCGACAAGCGGACAAATAATCTACTCGCCGTCAAATTTTGAATTGGTAGACTCCGCGAGCTCTGGGCACATCCATATCTTGGGAGAGTTTACTCGGGGGAGAGAAGATCCGACGACCTTGGAAGTTCCAAAATCCCTAGAAAAAAGGGACCACAATATCATTTACTTAAAACCTAATTTGATATTTACCCTCCAAAGAAAGAGTTTTTGCATGCGAGAGGATCGTCGACCCTACCCATATTGGTATCAATGGGGGTTTATTAAATTTTTTGATATAAACTTAGTAAATTAATGGAAAGATGAGTAAGTTACTTGATATTTCTGACCCATCCAAGCATATAAATTAGGAGCAGTTGGGGGGGTGGTGGGGTGGCGGCGTGGTGCCATTGAACTTTCAAAGTAAACCCAATTCCTCCGTAGTGGACGTTGATAGATATGTATAGGTTGATTGGTACTTGACTTCCAATGCTGACCAGGGAAAGACAAAAACCGGAGGACTTATCTTACTCATCACATTTATATATATTTTCGTGGTCCAGTGCAAAGTGCATGGTTCAAGAAAATTGCTGTAAGTAATTTATCTGTTTAGTGTTTGTGAAAATTATTGACGTGGACAATTCCAAGATCGATATATAGGACTCGATCGACTTCATCACCGTGACGGAGGTCGACCGTTGTGTCCGTTTCCTTCAATCCTATATGCTTCGGCTCGACGGCTGGCACGTGTAGGAGGAATGTGCCAGGTCAAATTAATCAGTAGTGATTCAATCCGAATTCCAAGAGTCGACAGGAACCTTCACCTACTCCCTACAGTGCTCCGGTCAACCTATTCGACTTGCCTTATTGCCCAGGAAATTGTATGACTGTTGACTCGACAGACAACAGTGAGTTCTAAAAATTCTGCCACGATGGTCCTTATTACTCATCAGACGAGGTAATAATTATCCCTTTAACCTACTCTCGTGTTGATCACTCGAGTTTATAAAGTCCTATAATAAATGTTCCTTAATGGGATCCTTCTAGTTACTCTACCACATCATTGTGAGATCCAATTCTAAGTCAGTTGACTATAAAGACAGATATATTATTTCCAAATTAATTGATTTGAATGGAAGAGACAGGCGTCGTAAGATTATGATTCAGTTAGTCAAGTTACACTAATATATATATATAGAGTTCGAACAAAATACATATATATATATAGAGAGAGAGAGAGAGAGAGAGAGAGCCAAAATTTCTGAAAAGCCCATCATATCCATGAAAATAATAACTAAATTGCAGGAAAAAAAACACAACTAAGAAAAAATTATGATCTATTAGCTATCTAACCTTTTTTTTCTTTTTTTAATCAGTCTACTAGGTATCTGTCTATATATTCATAATTTAAATACATAGATTCCAAGCATCTAGAAGGAAAGAATATTATCATATGACCTGTCCGGTGCGGTCGGGTTGATCATCTTGTTATGTCGCATTGCAGGTGCGTGAAAATCCCACCCCTGGGCAAAAATCACCGTTATAGAACGCTAATTGTTCAGTCCATTCCGATGCAGTTTATTTCTAGACTAATTCTATATTAACGCTGAAAGAAACAGTACGAGGGGGGGTGTTCCTTGTCATCGATCCTCCTTCCCAAGATGCCCGTAATCACAATTTTTCATTAGATTTTGAACAGAGCAGCTTATATTTATTATCCACAAGCCGTCAAGCTCCAGACTGGCGGATATCAGACCGGAGAATTACGTGGAACACTGATTCTACTTAAGAGGTGATGATAATCGGTACCGAGTGGGTGCGGGCATGGGCATTGGTTTGAGCCGTCGCAGACTTTCGAACAGGACAGTTTCGGATCAGATGAGAGTCATTGCAAACTCAGAAGGTTCGTCGAGAGCTCCCTTGTTCGTAGGGACATTGCGAACTAAGTCGGTCTCTTTCCGAACATCTAAATCGACACTTATCACAGGCAGCGGCCACTTGTTACGTTGGAATAGCCCAACTCAATTCATTGATCAGTTGATAGGATAAGTCCGTTTCTATTAAAAAAATTAAACTAATAAGTTGTAATAGATATAAAATTATATATCTTAACATTCGCTCTTATATAATAACGTTATTCATTTTACCGCATATCATTAAATATCTGCTATTAATAATTATTTGCGAGTCATGTATTTTTTTCCGATTTTGAACGAAGAGGATAACTAGTTATAAGTTGAACATTTTTTTCATACTCGAATTTATATCAACTAATCACAAGGTAGGCTTCTAAACTCAGATCAAACAAAATGCGAACTCATTAATTCTTTTACCATATTAAATTTATTAATGAGTTCATACGATCGAGAATATTTGCACCTAAAAATATAAGCTGATAGGTGGTATATATAATTTTTTTTTATGAACTCATAATTTTCTTTTCCTTAATGATTAATGTGATATTGTAAATTTCAAAAAATATTAATGGATTGTCATCTCATATGTCGGATTAAACTTTTAGGTATATATATATATATCACAAAATATTGATGCATTTATAATATTGGAGTCGGACCAGATCCTTAACAATGAGTAAGATTGCAGAGGAAAGCAGGCACTGCAATTCGAGAGAAGCACGAGAGACCAGCATTACATGGTCATTAGGACCTTGAACCTCCATGGTTGGATCAATCGTTGCCCTAGGATGACGGAGAAAACCCGGCTTAGTTGCATTTCTACCGGGAAGATAGCAGCCCTCAGAAGATTTCAAATCTTGATAGCACCTTGTAATGTTCGAGTTGAGTCTATACAACACGGTCGAACACAACCCGACTTAGTTGCATTTCTACTACCAGGAGGATAGCACCCCTCAGAAGATTTCAAATCTTGATGGCACCTCGTAATGCTCAAGTTGAGTCGATACAGCACGGTCGAACACCTTGTAAGGTGTCTGGCTACGATTTGCCATATTGTAAAGTTTCCTGAATTGACGGGGTACCTGCATACCTCATCTATACCTCACTGAAGAAATTTCCTCTGACATTCTTAGGGATAATATAATATGAGATTCTTGATGCGGTCTTCCATCTCAACAAATAAAGAGAGAATAATTCTGTATGACACACGAGTATGAGATCACGATTGTGAAGGATCACCCTATGATCTCGGAAAATTCTATAGAGGGTGTACTTCTGTGCAACTTCCTCCCCGATCCTGGTTTTGTGACAGTGGCTCTGGAATTGTTTGAGGATTACAGCAATTAAGTGCTCAGTGCTCACAAAGTCGCAAGCCCGGTCGATCTCTGTCATAGCATTTAAATCGGCCCTTGCCATGGGCCACTCGTCATCGAAATGTCACAGCGTGAAATAAAGATGTCACAATCTAATGCGATTTCTATGATATATACCAATGGACTCTGGTGTCTTCAAGATGAAAACTATTAAGGGTACTCCACACGGTTGTTTATACAAGAGCTTTGCCCAACCCACCTCTCATTTTATACTCTTCAGATTAGATCTAAGTTGAATCTCTTATGAGTTGAATGGAAATTCAACATTTTATCAAAGTAGACTAATGTATGTATAGATTAATATCTTAATAAATCTAAGTATGAAATTCATGATCAGTAAATTTTAATATAAAAGAAATATATATATGTATATATTACTCATAGTAAATAATGTTGATATTTTAAAGCATGTGCTGTCGATCCATCATGAGCCAGCTTGCCATGAACAAGTGGAAATCAGATATCAATTCAAAGTTTTTTCCTCCTCCTTCTTCTTCTTCTTATTCTTTTTTCTTTTTGGTAATTTCAAAGTTCTCTCTTATTCTTTGTCCTTTTAGGAGGTCTATGCAAAAGGGAGAAAATGAACTCCATTCTTTCGTTTACCCCCACGTAGTCATTCATGAACTCCATTCATTCATTCATTGTTAATGGAAGACTCAAACTTTTTGATGACTTTGAAGTCTTGTACATCAATCACCAGAACGAACAACAGCAAAACCAATTTCATCATACATGTCGTGACATTATCAACACATGTTGTATTGACCAGGCAAATCTACGTAGATCCTTTAAAGGCTCGAACTCGGTTTATCCCACAAATTTGGCCATTGCCTAATCAGGTCAGGAGTTATCTAGACCTGCATCTTCCGGTGTTAACTTGGAGCCCATAGTTTGGGTCTTCTTCGTTTGAGTTTAACGTTTCATGATTCTTTGGCCCAAAAATTTTCCAATAGGAAGTCTTTTTTACTTTGACTTTTCGTTCCCCCCTTTTTTTTACCCAATACGAGACCCCCGGAGGTCTATTTATTTCCAATTAATTTAACTTTAAATTTAATAATTTATTATTGAGTATTTAGCTGTAAAATTTCACCCTTCATAAAATTCAAATACCAAATTTAACAACACTTACAAGAAATTAGAGATGTTCTCTTCTTCCGTCATAGATGTACAGCACCCCAGTTATTGGTCTAGTTCTTCAAATTTGGTGCCATGTACATGTGGTGTCATAGTCAAAAGAGGTGGGTCCTGCGGCCAATGATTTAGACACATGAAGGATGTACGATGTCCCAATACTTGTCCGTATTTTACCGCCTAGACCTTGTTAAAGCAGCACAATGGTTGGATGATCTAATCTTATCATTATTATCACTAAGGTGAAGTCAAGATGGGAGCGCCCGAATCTCCGCTCTCTCTTTATGTTGATAATCATCTTCCAAATCAATATATTGGTATATACTTCCTATTTAGTTGTCACTTTATCGACCTGCTGGATTCATGTTTCTGGGGAGATTGAAAAGAGGTTGGAGTGGGGGCTGACCCTCTTGCCATTAGATGTATGGTTCTTCAGAACCCTAATGGATCAATCTATATTGCATTCATCCAAACAAATTTCTAGAGTCTCAATTATGATCGGCTGTATTGTCGGAAAGTTATTGTCAGCGACGAACGGAAGCTACCGTAAAATGACCGCTTCCAATCCAATCTATGGAATAATATATTTGGTGCTCGACGGTTGACTCAAGTTATAACCATTCCCCAACTTAATTACTTTGTCCGACCAATTCCATTATTCAATATAAATTTTATTGTTAAATGAGATTAAAAAAATGAACATACTTAGGAAATTATAGGTTTTTTGTCTTCTCCGTGTAGACCACCTAATGACATACAGAGATCCAAAAGAATATGACCAGTTCGTCCCCATTTAACCATTCCTTGTAGTTGATCTAGCCGGAGCCGGTCTCAACGTGACCTTAATTGATCATGTGGTAGAAGATTACTGTACTCGATACGATCATCACTTGACCGTACACGGTCACGAATACGATGGAAGCGTGAGGTGCAGGAATGAAAGCTCTAACTCAACCACGTGATGAAAAGCCATGTTGTCGACAACCCCTCGAATCCCGTCAAAGATTCGAACACGTGCTGACGGCGCAACGACACCGGCCGCAAGGGAGATTTTCTGTCGATGAGGAGAAGAAACATGGTGCTACGAAATTCGAAACACCTCAGCAAGAAAGCTTTTTGCCGCTACGTGTAGCAGGCTCGTCAACTTCAGAGAACGAGGCATGCTTTTCTTCAATAGTCGGCGTCGAAGGTCAAGCTTAGGCTGTGATCATCGTTTGAACACGAGCAGGACAAAGTCTCGATACGCCTCTCCATTACCGTATTACCGTATGTTTTTGGTACGATTACCGGGATAGCTGTCCCTATAATCGTAATTTTGAATGGTCTTAAATTATTTTGAAATTTTGCATGTGCAAAAATTGGAAAATGGAATCGTGTAGACCAAGTGAAATTGAAAGTTTGAAGTTCCACTCGTGCGATTTGGTTATCTACGAGGAGAATTGGTGAGACCAGTGCAGACGCAAACATATGCATACTTATCGCCGTGTCCACACCCTATTCCTATTCCTATTCCTATTCCTATTCCAATGCATGTCGTGGACCAATCTAGGAGCCGCCTCATCATGTGCGATACTATTTGCTCCGCATTGTATGGCTTCATAGTTGGATTCCACTAAACTAGACAATCTATGTGGAATTGTTTGAAAGAATTTTCTCGTACGATGGGTGACCCAATTTGAACAGCATCTACTTGTTTAAACTTTCAAATATCACATGGTGTAGACCAAATGAAAATCTATATATGGAAAGGGATTGATGGAGAAGATTTATTATCGCTTCTTTTAAAATAAATTCTCTCGTTCTTGTCTTAAATAAAAAAAGTTATTTTAAGCGGACCAATTTTATTTAAATTTAAGTTATTCAGAATCTACTTATTAAATATGAAGAGATCATAAACAGCCATATAAGTTATGCTTTTTCTCTTGTTCATGTCTTAAATAAAAGAAGTTATCTTATACGGTTCAATCTTACTTAAACTCAAGTTATTCGGAATCTATATATTAAATAGGAAGAGATTGTAAGCAGCCGCCATGTAAGTCACGCTTTACATTAGACCGACAGGTTACGTCTCATATTTTAAGATCACCGCCCCCACAATTCGTAGGACCTTAAAAGTCTTATTAACCCAAGAAACTCAACTTTAGTTACTCGGCGTTGGAACGAGGCTTTTTCTACCGTTCTGGCCGCCCATCCTCACATGTCATCGAGCCTCCCTCCTCACGTCACTGCCACTTGAACACCGCTCTCAGTGACTGGTCATGGGTCGAGCTTGCTCTTCTAAATCCAGGTTCTGTAATCACGGCATAGGCTTCCTCTTCGCACACGCAGGTGGAAACCTTTCTTTTCAGCATTCAGGTCTGTTGAGCACGAGTTTTAATTATACTTGGCTTATCGAGTTAAGGGTTCGTTAACGCATGCCCCTGTCCTGTGCTTTCACGCAGCTTGCTCAGACGAATGAAAATGTTTCATTAATTACCTGGGCTGTCAAACGATGATGAACAAGCCGTTCGCCTTCGACAGAGACAGACGGAAAAATCCCATTTTTCGGATTGGTTTCTCTGGTTTTAAACTCTCTCCTCGTTGTCCACTCTTCCTTATTCACATGCGCCTGTCTACACTATTACGCGGCGATGAAGTCAAAGTCATCCACTTGCTTCTTCCCCTCTCGTTCATTTAATAGGGACTCTTTCCTCCACATTTTCATACATTTTAAACTCCTATGCAGCCGGGGAAACCCAATTGAAGCAGAGGACGATCTTTGCTCGGTTTCTTCCCCCTCGTTCTCTTCTCCGGCGAAGCGGCTATTGATTCGATCGATCAATGGCAGCATCCTCAAACGGAAGATCGTTGGAGCAGACGCCCACGTGGGCGGTCGCAGTTGTCTGCTTCGTCCTCGTGCTGATATCGATCATCATCGAACTCATCATTCACCTCATAGGGCAGGTATGTGGGTGCAGCCAATCACTCACTCCAACGGAGCTCTTTTAGCTTCCGGTTTTCTTGCATGGACTTGATATGCTTTTGCTTCTGTCTTTCAAGAAAACACGAGTCCTCGTTTCTACTTTAAACCAGAGAAGGAAAGGCAGAGCAGTTTAATTTTTCTGATCTCTTATCGGCAATTGGACATTTTTCTGTGCAGTGGCTGAAGAAGAAACGCAAGAGGGCGCTGTATGAAGCGCTAGAGAAGATCAAATCAGGTAAAACACATCCTAAATCGAGATTTAGTCTTCAGAGGAATCTTCCTCATCTTAGGCTAATGATTAATACGGCGGCTGGTTATCAGAGCTGATGCTGTTGGGATTCATATCGTTGCTCCTGACGGTGGGGCAGAGCACCATAACCAATATCTGCATCCCCAAGAGTGTCGGGGCTACGTGGCACCCGTGCAGCAAGCCGGCCGAGGAATCCATGAACAACAACTCCTCCGATTCTTCCGAAGATTCCGAATCCAACCGGCGGAGGCTGCTCTCCTTGGCCGGCTCCGGCGTACGCCGCGTCCTGGCCGCTGCCTCCACCGACAAGTGTGCTGCCAAGGTATGAACTCTCAAGCTTCTCTGACCGGACATCTACTCCATCTCTGCCCTATTTGTTGCATTCGATTTGCGCCTTTTTCCGCAAATGTGTGGAATAGGTCCACCGTGTGGGACCCATGTGAGCACGGAAAATAGAGATTATTCGATCGGCTTCACACGTATAAAATAATAGATTTGATGCAACATTATTGTTTTACTCAATATAATAATTAAAACAATATTATTTTAACTTTTATTATAATATTTTTATTTCTTCTCTCCCACTATTTTTTTTTTGTAATTTATGACCAATTAAATCTAACTATATAGAATAAAGTAAATTTTATATAATATTTTACCATTTTTTCTGATCCTCATTACCTTCAAAGCTGGGATGAAAAATAGTCACTGGGAAGTCTGAAACCGCACTCATTTACTGAACAGGGCGAGTGTGTGTATATTATGTCTGCTCAGTTATTTCCTTAGATTCGTCGCAATCATACTGCCAGCGATCGCGTGGAAATTTAGTCGAGATTGTAAAACGCCTGTGGTGCTTGAGTATTGGTAATACCCGAAAGCTTTTGCTCACGTGACTTACCGGGCGCAATTGCTCGCAGGGTAAAGTTCCATTTGTGTCCTCGGATGGGATCCACCAGCTGCACATATTCATCTTCGTCCTGGCGGTCTTCCACGTCCTCTACTGCATCCTCACCCTGGCCTTAGGCCGACTAAAGGTACCAAACCTCAATATACTAAATTACCATAGAAAAGAAGGGGAAAAAAAAATAAAGCATGTTCTTCGAATGAGGCATGGCATCAATGCACTTAGAGCGCGCGCCCGCCATATATTCTTATTATACTAGCAAAAGTTGACTTGTGAGGACATGTTCAACATGTTAACAGATGAGAAGGTGGAAAGCATGGGAAAAGGAAACGAGGACGGCCGAGTACCAGTTCTCGCACGGTCAGTCAGACTTCCACGGTCTTACCGTTGTGATTAATATAACATTACTGAGTTTTTTTTCCCCTTATAAATACTATTTGTAAAATTATAAAGTCAATAATTTAATGGGAAATGGCCTGATTAAAAATTAATGCGTGCGGGAGCAGATCCCGAGAGGTTCAGGTTTGCAAGGGAGACATCGTTTGGGAGAAGGCATCTGAGTTCTTGGACTAAGAATCCTTTTCTCATTTGGATTGTAAGCCCAATTCTTCCTTCCTTGTACTTTCTCCCCCACTCTTCTTCTTTTTTGAATTTTTTAATCTATCTGGAAAAAAATGTTGAAATTAAAAATTAATATAAGGATATAAATGTCTTCCCATATAACCTTATAATATATATATATATATAATTTTTAATTCCCCCGAGTCATGTAGTTTTACTTTCATGCTAAGGTAGCGGTCCGTATAGTTTATATATATTTTTGTATTTATATTAAAAAAATTAAAATTTAGAGAAAAAGCAGCAGCCAGCAACAGAGGAAACGGTCTTATCC
Organism: Sonneratia caseolaris; assembly: GCA_900006705.1. Classification (NCBI taxonomy): domain Eukaryota; kingdom Viridiplantae; phylum Streptophyta; class Magnoliopsida; order Myrtales; family Lythraceae; genus Sonneratia; species Sonneratia caseolaris. The sequence goes on along the minus strand of CXYZ01023140.1, from coordinate 1,636,919 downwards.
CGGCGGTTCATAGTATGATACACGGCAGTCAACTGAATGCCATTTGGGGGACAATAGTCAACGTTTTCTCTGGTGTAACCGGTTGCTGTACTATGAATTGACTTACAAAAAGAGAAAGAAAAGGCCATGGCCGATAATTATATTCGAACAGCAGTAATGATTTGCATTTGAAAATTCGAGTTCTTTACTGTTGCGGGTGTGGCTCGAGTATGATGATTATATCAGGAAATCAGACCGTAATTTTTATAATTGATGAATTTTTTTTCGTGAAATGTTGCATTATTTTGGAACATGTGGACAGTAAACGCTAAGAGCTAGCTAGCTAGCTATAGGATCAAGACATCTTAGTTGAATTTGTGATTTACGGTGAATTTTTTTTTCCTATTTTCCGGCATCTTTTAATGGTAACAGTTGGGGATGGCTATTTCTAAAATCTCTTGAATTTTCTTCATTTGACAGGTTTGTTTCTTTAGGCAGTTTGTCAGATCTGTTCCTAAAGTCGATTACTTGACCTTGCGACATGGATTTATCATGGTAATTAATCATTAGTTCGACAAATTACATGTTTCATTTTCTGAATCACACTTACAAGCTCTTTTGTGCTCTTCTCTGACATAATACGTTGGGTAGCTCAGGCACATTTGGCACCTCAGAGTCAGACTAACTTCGACTTCCAGAAGTACATAAACCGGAACCTCGAAGAAGATTTCAAGGTGGTCGTAGGAATCAGGTCTGTATCTACTACGGGTCCATCCTCTGCTGCCATCTGGTGTCGATATGAGTTACGAGTTTCACTGTAGTTTGCTTGGACATGATTACGTAGCTAACGTTGAAACTTGTCCAAATGTTTCCAGCCCACCGATATGGTTCTTCGCGGTGCTCTTCTTGCTCTTCACCAAGAATGGTTAGTAGAACATTGCATCGTTCTTAATCGTAGACATACATCATCACCTCACTGCTGGTAGTTCTGTGGCTGAATTTCTCTGTGTTCTTTCCATCCTCTCTTTGTCAGGCTGGAAATCTTACCTTTGGCTGCCATTCATCCCATTGATAGTAAGTATAAGCTCAACGCACTTATTTCCCTGCGATGAATCCAATGTTTTATAACGTCATTAGAACAATTTTAACTTATGTTTATGAATGAACTTGCAATACAGATAATCCTCCTAGTCGGGACGAAGCTCCAGCTGATCATAACCAAGATGGGTCTCAGAATCCAAGAGAGAGGAGAAGTTTTGAAGGGTGTTCCACTAGTTCAGCCTGGCGACGACCTCTTCTGGTTCAATCGGCCTCGCCTCCTTCTCTGCCTCATCAACTTCGTGTTGTTTCAGAACGCATTTCAGCTTGCTTTCTTGGCATGGACTTGGGTAAGCCGAGAGTTCAATATCCTCTACATGAGATTCGCGTATTTCTATATGAGAAGTGTAACGATATCTTCAAGTTCCAATTTTTCAGTTAGAATTCGGGCGGAAGTCTTGTTTCCATGAACACACTGAGGACTTGGTGATCAGGATCGCAATGGGGTGAGTTTCACTTCATCATTCCGAATGTTAGGCGTGGAATTCCAAGCAATTCGCTCATCTTTTTGTGGTTGGATTCCATCCTTACAGGGTCTTGATTCAGATACTTTGCAGCTATGTCACCCTTCCTCTCTATGCCCTCGTGACACAGGTAAAAAGCTACTTCTGAACTTGCAGATTTCAGTTGTCTCGTGCTCGGTCTCCACTTGACACAGTCGGTACGTCCAATTTTACATCTGTGAATTACAGATGGGCTCGACTATGAGACCAACAATATTCACCGAGAAAGTGGCAGCAGCACTTCGGAACTGGCACCAGACTGCAAAGAAGAACATCAGGCAGAACAAGAGCTCTGTCACACCGATGTCAAGTCAGCCGATGACCCCATCCCACCACATGTCACCGATGCATCTCCTCCGGCACTACCGGAGTGAGATGACTGACAGCCTCCATACATCTCCGAGGAAGTCCAACTGGGATACTGACCAGTGGGAGACTGATTCACCATCTACATGTCACCCTCACTTCCTTCGTACTGGTGAAGGCTCCTCTTCTTCCTCCCACCACAACCACTTCGCTGGCCGCCAGCACCAGCGAGAGACGGAACTAAGCGTTGCTTCTGCTGAGAGGTTGGAGGCTCAGGGGCAGAATCCAACCCAAGTGGCACTGGCTCCTCCGCCACCGGGTAATGTGCAGCACAAGATCAACATTGAGCCCAGGGATTTCTCATTCGACAAGAGAACAGGCGGGACATAAGAGCTATGCAGGCACACATGCCACAAACATGAGGACATGAAACGGCAAAACAAGATGAAGAGAGCGTGATCAATGACCCTGGTGATTCGACAACCTTGCTTGGCAGTTTTTCTTGCGAAATTTTACAGTTTGCTGCAGATATAATAAGTTAATTAATTGTCTTTTGTTCATTTGGTTCTTGTAATTAGCAAAGGTTCAACAATGTAAATCAGTGTTCTAGACCACACAAATATACATACGGAACCTGGTTGTTCTATAATATGGCAGTGCACCAATGGTCAACAGCTTCACGTGTTTCCTAGTGAACTGTCAATGATGTAAAGGTAATTCAAATCCGATTTTGGGAACATGCTAAAGTTCTGATCACCATGGGCTCGCAGTTGATGATATTATCAACAGAATCAATGCTCTGACTAAAGAAACTTTCATTAACAGATGATTCATGTAACCCAACTATTACATTGACAGATAATTCCTGTGTATTTGCTACACATCTTACATCTTATTCTGTACACACAAATTCTCATTCTGCGTTAGTGACTTGACGCTAAACTCCGGTGCATGGAATGCATGTAAACGTCCTGGAATGCAATCGCCAACGTAGAATTTGATGATTGTATATAGCGACCTTTCCATCCAATGTTATGCTTCTGTTTCCCTGCGTAATTTTATGATAGGGATTTTAGCGTCTGCTTCAATGCCCAACCATTAACTTGAGAATCTTTGATCTCAGTAGTTGAAAAATCAATGTTGACTTGAAACTTCTTACCTTTAGAGGTTTAAATCAACTGGGTTGAGTCTCTCTTCTTTGACTTTAAAGGCAATAGGAGATAAATCGGTACCTTCATTGTTGCATCATTAATTTGTTTGATCTACTATGTTAGTATCTTCTACATAATGAACTTTTCAAAATCAACCTGTTATGATACTATGAAGAAATTTAAAATAACATAAAGAAAATAGTGTAGAAATGATAAAAATACGTAGTAGCCTAAAGCTCAAATATACCGGAGTAGAAGATTTATTATTCTAATTTACTCAAAAATTATATTAGATAATTTATCTACTTATAAATTTATAATAGTAATAAAATAGATAAATAAATAATACTAAAATATTATAAGAATATTTAAATTAAATATAAAATATTTTAATAATTTTAACTACATAATTTATTTAATATTAAAAATTAAATTTTTTAATAATGATAAAATTGAATGTTAAGGCTTTCTACATCGCCTTTCTGTCTCACTCGGCATAATACCCAACCATCCAATTGTCAGACAGATAGATCGTCCCACAAACAGCAGAAAAAAATCTTATTATCCAAACTTAATAGTTAGGATGAACATATGATTTGATTAGCTATCTTTGGAACTATCTCTAAAACTTGTGGCTGGAGTTGACTTCATCAGATAGTCAGGTGTACCTACTCACTCTCATGGAATCGTTCAACCTCGGCGGCTTGATCGCTGCATCGGGCAGTCTGTACTCATTCATAATCCAATCCGTCTTGATTCCCTTATGAGGCCGACCGGCATAGAAGACTAGAGATTTCTTTACCCCTATCCTCTTTGATCCACCAAAAGCAAGTATTGGCTTGTCGGTTACAGTAGCTTTCCAGTAACCTGACGTTGCAGCCCTGTTTGGCCTCGCCCCATCAGGATACTTTCTGTCTCTTGGACTGAAGAAATTCCACTCGTCTTAACCGAATGAAGCCTTTTCTGCAGAAATGTACACATAAAGAAATAGATACATGACAAACTTGTTAAATGGGTATGAAGTGATAGGAAAAAAAGAAAAGAATGAATGAATATGACGTAAAAGGAGAAAGGGAAATTGGAGCGGGAACAGACAGGGCAGCTCCCACGGGTCATACTTATAGAGGTCAATTTTAGCAATCACCGGGGCTGGTAGTGGAAGATAAGTCACTTGGTTCTGCTGGTAGTGAGTGCCGAGCTCTTGGTCTGACGGATGGAACCTGAAACCAGGTGGGAGATGGAATTGCACCAAAGGGAGCTCCAGTTTCTCCATTTCCTGGAGAGTGCTCTTGCTCCTTGTGAAAGGAGAATAGCTGGAAAGAGAACAACAGGAGGAGAATGAAACCTGATATATCGAGTAATTAGCTGCAAACTAGGAGAGAGAGTACAGAATTGTTCGATGCAATATATGATGGAGATACTATGCATATGTGAACGTCGGATAAGATAATAGACAGAGAGGAGCGGAAGAAAGTTTTTCATGATTAAGAAGAACATGTCTGAAAGCAATTCCTTTGTCTCTTCCTGTTGGAAATGACAGTAGACTACGACCTGATCATGATAAAGCAATGATCCCAATTTACGTAATTATGTCTGAAGAAACTGATGTTGTTCAAGTATTCAGTACAAATTATTGTGGTATTGATCACAGGGACTGGCTCTGTTGAAGTCATTGACGATTCTCGTCTGCTAGTAATTTCTTTTCTTCTCAAAGACAGCAAGCCATGACACAAATCATTTCAACACAGTAAACTGTAACTGCTGGTTCAGTGAGCCATTCAACTGATGTTCTTGATGATATTCGAGGCGCGCGGTGTGGTTGGACCATTGATATTAGTGTCTGCAGAATAGATAGAGCTTCTGCATTCTCACATCCCCACCACACTCTGAGGAAATTTAAGACAAAAGTATCTGATCTTCTGAACGTAGTTTTCCCCGAACTAGGCGAAATGTAGGTGCTGTCGTCTCTTCTCTCCAAAAAGATAGAAACCAAATTAACTGGAACAGGCATGGGCCCCCTGTCCTAATTATATGTTTTGTTAACAAGGGCTTCTGTGTCTTTCCTTCCAACGTTAGCTCCAAATTCATCTGTAAACTTACGGCAAAATTTTGCTTTCCTCTCTCCCCCCTAGACGTGTTCCACTTTCGTATTGCAGACGTTGCAATAACGCAGTCCATGAAACCAAAATGGCCATACTTTCCTGCGAGATTAGTATTCCCACTGAGTTACTCCTTCCTGCTGATAACGTCAAGCGAACGCTCTTTCTCATCAAACATCCTCAGTACTTCTAGAGTTGCTGCTATAGTTCTTTGAGTATAATCATTTAGATCAGGGTAAATCTGAAGTTGATCGTCTTATTCACACCCAGAGTCCACATGCCTTTGCAGCCTACTCGGCTCCAATCATGGAGCGGTAATGCATGTTCCACAAAATTACCGTACGTATATACGTCGCACATTCGATCCAGTTTCTGCGTCTTTCCTCGGTATCAGACAGACAGCAGTATATGCTTAGATAAGCTGTGGCCAACATTACTCAAATGATCCGAGAGTTGGAATCTGTCAGTCGACAACTAGGGATGTTCGAGATTTCATTAATGGAAAATTGTAAAAACTATGGGAAAACCGAGGACTCCTAGGTCACAGTTGAATTAAATTTAGCTTGAACACTATCTGTGAACAGAGAGACCAATTATGCACACAAAAAAACCGAGACCTCGATCAGATCGATGCAACTCGTGTCTTGTTCCTCTGGAAGTTGACATCAAATCCTCCTATACGTTTGTTTTCTCCGTGTTCTTCTTGTTCTTCTGTCTGCTACGTACACTAATTTAGCATTCGAGAATGTTGTCTCCTATTAATGGCTATGGCTTGATATAGGAAACGGAGCCATCCGGTTCCCGGAAATCTGGTTCTCCTCGAACCCACCTTGACAGCGTTCTATATTGCGTTAGACGGGCGAGACATTCGGGATAATGGATGGACTGAGAGGTAAATTAATGGAGTTAGGAGGGGCGAATACGAGAGACCGGTAAAACTTGCCGGAGCATCGATTGCACAGGCTGTTATAAGACCGGCATGTTATGCAATAAAAGTCCACTGTCAGATACACCTTCTCAATTCTTTCCTCTAGCTTCTTCCATAATCCAAGCTCCAAGAAGGAAGAGAACCGAGTCCAAAATCATCGGTTGGATGCGAGAAATGAGCCTTGATACAGTGGCACTACCCTCAGTTTAACAACCGATAGATTGTAGGTTTAATTCTCATTATATGACTAACCGTACCCCTTTATTTCTCACTTCTCTCATCCCATTCTAAGTCTATCAACCTCTTATATAATCCTCACCATTTTTGTTCTTTTCTTGTCCGTTTTAATCTACATGAGATTGATTTGAGCCCAAGTACCCTATGATAATGGAGAAAGAGAGCATATTATGGGCCCTCAACTGAATTATGTTCAAGTGATATTGGCCCAGATAGGATTGGTTGGAGAATGATGACTCATTTCTTGTGGGTCATAAAAATAATGTTAAATTAATTGAAATGGTACCGATTAGTTTAGGATTACAAGTTTTGATGTATTGTTCCCTTCTACCTTAAAATAAGCTCATGCTTATTTAAAAAAAAATTGTCAATAATCCAAAAAATGAAATTTTTTATTTTTGTAAATAATAATTTTTCTAATCATATCATAAAATTTTTAAGTGGTATAATCTTGAATAGTAATAAATTTTATAATAAGTAGGGTAATTTGTGGTGTAGTGACTAAGTTCAATAATGACAATCCTCCATGCATGACTATGATGTAAAGAGCAAATAAAACATTGCTATTGATATCATGACAAACAAAAAGGGAAAAATAAACCTTGAAATTGCAATTACAATTTTGAAAAATGGGCTGAAATTTGCCAGAAAAGAAACGAAAATTTAAATTCCACACCCTTGTCTCCAACTCAACTCAACCTCTGATCAGGAAGACCCCAACTCAATCAAGCCCACATAACATAGAAAGCAATATTTCAAGTGTTGTCTCCATTTCCACTTTTCACAAGTAATATTTCCCGATCATAATCGCCCCGAGGATCACCGCCAAGTAATGGGTGCCTGACTTCCCCGCAGTTGATGCATCCACGGGAGCACTGTCCGCTGCAGGACCCTCAGCAGCCGCAGCTGCAGCCGGCGCCTTCTTCTTCTTGGGTTTTGCGGGTGCTGGAGCTGGGGCGGGGGGTTTGGTGCCGAAGATGCTCATCGGAAGCAGGACCTGGTCGACCTGGTAGACAGCCAACTGACCGTCGGAGAAGATGGTGTTGTCCACCATCGCGCTGGTGACCCCGGTGGAGATGTTCACCTGGTTTCCGAATGTGGCGATGTTCATCGGGAACTCAAAAGCACCGCTTCCACCGGCTTGTGTCCTCAGAGGGTTGCTTACTGTCTGGAACTGAGCCACAGAGAGGAAAGTCGGGATGACATGGAACTGGATCAATTCGACCTGTATATCCGAAAAAAAATAAGAAAAAGGTATCATCGTGCTCGTAACAAATAGCCTATACACGTAAAGTGATGATGCCTGTTTGACTATCTAACTGAACGGGGGTAAATCCGAAAAGTTGATGGACCTGTTGCTCGTTGGAGAGCGAGTTGAGGGTACCGGACGGGAGGTTCCCGAATGCATTGTCAGTCGGAGCAAAGACCGTGAGGCCGTTGTTGGAGTTCTTGAGCTGGGCATTGATCTGGTTTCCCACGCCAGTGCTCTTCATTAGCTTGAGCAGCATGGTAAACTGCCCGGCCTTCTCGAGGATCTTGGTGATGCTGTCGGGGCCGGCCAGCGCTGGGGCCGCAGCCGGCTGGGCCGAGATCATGCCACATTGGAGGAGGACGAGGGCCGCTGGGAGGAGGGAAAACAGGACCCTCTTCAGCATCTCTCCACTTGGCAGATGGCTAGGAATCTAACAGTGAGAAAACAAGTAAATATAGAATCTGAAAGCTCGTGAGAGGGAGAGAGGAAGATGGATTGCTATTTATCTGAGAGAGATCAGATTGGCGCAGGGATTTATAATTATTAAAGTTGGATAGAAATAATTATAATTAGGTAATGGGTATATTATTAGTAGTTAGCACATTATCAATGGACACGAGAGGTTGGGAAATGACTGAAATCAGATTTGTAAGTTTCACTGTCGCAGCCACAGCTCTGCTTCACTCGGCAGGCAATTTTGCTTTTTCCATGTCCATCACTAGCTACCCCATTGAAAATTTAGTAAGTGATAAGTTATTAAGATTTGGGTAAAATGGATCAATTAAAATGTAAAAAAAAAAATCCCCTATTCATGAGCTTCATATGACTCAAACGCCCATCAACCGATACAGATTGGTTTGCTTTGGTTGTCACTATTTTCTGCGTTGTTTACGTGTAGGTGCCATAAAAGCTACGACCATTCCAGGGTTTCGCCATGGAATTATTCAGAAACCAGTCCTTTTGTGTCAACTTGTTCGAGCCAGCCAGGTGGAGGATCCAGCATGAGATGATGGGGAGTCCGGAAATGTATAGCCTATGCTTTTGCGCCATGCTTGCTCTTTAAACCTCCACTGGAGGGCCCGTTCCATCAACTCAATGTAGAGGAAAGCTTGCTTATATATACATTTCTCGTAATTTTCTTCCTTTTTTTAAAATCATTTTTACTGTATTTAGAGATTATTCAACCCATCCTCAAAATTCACAGAGACAAGATATTCACTACTATGAGAAGAATTCTTCAATTTTTATTCGGCCTCTTTCATGTCGGGCCCTCAAAAACCTCTTTATGCCCCAAGCCAATTGGTTGTTTGTTGAGCCATCTGATTTCTGCAGTCGAGCAGAACTAATCATAGAGAAAGCAAGGGAAAGAGAGAGAGAGAGAGATGATGATGATGATGATGATATCGATGGTTATGAGATTGACAGTAGAACAATCAGATGATGATGATGATGAGACACACCACTGTAACGGGGGAGAGGAAAAAACTGAAACAAACCGTCGGTAGAGCCGTATGCCACCGCCCTCCGATCGAAATCCGTAAGCTACGTTTTTCGCGTCTCTTTACCGAGAGAGGGAGAGAGCAGATTTGTCCCCAAATGAGATAGTCTTCTGGAGCTCAATTCCCTCCAACCAGAACCACAAATGGTGATGCTATATGTTTTGCTTCGACAGAAACTGCACAACATTGCAAGCATCTCCAACGTGTGATTGTAGTGATGCATTTGATTTCATTCCATCACCTTCGACAGGCCAAGCAATTCTATAACAAAGTGAATACTCAAAAGGGCCTTGTTTCCTGCGTGCTCCGGAAACCAATTTACATGCTGCCTCGATCTCAAGCTTTTAAATTAATCATTTAAAAAAAATGTACACAATGAGCTCGTCTCAAAAACAAAGTTGCTTCCCAAAAATTGATCCCGTTCTATCATACTGACTGCAAAATGTCCTGCTAACTCTCACCATTCATAAATGTAAGGAACTGGTGTCCTCTCCTGTGATGCTGCCCTGCAATGTTAGCGTGCCTGGATCAGGGAAAATTGGAACCGCTAAGTCCTATAATATGAGCCATCTGCCATCTTTCAGGGACTGAACAAGCAGACAACCCAGCCCATGCTCTCACTTATCAGGCAATTCCATGGGATTTATATGGATCTCATTTATACAGATAAAAACAATTTGATAGACGCTGGTCGATCCAGGGAGCCTGTCACGTATCTTCACATTTAATCTCTTTCAAGGCATCTTCGGCTTTTACTTTCTCGGGAACAAAATCTGCAGCGTCAACCAAGACAGTTTAAAGCACTTGTTGAATCATATATTTCAACATGTAAAGAACTGGATATGAAGCATAAGACTGGCAAAAGCATTAGCTCTTAAAGAAAGATACCTGATAGAAAGTCGTATCTCCTATCCTCACTAACAACAGAAGCTGAAAGACGAAGCAGAAATCAGAATATCTTAAACAGTTAGTCCGCAGGGCAATATAAAGAGTTTCATTAGAAAACATAATCTTCAAATTTTCAATCATATCAGTCTCGTTGAGAAACTACCAGTTTCACCAAAAATGGTCGAGTATAACTTCAAGATGCTATGGCAATGCGGAAAAGGTATCGTGTTGATCTAAACTTATGGTGAACGGTGAACCCATGGTGAATCAGTGATCATAAGGTTTTGTGATAAAACGAAAACATGTTCATTCATACTTCACCTCATCAGGACTTGAATAGCAGAATTATCAAACTAGCAGTACATGGCACAACTAATTACACGCACGTTCAGATATTCCCTTGAGCAATCTGATAGATCATAACTATGTATAACTAGATTCCATGTCAGAGTTCTTGCAAATAAATCGCCCCCAATCACAGTGAAATATACAGGATCACCTTCAGAAGAAAAGAGAGAGAGCATCACGTCCACTTACAGAGGTGGCCATACTTGAGAAATCTCTTACGATCTCCAGCAGCTGCGGAAGTGAATGCATCTTCACAAAATTGTTCGATGAACTTTTCCTGCAAATAATAAAAGCAAATACGTGACGACCTCAACATTGAAACAACATTAGCAAAATACTGGAATCACCCAAGAGACAACTAAGCGAACTGAATTGAGCTTCATGTTCATGGCAGATAAAAAATGGTTATTGTCCACCATGAACATAGCTCCTATTTCACGGTGTCCATGTATTCACAAGATTAACAGAGATAACACGCCTCGCCTCGTCCATTACGTATCAGTGGAAAACGTTCGGAGGGAAGAGGAAGTGACGGCCTTCACGCGGCCAAAAAGTTCCCAGCTTTAGACAGAATTCCCGGGAAAACAATATTCACAGAGCTTACAGATTCGTAGAAAAACTACCATTGACAAAGCTGAAAATAAATGATAAAAGAAAAACAGGTTGGGAAGTTGAATTACTGTAGCTTTGTTGATGAGAAAGTAAGCCTCCTGATTAATTTTCAAATCGGGACCCTCGCTCTTCACAATCCTCTGCACCCTGTTCATCGGAATCACATTCAACTTCGACTCCTCCTCCTCCCCCTCCTCCTCTTCCTCTTTCTTCCTTCTCTGCTTCTTCGAGCAGCTGCTGCGATCCCCATTGCTCACGTCTTGTCGTTTCGAACTCCCACTCTTGCTGGATTTCTCTTCCCCTCCTTGGGGTCGGGAGCTTGAAGAATGCACAATCAGCTGCTCTGGTTTTTCCTTGTCGCCATTGATCTCGATGCTCTTCTTGTTCTCATTCTTCTTCTTCTTCTTCTTCTGGTATTGAGCCCCTCTTGATCGGTGGTGGTTCGGTGTTTTGGGGGTTCCCATGTTGTCTTTAGATTTGTCTTTCCGGCTGGTTGTCTTCATCTCTGACCAGAAAAACACAACTTTTCACAGTTTTACTGATCTATTCTCGCCGAAGCAACGAAAGGGAAGAAGTGTTTGGGCTTTAGGGCACAGTTTCTTTATTTTGGGCTTCATTCACTCGAGACCCAATTGGTTACTTGGATTCTTATTGAAAGTCAATGAACCGCGTTGAAATTTGTCCAAAACCAACACAAAGAACATCCTGGGCATGCTTGGCCCTTATTCGTGTCTGCAAGCACGCATCGAAGTCCACAACACATGAAGCAAAAGATCCAAGACTGGAAGATAGGAATAATTGTTGTTTTTATTCTTTTCCTTTTTAATTCGATTCAATTCGATTTCATTTGATTTTCCGGTAGTTACTATGAAGAAACTTCGGTGGTTTTCGGATGCTCGGACACCGGCCTGTGGAAACTGCAGACTTTGCAGAGGGGCGAGTTTAGTGACAGCGTCTTGTACAGTTTAGTGAAGATCGGGACTCCGATCTTCACCGTGCTAACGTACCCGGGCCTGTAGGTCTTGCCAAGAACTCCTTCCGCGAGATCCGTTAGATTCTCGAACCTTATCTCCAGGTGAGCGAAGGCATCGTTCGCGGGTAATCGATAGCTGTGGACTCGATTCCCCTCTTCCCCGATCGGCCTCACGTTTATGTCCGCTGCCACGAGTCCTATGATGGTCGCTCTAATAGTGTTGAGACCATCGGTCCTCTCCACCACCACAGTCCTCTCTTCCATTTCCGCTCTCCGCTCGGCTTATCCGTCGGCCGGGACGCCGACCGCCTCACCATCCCACTGGATGACGAGTGGATCAAGGCTGTCATCCCAGCGCTGGACCTGCTTTGCGGCGATCACGAGGGTGTGGGCGTCGAACATGATCGACGGTGCCTGGACCCACGTGAAGTCCCGGGTCCGGCCAAGTGGCCTTGTCCCGATGAAGTGGGCGTTGATGTGGAGGCTGTTGTCGGAGACGATCGCAAAGTTCTCTCCCTTGGCTCCATGGAAGTATAGCATCACGCCATCTCCACCGACGAATCGAGGATCGTAGCATAGAGAGCCGGATCCGTTGCATCTTCTGGCCTTCCTATCCGTCAACAACTCGAAGCTTCACGACGATGAGAGATATGAAAACCCATCAAAACATTATTTCCAAGAATCCGATTCTCGGCTTATATTAATCTGCTCCCCTTTCGCCTGGCAGTACGCCCGCTCCTATGCCCTGCTCCCGGCAACGGCGACAACATCTTGTACTTTGTCGTGGCGGCAGCCCTTCCTTGCCGGTACGATTACTGCTTGCGCTAGGTTAGTAGAATGTGATGAAACCTTCTAAATTATTATTATTATTAAATTCATCTCAAATGAGTAATAAATTAATTGTGTTATATGATATTTTACATTATCTCCAAAGGCTATTGAATTACTTTAGTAATGGTCGGAGGATTGATTTTGTTCTCCTCCTTTAACGTCTTTCGTTGATTTTTATATTGCAAAATCAGAAAATATTTCTTGAATTTATATTAACAAAGCTAATTTATGTCATGTTCTTGCACAATAATCAATTCATCTCCTAGTAAGTATCAATCGGCTATAAAAAATGATCAAATTCATAATTTGAAACTTTCAGATGTGAATATATAGGAATTAATGTTGAATTTTAAAATTATATAATATAATATTCAATGGATTAATAAGCTATTATGATGTATGAGAATATTAATATAAAAAATAAATGCAGTAATTGATTCATCTCGAGCTTTTAATCTTTACCATTTCCGCCTGCAGGCAGAACTTCATGTTATTCAATTGACTGCTTAAATAAATGCCTTCATGCGTTTTCAAAGACTTGACCCACAGATAATCTCAAGAGTTCTTTCTCATCATCCTGAGAAATATGAACTGCGCCACAATGACCAAACATTTCTTGACGTCCTGAGATGCAAGTAATGCTAATGATTTATTGGCGACATGCCGACGTTGAACCGCCCATACGATGATCCTTCACGCGTAGATTGCTGTGGTACAATAAATATATAATAAGAACCCGAATGGCCTGGCAAACGGATGGTAGAACACAGATTTGGTTGGTACTATTATTAAGAGCTACTTAGGCTGTGAAAATCATTAAGAGTAAGTGTCCAACTAATCAAATCGGCATCAATTCCTTATGGCATCCTATGTGCGCTTGTACATCTAGGATAAATCAGGGACGGCCTAAAGACTATCCATGAATTCTAAGCATGTGTGCGTTCTGAAAGGTTATTGATAATCATCTTAAAGGGAATCTGGAATGTAGAGCCTTTTTTCTACTGGAATATCGGGAGATCAATCCTCTGTTGCTGGTCGAGGGTAGGATCAGAACCTTCGATCGTCACGATGCTGTTCGAGGCACCTTCCTCAATCTCACTCGCCATCTTCAAGAAGAAAGCGTGCCTGTAAATTTTTTTATTAAATCAGTCATAACCTGCACAAAACGACTGAGCTAAATGGCTCTTTGGAAGGGAAGGGTACAAAATTTGAAGGTTACCACCGAGAATCTGCTGTTAACTCAGGATGGAAGGCTGTCCCAAGTAAGTTTCCTTGCTTCACTGCTACAATTACTTTCCTTTCACCCTAAGATGTCCCAGCAAAATGGAAATCACCAGGATAAGGCATGTGCTAAGGAGGAACCAAAACGTGCATCTATAATTGTCAATGAACAGCTGAGCCTAGCAATCTGTTAAATGGGCAAACATGGAAAATAAAAGCTTCTGCATCTAACAGCAGTACAACTGCATCATCAAGGAAGATTGAGTCATAATAAACATAGAAAAAAATCCTTGTCATCAAGCATTGTAATTAACTTGAGTTCAGAATCTATTACGTGAGTTAATGATGTATTATCAACTACAAAAGACTCAATTATGAAGAATTATAATCGTGTCTCGGAATTTGCTTTCAAGCTTACAATTGAAGGTCTGACATATCAATCCATAGGGGAGAAAATACTGCATAACATGCTATTTGAAACTGGAAGTGCAATATCATAAGATTTCTCTAGCTCCTCTCATATCCTCAGCTGTCACAACTAAACATATAGTTGCTTAAACATATTAAGTTTATATTATATATGTTTGAGCTGTCACCAGACAGGCTGGGCGCAATACTGAGAAGCAGTATCCGGGAGTCCTATGAACATGAACAAGACAAGCTCCTACCCTGCATATATGCTTATGATGACTTTCACTAGAAGAGAGCTATGGATGCAATCAAAATGCACCAAAATCCACAGAGAGAAACTGAGAATAATGCACTAGCAGTAAATAATAACTTGTGCTAAGTAAACTGGTGATATCATAGGGTAAAAGAAAGGTACATATCATACCTCTTTCGATTCAACTAATGGATCAACAGGTTTGCTGTTGGGCGGTAGAGGGTACACTGCAAGAACTTCCACTCCTGGTCCTGCTTCTAGCACAGCAGGAGCACGGATAAAAACTCCTCGGAATGTGTCTGGACCTCCTTCCTTAGACGCAAGATTGGGCACGTCAAGATCTGCTTCAAAGCTTTGAATCTGAAAGAGAACCAGATATGTGTTTACTTTTTTCTAACAAACAAAAGGCAATAAGATGGCCCAAAACATGGTAATGGTGGAATTTGAGCTACTGATCAGCTTCTCTTAAATTTTTTTTTATGTTTATAGACTAAAGAAAGTATAACCATTAATCAAGAATATTATCAAACTTTCTGATGCAATTTCTTTACATTGTACATATCCAAAATTCCAGTAGTTCATGATTAATCCAAGATCATCTAGAGCAGTTGATCAGGAATTTTTGTCATACACAACCCAAACATGAATTCTCTCTATCTGCAACACTCAAACCCAAATCTTATGCACTTTCTTTCCATCATTTTTGCCACCATTAGTCCTCAACTGTTTAGTAATTGCACTAGTAGCAATAATATCATTCATATCATGTGCAGCACAAGCTGAGCACTCAAACAATAAAAGGGCAAAAAATGAAGCCAAATAACAAGGCGTGTATCCTGACTTACTTGACTGCCAAAGAAGTTTCTATGGACAGTGCAGTCAAGGCCCCCAATTAGCCCTTGTCCCCCTGACTTCTGTCCTGTAAAAGACAGGCCTCTTACTTTAATTAATGTCATAATCTTCTGCCTTATTGTTCCTTGTTCACTGAAAAACATAGAACGACAAGAGCATAATCTGATATCTATTGCTGGGTAATTACTGAATAACCCACCAACAACTTTATTTGCCAAGAAAATCAGACCAGCACAAGTTCCCCAAACAGGCTTCCCCATCTTGACAAAATCCCTCAAAGCTGGAAACTGAACGAGCAAAAAAGGGAAAAGTTTTACTGAATAATCAGAATGAACAGTGTAATCAGCACTATCGAAGAGACTGAACGCAAAGAAATTCATCTATAATTCTGAAATATTCCATCTGAGTATTCTCATCTGATCTAACAAATCAATACAAACAACTAATTAGTCTTCATAGATTATATGTCCAAGGAAAACTCAACCAAACACTAAAACATTTGTCTTCTCTGCTGATAGTTGGAAACCGAATTTTAATCAATTCATCTTTTCTGTATATTCCACAGTAACCTTCTCGGCCATTTGTTTTAAAGTAGCCGTACATCCCACAGACACTGTGATGAGGGGAAATGCCATCCATTTAGTTAGGTGGATCACTTAAGCGACTAAAAGCAACTCACTTTATTATATCAGCACCAGTAAATACTAATATAGGTTCAAGTCCAGCCACTAGAAGCCGACACAGGCTTTCTTTTTCTTTTTGGTGAGATGATGTATTCTCAGGCCCAAATAACAAGAAACGAGAGCATTGCGGATGAATGCGTGCGTGTGCGTGTGCGTGTGTGTATATACGTAGAGAGAGATGGAGAAAGAGGACCAGGTTGTGGAACTCAGCAAGCTTGGCCATGGTGGTACTCTCGCCACCGGGGATGATGAGGGACGAAACATCTTGGAGCTGCTCCGCCTTCCTCACTTCCATTCCCTTCACCCCCAGCCTCCTCAGCGCTGCCCATCGACGCACAGCTCATTCAGACACTTCCGCAAACACCAACCACAACACGCAATACGAGAAGGATTACGCGGCAAAAAGGGGGGGAAAAAAAGGGGCATCAGGAGACAAGACGGGCCCAACCTGCGACATGCTCGTTGAAGGATCCCTGAAGGGCAAGCACGCCGACCACCATCTCTATCTATCCACTCACTCTCTCTGTGGCGACGGTGAGTTTGAGCTCCTCCCAGTGGAGCTCTTAAGAAGAGGAATAAGAAGAGACGTGGAGCGATCGAATTGCTGGTGCCTTCCCTTCAGGGCGAAGCCGCCTCACCTCACTTCCTGCTAACAGTTGTCTGAACCCGGAGCACGCAAGCCCAGAGGTAACGCGGAGAGCGCAATCTCATGCAGATGGAGCCTGCGGGCTTACATGGACCGGGTTCATGATATTGACTCTGTTGCTAGTGGTCGGCCCTAGTTTACAATAAAGAAAATGAAAAGGCCGTTAAGAGTAAATGGACTTCGAAGCCCGACCCTGATTAATAGATTTTGATGTTAAATAAAACAATTTAAAAAACAAATTTCTTCTAATTTTATGCTTGAATTTTCAATTAAGAATTTTAATTTTTAAAGGATAAAATGTACATTAAGTTTTATCGATATTTTCTGCTGTCTTTCTATAATTTATTACGTCAATGGGAGATATTCACATAATTGAGGGTGACTTTTTCTACAATTATTTAGGGCAAAATTGATGTATTGAAGAAAATTGTAAAATTAATTATTGAAAAATGTGAGTATATTACGGATGGATGAGCATGACGAAGACGTCAGCTGATTCCTAACCATGTTTGCGACGCACGTGAGTACACGTGGCACTAATCTCTTTGACTACGGAGTCAACTTTTCCACTCCAAAAATGTAGGGCACCGGTTCGACAGAGTCAGAAAAACTCAGGCGGAGGACGCTGGAAATCGACCTGAGAATCCAGCTTCTGAGCTCCGACGGATGAATGTTCCGACAAGAGTAGCCGACGGACTCCCTCTCCTCCTCCTTCCCCTCAACTCCCGTCTCCTGCTTCCTCCTTCAGGTCGTCTCTCTCTCTCTAGAACACCCCCAGGGCCACAGCCCGGCATCTCAGTCTCTTTATCTAGTAATATCAGGTCAGTCCCCCGTGCTGAACTAGTCCTCACGACATTCTAGGCATCCCCAGATTCGGAACACTAGGTCCTCCTCAGCGGAGAAGATTACCGGGACTTGGCGGGTGCTCCACGGCAGAAATGGCGTGCAGCTCAGAGAAGAACCCGAACGACGCCCTTAAGCTTCCCGCGGTTCGTCCGGCTTCTGAAGCTCATGTGGAGGAGGCAATTGAAGCCATTGAGGGCGGCAAGGTCATTGCCGTTCCCACCGACACGCTCTATGGATTCGCCTGCGACGCCTGGTAATGCCCCATCCAACTCCCTTACAATTTTCTTCAAGCTTGGGACTAGAATCTCCAATTTAATAGATGGAAGGAAAGCAGCAGCGAGTTTCATTTAAACTGGCCAATTCAGTGAGCAAGTGGTTAGCCTGGTGGCGAAATCAAAGGAAGGGTTCATCTTAGACTATCATTGACTAGAAGCTCTTTCAGTCTTAATTTTGAGAATTACTTAGACATCTGCATCATATCTAGCAAAAATAGGTCCAGCACTAGAAAATGGTGCATAAGCTTGGGTTTTCGGGTTAACTGAGATGTCATGTTGTACGGATTCAAAACATGAAATTATGAGAATGTTTTAAAAATTGATTAATTATACTAAAATAATCATATTTTAATATTTATTTCAGTATTTTCTTAAAATTTATACAAAATTTAGATTAATCAATCAATTAAAACCTTAAAATTATTTAAATATAGTTTTAAAATATTTTTACTTGATTCGGGTTGAGCGACCCTAAACCACAAAACATTTGGATTCAAACTAAGATTTTTTAAGTCAAATGAATATCATACCGTGCCAGTATGGTAAAAAAAAAAGTTGGACATATATGAACTGTCAGGTCTAATCTAGAGCACTGTGGTCACAGGAAATTGTGGTCTTTTCCTTTTAGCTCATAATGTTGTTTAAGATTCAGGCCTCATGACATTGTTTTGGACAGTTCATCAGAAGCGGTGAACAGGATATACGAGATCAAAGGGCGCAAACACACAAGCCCACTTGCAATCTGCGTCGGTGATGTTGCCGATATTCCACGTTATGCTGTTACTGACCATTTGCCTCGTGGTTTGCTCGACGCTCTCCTTCCAGGGCCCGTCACTGTCATTTTGAGACGAGGTGTGGTTGCTAACGAGTTCTTGATTCAGTCAAGATTGTGGCTGATCCATGAATTACCTCTAACTAGCACTCTATAAAAGCATCTGACTTAAAAATCATAGTACCGTAAGTCGAAAGACTTTTGTGGTTCATCACCGGACACCTGTCGATGGTACTGTTGCCTCCATAATACGATGTTGTTTCTCGTCACTTCATCGACAATTGTTTCGGGCAGCCCAGTAGTGTCTCCATCGAGGATTTTGAGGATCTCTGGGAGGATTGTGCCTACGTCTACGATGGAGGCACCCTTCCTTCGGTGCGTGCAGGATCGACGATCGTGGACCTCACGAGCCTCGGCAAGTACACGATTCTCAGGAGTGGAAGGTGAGCATTTATAGAACTCTGCCAGCTGGTTGGTTGATCCACGTCTCACAAACTTAGATTAGATAGCCTCATTCTGAGATTTACTGGATTCACTGGCAGCGCGAAGGAAGAGACCGTTGCCACCCTCCAGCGCCACCCGTTGACCGAGGAAAGTTGACTGGTAGAGCATCGTGCGTCTCACCGGATAGCCGTTTCTCGGGTTGCAAGTCTTTTTATCCACGTGAACTCTTAGGCGTGTCGATGGATTTGTATGAATGGAGTTTTTTTTAATAATATAAGTTAAGATTTTACAATATGATTGTAAATATTGTTATATTCAAAACACATTATGAGATCTTTGGATTACAACTAATTTTTAAAAAACTTTCCCTATCATAATTTTTTAAAACTGGGCTGGATCGGTCAGTCGAACTAATTTGACCGATAATCAAGCAACCACCGGTATGGTTTACTAAATTAACCCAAATATATTCTAAATCTAATCAAATCCATTTAAATCAATCAGTTTTAATCCCACTGTTAAACGCATCTAAATCAACGGTTGAACTAAGTTAATTAAAAACTATTTTAAAAAGAAAAAAATCTTTAATGGTAACATCTATTTAAAAACATATATTGATGTTATATTTTACTTTTTATTATACCTCTTATTGAAATTACATATTATTATGAATATTTTAAATTTTAAACTTATACATTTATGTCTAGTATATATATTTTAACTTATAATTATTAATTATATTATTATAATTATTTATTAAATACATAGTTTCGACCCAATCTATAAACTTATACTTTAATTAGTTTCTGATCTAATCTAATTTTAATCACTATATTTCCTATACATGCCAAAGTTTACATCGGATTTTGTAGTTCCCAAGTCAATGTTAAGCTTGACAGCAACCTTTGGATCATTGGGTTCAGCCTGGGTGTCTTATGAGCCTGATCGTGGGCCGGAATGGGCACAATAATCCCATGCTAACTTAAGCCCATAGTGGCCCACCCACGATCAGATCAGTGGAAGAAAGCTTCAACAGAAACAAAAATGGCGGATATTATTGACAGTGGATTTCTTTTAAACTAACAAACTAAGATGTGATGATTCATGATGGTGGCATGAAGATGCATTCTAATTTATTCTTTCCATATTATTATGAAGAATAATATTAATTAGTTAAGTATAAAGAAACGAAAAAAAAAAATCTGTATCAATGCATGTAAGCTCCAGAAATTCAACGAGGATAGAGCTCACTGTTCTCTCCCAGCGGAGATCAACGGCCGACGGTAGGTTGAAGTTATGCGAAAGCGTCTTCTCCATCCACCGTCTAACTCTCGCTCTAGAGGATATTAGCTCCAGCGACATAATTATATCGAGCTCGCCTTATGTTCTCTTGCCTCTTCTTGTAAACCAGCGCCGCAAAGATGGCAAGGCCGGCGAGAACGATTACGGCGAATGCAATGCCGAACTTCTTTCCGCTGCTCATTCCGCCAGAGGACTCCTGCGGGGCACCAGTAGAGTTCAAATCCTTGCCGTTACGGCTGACGTAGTCTGATTCGCTCGGCGACGGCGAAGGAACGGGCGATTCTGACGGAATATGTGGAGATAATGGTGGAGTGGAGCCCAGAGCCAGATCCGGAACCGGAGCAGGCGGTGAAGGGAAAGAGCTCAGGGGTGAACTTGCCGGCGCTCCGACTAGCTGAGGAGAGGACGGAGAGAAAGGAGAGTCGGCGGCGTTTTCAGGAGCGGGAGAAGGTGAGGTCGGGACCTGGCCATCAGAGGTCGCGAGTTTGAAGATGAGCAGAAGAGTCAGCACAGAGCAGGAGCGGTGCAGCAACATTGCGACCGAGAGGAATGGAAGAGCAGATCGCGAGTTTGAGCAAATCGAGGTCGCTTTCTCCGCTTTTTGGAGATGAAACAACTGACGGAGCGATCCAAGTCGGAAAGCTTTGAATTTGAACCGGAGGATCAAATGATCGGATTCCAAATCCAGGCAGATCCGATGGAGCAAAACTCGGCTCTTGTTGGGAAGCTGAAGAAGAGATGGAGAAGACGAAAAAGACTTTAAAAAGAAGAAAGAGAGGGTGGGAGGGAGTGGGGAGTGAATCGTGAGGGCCGCTGATTTGGCGGCGGAGCAAAAGATCTGGAACCCGGCGGAGTACGAGAGAAGTAAAGGGCGCGAAACATCGGATCAATCGCCGGATATTATTAATTTAATGTCAAACTGAAAAATCAAATCCCGCTAATTTCTTTGTCAGTTGAATTAAGGATTTTTTTTCACACATCAAAGTTAGAAATGTTAAAATAGATAGTCTAAATTAATTTAAAATAAGTTTGAAACTATTTAACCTTATTATAATTTGGCACGTTTACTTAATGAGTCGATTCGATTATAAGTTACAGTTTATATATATATAAACCGATTTAGAACTATGTATAAATGAATTAATTTACAATTCAAACTAGTTTGACTCTTAAATCATTTATCTTGTTCATTTTTTTTCAAATTATTTAAAATAAATATATTTATTTTTTATATTGATATGATAAAATATAACAATTAATTTGCAAGGTTTTAGTGGTCATAAATAGTTTTGCAATGGTTTAGGGCCAGTTCTGGGTCAGTTCCACACGAACATATATCATGCAGATTCCGGTTCAACCGCTTATTTTTTAGATTTGGCCCGAAACCACCCCTCAACCCAATAATAACGGTTATGGACAAGTTTAAAGGGTTCAAGCTAGCCACAGGTTTTGACGAGTTGGTTCTAGGCCAAGCAGTTCGGTTTAATATCTCTAGTCAAAGTCATGTGAAAATCCAATTACTCGGGGTGGCGATATGTGTAAAATTGATTTAGTGTGAATTTCTTCCATGACCACTGCATCGCTTAGAAACAATCTCAATAATATATTCTATTCTTCTGGGAGAGATATATAGTCTTCCGCTCGAAGGTCAATGGCGTAGGTGACGGTAAATTGATAGCTGAGAAGCCAAGGCAAAGAAAAGCACAGCAACTGCAGGAGTCTGTTTTCCATTAGTTTGTGGCTGCTCAGAGGCATGGTGTTTGATTTCTCATGGCCGACTGACTGGCGGTGAAGATCTGGAACAGATTCCGAGATATAAATAACGTTGTCGTAAGAGATTACAAGTGGATGGATCCATGTGATTGTGCGAGTCAGAATGCATTGAAATAATAGGGCAACTCACGATGGCAACTAAATCTCGGCTGGCTCCCATGAGATCAAGTGATCAACTTTTGAGTTTGAGACTACTCCACGCAAGGGATCCATATTGAGGACCTGGAATGAGATCATGAGAAGATTAATTCAGCCATGGATCACCATATTAGTAGACAGAACTACCTCTTATCACTCAAGATGAAAAGTAGTATAGCCAAAAAAAAACACTTGAGATAAAGATTATAAATTACAGTTCGTTAGATAAAATTCTTCGATCACGCATATCTCTCCTTCCTGATCACTCTATCCATCTATCAGATCCAGCGACCATTTTGCCTTAATGACCCTCCTTGACTAAAGAGAGAGATGCATCTCACATTCGGCTGAACTTACTCGTAGCTCATCCTTCATGTCAATGGGAATGGGCCCTTCAGTTGCCTTGGCTTCAGTCTTCTCGGGATTTGGAGCCGAAGGCGGTTTCTGAAGCTTGAATAGGACACAGAGGCATGTCTCTAGAGGAAACTGTAGAATCCAGCCACTGTGCGGTCGCTGTCCCCATTTATCTGCCAGTGCCCAACGTAAATTCCTTAGATGCATGTGAAGGAGCAAAAGAAGGTGAAAATAATAACCAAGACACGGTGAGACTTCTCAAATTAGCAAGCAACCAATAAAGAGACAGGTGGTTCAAAAGCCACTCACCGGATCAAAGCTCTTGTTCCAGCTGGGAAAAAACAGGAGCGTGGGGAATCCAGCCGCCTGTAAACGGAGGCAATGCAGGATTCAAGATGAAAACACTTTTTTTGTCCACCTCGAAGCTTGAACTAGAACTCTTTCAGTCATGATCGGACTGCTTTCATCAAAAAGATGAAAGGCAACCTAACCTCATAAATTACCCATGACCAGGGATGTTCGTTAGTTGTCCCATCCTTCTTTGCTACCACAAGAGAGTCGATCCCATGCAGATGTCTCGCAAGCTTCTTCTATATAGGCTCAAGTGCTGGCGCATAAATCTGGTGCTCAAGAATAAATTAGACTGATCCTTTCTATAGGAAGATATGTAGATGTCTACCATATTGCTTATGGGGTTTACCTCAAGGAGGACATCTTTCGACCCATCCAAAACAATCTCATCGAAATTGTTCTCGACAACAATTTTCACATCTCCATCATTCTGCAGAGAACCTTCCAGAGTTAATCTCGAGTATAATCACTTGATAAGCTCATTATCCCTGCGGTACACGCTCACCGTTCCAGGAACTGCGTCGGACATATAGAAAGGTTTCAGCGGGTCTCCTCACAAATTCTCGGCAAAAGCCTATTATACAATGTGACAGAGACATCTATTGACCAGATTAAGTCTCCATGAAATGGAACCTCGGCCAACATAAACCTAGAGGTGGGAAGAAATGAGAAAGAATGTTGGAAGAGAATTTCTACCTTGATTTTATCCAACGTGAATTCACCGTCCACTACGAATTTCCTGCTATCATCATTTCCCGTGTAACCAAGTATCTATTTTGGAAGAGGGGCGGGAGATGTCACTCTCATGGCTGTACTCTACAATGGTCAGGTCCGAGAAGAGAGGTATAGATGAATATTAATTTTGGAGCATCATCCGCAACCCCAAAGTAATCTGATACGGTGCTTCCCAGAATCTTCTTTATCCAATCTCCACGAATGCAAAGATGAGCTGCAAGTGGAGAAGTAAAATGGGCCGATTCGGCTCAGAATTAGACTGTCAAAACCTGTAATTGGTTCGGATCTCCTAAAATCAGCATGTAACTACTCTTCTTGAGTTCAGGACACATCATGTGAAATCATCCAAAGACAAGATCATTGGCTCTAATGAGGAGCTCCATAGTCGTCACAGGTCTCTTCGCAGAAACTGACTCCATTTGACTTCGCAGGGAGACAAGTTATAGCATAGCAAGATATGTTCGATCAGCAAAGACACGCGAGAAGCCAAACTCCACTCATCTCTTACCTTTCCTTCGAACAGTTTTGCAGCTTCGTTGAACATTGGCAGAACCTTCTCTGAATCATTCGATATTGCAAACAGCAACGGCTGCAAACAAGCATTTTCAATATTTCACCATCGAAACCATCTAATTTAGGCTCGAACAGAAAAACGAATTCAATTGATATTCTCAGAGCAATATGAAAATTAAGCCATGCCTGCTTTCAAAGATCGAAGGTACAGTAATATCCTGGGTAACAATGGTGACGGGCGGATGTTTGTCGGCAAATACAACCTCAGCAATTTCAGACTTTCACAAATTGACCACCTGAATAATATAATCTGATGAGAAATCCCGATCACAAATAAACACAAATTCAATCCGTCGGCTGCAGTTACAGCAGCACTAACAAATATAGCTCAATTTCTCAGCTTCCTTCTCAAGCATGACCAAGGCAGGGCGTTTATAAACTTTCAAGGCCCAAGTGAAAAAGCTTTGCAACATCAGGATTGACTGTCCGGTAGAAGTGGACACCATCTTCAATTCTCGAAGCAGCAGCAATCTCCTCAATCTCAGGACCCTATCCTTAATTCGTCCGAGAAAATAAAAATCTAAACTCATAAAACGTTTTCCCAAATTTACCAAAGCCATCCATCAAATGAATATTAATCAACGGGATTTAAAGTAGTAGTACCATTCTCGACTTAATAATTAAGATATTGTATATTCGGTTATCATCATTAGATTCCTCATTCTCTTTTATAACTCCCCACTTCTCTTATCACAATTCATGAGTATCCTATATAATCGAATATATATATCAAAGACAAAGGCATCTCTTGAGCGCTAAAATCTCATCAACCGGATGTAACAACGTGCCCACAAATATTAAAATAACCCAACACTCTCGAGTGGAATAAGCATTCCTCCATGTATCCGGTGTTAGCAAGTATGACTCTGGATTTTTTAAATGTATCGGTATCAACGATAAACTTAAAGAGCACATTCAACTTACATGGGAAAACACTTAAAAGAACATCACTCAAGATTGATTCCAAAGCACACTAGAGGTGGTGGTGTATTTGTGTGATTGAAATCAAGCTAATCAAGGACCGCAAGACATTCTTGGTACTTCGGTCCGTGAAGAGGACAATGAGGACCACGAACCCAAACTTGAGACATGATATATTTCCCAATTCCATACTTGAAATCCTATTATTATAATTTAATATTGTATAGTATAATTAATTATATTAATGAATAGGCTGATGGATGGTTAATGTCTAACTCTCCTCCTCACGGTGATTTTTTAAACCGACATGTCGGTAATATAAGATTTTAATATTTGCTTTAAAATGTAACATTTCATATATACAAATAAATAGTAAATTACTTGAAATGTAGAATTATAAGTAACTTTATTGCAAATGTAAATTTTGAAATAAAAATATAGATCACGATTCATAATAAACTATAACTTAGCCCACTTTGCTATAGTTACGAGACGATTCGAAAGTTTTGGAATCATGTACTAGATTCGGCCGGACCATTAGATTTAGTGGACTGCAACCAGGACATACGGTTCATAACTCATTTTGAACCGGTCCAAATCACCTCATTTTACATCACTTTCATGAAGTTTATAAAACGAAGAAGGAAGTCAAATGTGGACCGACTTCAAATAGAGGGGTGCCAGTCTCGGGCAATGCCACACTAGAAGCGTGCTCCGGCCGAGCCGAGCCGTTCCACGATGGGACCAGTTTGACCCGGAAAAGGATTAATTTGGAAAATTCATAATCGAAATTTTAGTAAAGCACAGATAATTTAAAATAAAAATAAAAATATTGCGCTTTAAGTTGGGCTGTATTAGTGTCACCCGATGATTATGCCATGCCAGGCCCACTCTGAATGGGCCTGATACGCTCAAAAGCTCACCGTCTTCTTCGTTCCTTCCTCTTCCTCAGATAGACGGCTTTCTTCCACCCTCATCCGCCGGAGAATCCGAACCCGAGCGATCAAATCACTGCGCCATGATCAGCATTCTTGCGCAGGTGATTGAGTGCAATTTCCTGCTCAATTCCTTCGTTTAGCTGGTTGTTTATTTTTGACGCCAGACTGCTTATTAACCGAAGCTGTCCGCTTTTATTTTGACGACGGTGGCGCAGGAACGCCTCCTCGGAGCTGCCCTTGGGAGCACTCTGACCGCAGCAATCATTTTTGAGGAACGGAAAAGGATCTACAGATCCATTTCCGATGATCAGACCGGTGGCGCCACCCAATCTCAGGTAATTCATTCCTCGAGTCGAAAGAAATAACTGGATCTGGCCCTTTTTTCCCTATCAGCATTCTCAATTTAAGCTGCTTTCACTTCTATTTCGCTTGAGCTGAGATATTTGATTCTGGCACGTTTTATTGCATCTGTTCATCTGCATAAGAATAGATAATCGTGCTGACTACTGCAAATGTCATAGGAAGCCTACTTGTAGAAGTTGAGTAAATTTTCCGTTACTCAGTGGAATGAAGGCAAGAAATAAAACTTCATAAACGTTCATTGTTTCCATGGCTATGAAGTGATCAAAAATGAAAATCTTTGAAATTGAGAGGAAATTAACTTAAGAGATAAGATCCATAGGCTGACCCGATAATGGTACTTTTCATGTCAGTGATCTTTCACCCACCCCTCGACCCCACGTCCACCCCCCTCCCAAAAAAAAAAGGCGCAAGAACAGATTCAAAATGCCACGGAACTTGCAAATGTAGGTACTAGATAATTATGTTCCATGCAACGGAAATATGGAGACCCGTGCTTTCCTCTGGAAATGATGTTGATTTCATTTTCCTCTTATGCTGAATTGCATTTTAAGCTACTAATTTTGTGCACTCGGCCTCATCCCAGATGAAAGAGCCAATGTTCGATAAAAAGTCGCGCTCAGAAATTGCACATCTCTGGAACAGGACGGTTGACAGGATACTGGGACCTGTTATTGAGTCTCTTAGCTCTCGTGGGTGGTAGACCTGTCTGAACTTCTCTACCAGTATATGTATCTCTTTACCACAATTGAACTTGTAATAACTCATCTGAGTCCACACATTTCACTATGCTCCTAGAGAGAAGTTTTACATATGATGGTGCTGCAGTCTGAAGACGTGTCATGATATTTGCCAAAATTTTGGCTTGAGATGCTTCTTCTGTTTCAATATCTGCTTCCTTGTACAATGAAATAATGGTATGTTTTGGTATCTACGAGTGAAGTAATTCTTGCAAACGAGGTGAAAAATTCATGTTCCACATTACTTTGTTGCGAAGAGAACTGACGATGAAGTAGCTATTCTCAGGGATTAGGAACTCGAGGGTGATTTGGGATCGGGATTTATACGAGTGTTGGAGAGTCAATTTTTGCTTTGAGTGGGATGCTGGTGAAAAGGATGGGTTTCAAGGATGGAACAGAATGATGGGTATGTATTCGATGTGGTGTAAAAACTCGAGAGCGTTATTCGTCTGGTAGCTCTGATTGAGTCTTGCTGATCTCTTCTGATCTTCGAGTATTACCGTGCCACTGGCAATTAAATAAAACTCAATTATCATGTCCTAATGACGTGAATTTGTTGGTGATCGTCACACTCGTGAGCCTATTCATTCTGGGAATTTGATGCCTTTGTGAAGCTTCGAGTGCGGGCTCTGTGGTGGGATAATGCATGTGCTGGTCTTCTTAGTTGTTGGCTTGCCCTGCCTTGGTGCCTGGTGCATGTTGGGTGTTTATATGAGAATCTTGAATCTTTTATGCCCCGGTGGGTGTGTGTTGGATCAATGATGGTATAATGAGAATATTCTCCATATTCTTTGAAGAAATATACCAGTTATCCAGAACGTGCCTGTGGTTGTTGGTACAATTGAGAGCACTGGTGGGTGCATGTATGTTTAAATGGATGTCAGCATTTGTTCGCATTTTCCACATTATTCTACATGACAATCTTTATGGATGAGAAATTTCTAGACATTTACCAATGAACTTCATCAAAATCATTTTACCTTTTCTCTATTTTTTTTTTCAATATTTTAAGCCATAAATATTGCATCATCACACAGCTCGAAAGCACAACCACTAGAAAGTAATCATTTTTAAGCTTAGGGATAAGGCGGAGATAAGATAAACTAATAATCGATGTCCTTGTGCCTATAATTGATGCCTTGCCCACGGCTTTGCTTTAAAATCAAGAAATCCAATCCCTATTTGACCTAACAGTCTTCTCTTTCTATTAATTTTTATTTGTATTCCCCCCAGTAATTAGAACACCACTTTGGGTGTTATAAATAGGAAAATAAAAATAAATATAAGTAAAATTTTATAATAAAAATTAAATCTAGTATATATTGATTTCAAGATGTATTTCTCCTTGTTTTGCTCTTATTAGATTCATATTGATGCTCGTCTACCCATTATCTCTAGCTAAAGAGACAGACTCATCATTGAGCACACATATAAGATTATATTCCCAAGCATTGTTCATAATTAGACCCGTAATGAGACGTCTCGGCCGTGCTCTCGGGAACTTTTATTGATACTAAGGCCGCCGCGGACAGGAGAAACCGTTTATGGATGGATTTCTAAACGGGTAACAGTCCGCACTCATTGGATCTTACTCACATCTAATCTTATTTTCTTCCTTGGCATTCTTGAACAGTTATATCAACTACTACCATTGATATTCGCAGGGGAATGGCAGAAATTAATTAAAAAGAAAGAGAGAGAGAGAGAGATAAAAATAATTAATGACAGCAAAATGATCCATACAAAAAAAAAGTAAATAGCATGAAATTGAGGATGGAATCTCAGAAAGGCACAGACTTACAACACACAATTTTATTTACAATTATATATTTTTTCTTTTTTCTGGGTCCACAAAACGAAGGAAAATGGGAGAAATTAAGACTCGCTCGCATGCGGCGATATTTGATAATAATTTATTTGTTCGTTCATTGAGACTTCAAGCAGAGCTCCTGAAAGATCCGAGGGCCTTGATGGCGGCTGCCCGGAGGATGTACTGGTGGTAGAAGGCGGCGATGGCAGCTCCGATGAAGGGCCCGACCCAGAAGATCCACTGGTCGTCCCACGCTTTTTCCCTGTTGTAGATCACTGCCGCTCCGAAGCTCCTCGCGGGGTTGATGCCTGTTCCGGTGATGGGGATCGTGGCGAGATGGACCATGAACACTGCAAACCCGATCGGGAGCGGCGCCAGTACCTTGAAATATCGAGGGGCCGGTTGGTTACTGAAAGATTTCGATACTGATAAAACACGTTATCCAGGGGATCGATGAGGGTGCTTACGGGGACGTGGGAGTCACGAGCGCTGCGCTTGGGATCGGTGGCAGAGAACACGGTGTAGACGAGCACAAAGGTCCCGATGATCTCAGCTCCCAGCCCAGTGCCCTTGTTGTAGCCAGAGGCAAGCTCGTTGGCGCCACCGCCATACCGGTTGTAGTAGGCCTTCTGGAAGGCCTTCACCAGGCCACAGCCGCAGATGGCCCCGAGGCACTGCGCCACCATGTACATGAAGGCTCGGATCAGCGAAACTTTACGTGCCAAGAACAACCCGAACGTCACGGCCGGGTTTATGTGGCCACCTGCCATAGACCAGTATACATCAAGAACCGATATCGCAGCTACATAGTTGGAATTTGGAAAATAATTACTATCAGCGGAGACGAGCCGAAAGCTCACCAGAGATGCCGGCGGTGCAGTAGACGAGGATGAAGATCATGCCGCCGAAGGCCCAGGCGATCCCGAGGATCCCCACCCCTCCACAGGCATCGGTACCTAGCTTGTTGGAGTCGGTCTGGCTCTTGTAGCCGATCACCGTCAGGACCGTGATGTACAGGAAGAGCATGGTGGCGATGAACTCCGCCACGAGGGCCCGGTAGAACGACCACTTGGTGAGCTCCTCGGCATCGAGCAGAGGGGCCGGAGGTGGGTCTTGGTAGTCCTTGCTGGAGTACTCCGCCCCCTCCGCTACTTCCACGTCCTTCCCCATGGCCACGAACACTCAGCCGGTCGCCCGAAACTTTACGACTAGCCCTCGAAATGAAGCTCGAATGTGAATCAGTGGTTGGTTGCTGTTGTGAGGAAGAAGGGTAGGATGGAGATGGTATTTATATGAGAGGAAGCGAGCGCATGAGAATTGATAATTAGGGACTGAGTGCGGCTAAATCACACTATTAGCAGCACAATTAATTACGTCTTTTTTTTTAATTTTCTTTTGCCGCCCAGACCGTCTGATTTCGATTATCTTACGTTTCCTGGGTCCCACCTTGTTCTTCAACGGCTCTCGTTGCCTCACCTTCGCTTCGCTGTTTACATTTTTCCCGATGAGCCACAGGAAAATCGTGTCATGGTCGGTTGGTGGTGATCAAACGGCTCGAACGCAACGCCCCTTTATCATAGGATCATAAGTTCATCCGATGCCATTTTTCTTATAAATAAGATATCATTATGCTGTATTTGTATTTTTTTATTACATATACGATAATAAGTTTAAAAAGAAATAAAAGTATGAAAAAATATTCATATATTAGAAATTTTATAATAAAAATAAAATATATAAAATGTTAATTATTAAATTAAAAATAATATTATTACATAAATATTATAAATTAATAAATTTATCTTAGGATGTTGGTATTAGTATTAGTTCAATAACGCTCAAACATTTATGTGAACTAAATCTAGAGAGGCCTTCTCCTCCTCCACAAACTTTTATCCATTAATCAATTAAATTTTATTTATTTAA
>CXYZ01023140.1:1592696-1605225 GCA_900006705.1 Sonneratia caseolaris | reverse complement strand
GTATTGCAAAGAAAAATGTGAAAATCGATCTTTATAATTCAGTAATTAAATTCTTAAATAATGTTTTTAAAAAAAATACTACATATTAATTATTTCCACCCAGGAAAATCCACTTCACAGCTCAATCGGCATTTCATGGAATTTTCAAAGAGAAGGAAAGAAAATAAAAGAGAAGAGGTCCCATCCACTGATGAAGAAGATTCCAGAGCGAGAGACTATATAACGAAACCGACCATCAGGGAAAATAATCGGATTTGGTATGCCTTGAATCGACTTCCACCGCCCTCCTTCGCTTATTTAATCTTTATTTTATTTTATTTTACTTTTTATTTAAATGATGCTATGTTAACCGATAAGCCAAGCCATCAGTTCCACGGCATGCGTCATAAAATTTTGCCGTCTAGACATTTTCCCTTAATTTATAAATCAGATTTTCCTGTCCGACGGAAAAGAAATTATCTCCCAATGTAGCGGCTCATAGAATGAATGCCACGTGTCCTGCAGAAAAAATAGTCCCAGTCCCAACTTTTTTTTTTTTTACTCTAGTGTCCGTATTATTTTTTTATTGATAATAACCAATTAATCTATTCTCAAATATTAATGTTGAAGAGGTTATGTTATTGTCCATCCATGATTGACTGCCGCTTGGGCTATTGGGCGGTGCATTCATTCATCCAGTTTTGTCTCCATGCAACCCTCATGCGATAAGAGACAATTGCGCGCTATACCCATGATCTAGAATTCATAGATCATGCCTAATTAAGTCGATTTGATGTACCAACTATGCATAGAGATGAGCCCGAAAACCCTTACACGGGACTGCACGTGTTCCGGTTGAAAAGACTGACCGATTAACACACACGAGATCGTAAAAGAGAAATTAGAGTTTGATGCCGCCAAAAGAGGCGACTGTAATTTGATCGGACTTCAAAGACCCAAATCAAGCGTGGAATTGTGCTTTTTTCAGGCCTAGTTGAAGAGGTCCAATTCATACCATTCGAGGGTTTGACCAAATTGTCACGGGCTGGCGGCAGCCCTCCCATTTGGGTCGACCACTACAGGGGCTGGACCACAAATCCGAAACTGGGCCGATGGATGCGATGGAGTAAGGCCCGATTTCCGAACCGTGGCAGGGTTTACGGTGATGGGTCAGTCGGAACGATGGTCGAGGAGCTGGCATTCTTGTCCAGCGTGATGACTTGTGAGCTGCGACGCGTAAAAACAGTGGGTCGTATTATTATTTTCATATTCAAATACAATCCTCATATATTTATAAGTAGATGAATTTTAAATTACATTTGACTATTATTTTAATCAAAATCGAGAATTTCTCTAATTTCACCATTGGATATTATTATTTTTATAATTATTATTCAAATTTTAAGTTTTCCGATAAATATGCTACTGTTGCTGGTCGATGAACGGCGACTTGAATGATCTTCTTTTTTTTTTTTTTCTGGGGTGGGCATTGGCAATAAAAAAATATTTGCGATCAGGTCCACTGACGTGCGAAAGACGTCATAGATGACGTGCGTGGGAGCCAGCTCGACCCTCACCGTAGAATTTATGATGCATTCATTCATCGATCACACGTTGAATTAGCGACTAACAGCTCACTCGCTTATCTTTCTCTCTCATTTCGAATGTAGCGGATGGATGATGATCGTGGCTTTGCTTAACACCCACATTAATCTCTGGCGACAAGGGTGTCTCGAGCATCGAACCGCCTTTAAACTCACCAGTCTCTTTCCAGATGGGCCGATCCCCGACCCGATCCGCAGTACACCATCGCCGGCTTGCTTAATATGTATGCAGAGGCTGTCAGTCAGCAGCATCTCGACCCTCGCTTGCTTCCTCAGCCCAGGCTTTTACTCCTCTTTCCGTAGATCTTCCCTGGGACGATTCCGTTGCTTGGTCAGGTCTTATTCGTAGTGATACTTCCCGATATAGTTAAAAAGGAGTTTGCTTAAACTAGTCGATTTGGTTTATATCCAGCCAACAACTTCGGTGATCTTATTACATCCGTACAGTGTAAGTCGGCCAAACCTGCTGTTTGTATGTATATACTTTAATGTCGATAAATCTCACCTATTTTTAAAATAATAAAAAATAAAAAAAAGCGATCAGTTTGGCAGAGGTTGACATTTTCAAGTAAAGTCATGGTCGTACTTGGTAGGAAGGAACGACATTGGGAGCATGACAGAAGCCTGGGAGGTTTTCATCGGATTAAAAAAACCATTGGAGACGTCGAAAGTGGTTTGCAACCTTTTTTTTTATCTGCCTATATATGTATATATACACACACGAGTAATGCAAATCCTTACTTTCTAAATAATAATAATAATAAATTTATTAAATTTCATCGTCATATATATAAGAATTATAATATTCAATAAATTTTTATCTATTTAATGTAATTTTTACTGAAGTTTTATTTACTATTTTTTTCTAATGTCTTCTTGAGTTTTGTTTCCTACTGCAAAATTTTCAAATCTGCACCGACCTGCACTTGTCTTTGACTGTTTAATTAGAAACCATGGACGCCCACGACCCACCTCCACACCATCTTATTGATCGGGGGTCACTTCACTTCATAAATCTCTCATCCCTCAAGATCGCTGTCTCTTGCTCCGTCGGCCAACAGAATTCTGGCCGACGCTTCACTCGAACTCGTCCGATTACTGTGGCAGGGAAAAGGATGCTTCAACTATAGATGGCAATANGGGGCGGGGCGGGGCTGGCATTTGAATACCCATGCCCGCCCCACCCCTGTGGTCCGCAGCAGGGCGACTCGATGCGGCCTGTGTCCCGGCATGTGTGGGGCAGGTCGGACCCGCACTGACCCATTTACCATAATTATAAAAAAAATTAAAATCATATTAAATGTAGCTTAGTATGTACGGGAAATATTTAATATAATATATTATGTATTATATGTTAACGTATAATAAATATATTACAGTATTTGGCGGGGTGGGGCGGGTGACATAACTAAGCCCGCCCTGACCCGTGTATACCGCCCCCGTCCTTACTGTGCGTCGGGTCTGACCTGCCTGGTAACAGGTCGTGCCGGCCGAGGCGGGTCATTTTTGCCATCCCTAGCTTCAACAATTGTGGCACCACGACTAGTGACCCTTTTTTTTCTTTCCTTTTCCTTTTTAATGTAAAGTAAGCTATCTATTCAAGTTTTATAAATAAAAATAATTTATATCATAATTTTATATCTTAACTGGATGGACTAAAATCAAATTTAGATTAATTAGGGATTTAACTTATTTTTATATATTATATATCTCAAATTAAAAAAAAGTATATTGTGATATAACTATTTCAAACTTATGTAAATTCAATTCTAACATAAATAGAGCTCTCTAAATTATGTATATTTTTTTATTTATAGAACTTGAACTTGATATTCTTTTTAAGAATAAGATGTATTTAATCATTTCAATAAGTACTCGTTAGTTCAATTTGTAAGTGATTATATTTCCATTTATCTTTCTGTGATAAAGTGACATGTTATACCTAACCTTTTATGGGATGACATAACGGACTTGGGGTAAGATA
Source organism: Sonneratia caseolaris (assembly GCA_900006705.1). NCBI lineage: Eukaryota > Viridiplantae > Streptophyta > Magnoliopsida > Myrtales > Lythraceae > Sonneratia > Sonneratia caseolaris. The sequence continues at coordinate 1,601,658 of CXYZ01023140.1, read as the reverse complement.
GCAGCACATCTCAATTGATATATGTATGTATATATATATATATATTGCAGATTCACCACCTGATTTTATAATAATTTATTTTTAATTTTTTGGTGAAGACCGTGACATGCTCATATGCATCCATTCTTTGAGCAGGTGGCCTCGCATTTAATGGGTTGCGTGCATACATTTTCCACATAATTAAAATTAAATATATATTTTTTTTATAAAAAAAATTATTCAGTAGTTGACATTGTTAATTGCCACTTAAATGAAGATGCACTGGCCGAGGTGATAAGCCTATTATTCAACCCACTCCATTAATGAAAACATAAATGTAATACATATCTTAATTATATTGATAAAAATATGATCAGAAATACTTCTGTTTTAGTGGATCGCTACTACTTATATAATAATAAATAAAGATATATTCAATTATAATGTATAGATATCAAATTATATTATTATAATTTTCTTTTGAAAGTTATTAGTGTAGATGTCCCCAATTTATTCATTAAAGAGTAGCATATGTATTCCCAAATTAGTAAATAATTATTGTTATTACTTCTTATTTTTGGAAAAAAAAATTCATGGGCACTCGTGCAATTAAGATGCATTGTCATCTTGGAAGGTTGGCATTAAAATTTTATTTATGAATTATCTAAATTAATTTATATTATAATTTGTGGAAGGGAAAATCTAGAGACGATGACATACTGCCTCCATGCAATGCAGCGGAACGTTCAGTTGAAACCCAAACAACCAATAATATTAAAGCCCACCGAACTTATATATTATTTAATAATTTAATAAAATTAGATAACTGTAATAAATAAACAAAATGAATTAATTACACCGCCCCCTCCACCACATGCAAACATTTCACTCTTCTTTCTCCTTCCCCTCCCCCGCCCCCTCTCTCTCTCTCTCTACCTCTTCTCATCTCTGTACAGAGCAAAACCCTAAGCACCAGGATCTCACCGAGGGACGCCATTCTCCGGCGAAGCCATCGGGCCGTCTCGGTGAGCTCGGCTCCGACCAGTGTGCTCGCTGATTCAGTGTTCTCGTGCATTGGAGGCAGTGGGGCCGCCTTGAGCGGGTGCATTAGATAGAGAGCTAGAGAGAGAAAGTGGAGAGCTTGCAACATGTATAAGAACCAGCTGCAGGAGCTGGCGCAGAGGAGCTGCTTCAACCTCCCGTCTTACACGTGCCTCAGGGAAGGTCCGGACCACGCTCCTCGCTTCAAGGCCACCGTCAACTTCAATGGCGAGACCTTCGAGAGCCCTCACTACTGCTCCACGCTCCGTCAGGCGGAGCACTCCGCAGCTGAGGTCGCCCTTAACTCCCTTTCCAGCCGTGGCCCCTCTCACTCCCTCGCCGCCCGTATCTTGGTGAGTCTACGGTCGCTCCTTCGCCGCTGTTAGTCTCTTTCTTGGATTTCTTCTTGGAGTGTAGCTTCCTGGTCGGCTAATGTGCGACCTGAGCTGATGATCGGCGTATTCTATTATGTAATTTTGCTGATCGGCTAACTGCTAATGTGTGCCATGGGTTGATTGCTCCATTTTGACCTGTCTCCTTCTCCATCGGTCCGTCTGCTGTGTTTCTCTGACTCTGTAATTGCAATAGCTCAAGATACTGCTCTGAGGAATCGTTAGAGAAGTGAAATTAGGGATTGTGGTGTGGTGTCTTCAAATATATGAGACATGGGCACTTTTAGGTAGATTGATCTCTTATGCCATGGGAGTTGCACGGGATCTTATATCCTCAGTTATCGTTTTACAGCTTTGGCGTGTTGAGTTGCTGTGCCTTTCTCATTGATTCAAATTTCAATGTCTGTCAACTTATGATTTTGAGGGAGAATCAAGATTGCAAATATGTCTCTCCGAGCAGTTTCTGTCACGGATAGCAACTCTCAGTATCTTATCTTACAAAAGAGCTGCATTTTCTGTAGGACCATGAAACAATTAGGTGCACGTCTTTTCTTACTGATTGCTGGGCAGATGCCTTCACCATTGATGTTTAAGCACGTAGAGATGGCATTTTTACATTTAACTTCTGGAGCTTTCTGCTAAAGAATCGCATGATTCATGACCTCTTTTTCTCAGAGAGACTGTGTTTCCCTCATTGTGGATTAGCTTTAGCGGAGCTGTTGACATAACTTGAATTACTGACTATGGAGATACAATTCTAGTGCACTTAGGGAATAATTGATGAAATCACAAGAAAACTTAAGTGTATTCAGATGAATTCCAATAACTCATCTATATACCGCAGAACATCCACTCTGTTTTTTTGAACTTCCCAACTGTCAGATGTTGGCATTGCAATTTTTATAGAAGTCTTCATTTTGGAATGGTATAATAAGCAAATTTTCTTTGTTGTTGTTAAATTTAGGTAGAGGATTTGTCTATTGTTCTTGAGTGATGGTTGGCTCCATGGCTTATTGCATTAAATATTTCTTTGTCCAAAATGCAAGTTCGTTTAGTTTTTCCCTTGTTTATCCTGGCGTTGATCTTATACAGCACATTTACCAACTCAGTCCCCATTTAACTATTTGCGGTTTATAAATTGATTTGGATGCGGATAGGAGTACCTTGTCTAATTGTAGTTTGGTATCACCATTTAGGATGAGACTGGGGTGTACAAGAATCTATTGCAGGAAATTGCACAAAGAGCTGGAGCTCCATTACCACAGTATACAACACGCAGATCGGGCCTTGGACACATGCCTGTTTTCACGGGTACAGTGGAATTGGCTGGAATTACATTCACAGGAGAGCCTGCCAAGAATAAGAAACAAGCCGAAAAGAATGCAGCCATGGCTGCATGGTCATCTCTAAAGCAATGTGAGTCTCTTCTAAACTTTATCTGGTCTAACTTAAGTGCTAGAATGGAAGACAATTATTGTTCATGCAATGGTAGGTGCTGAGGTACTAGCACCAGTTTCCATTTTTGGTTGAACTCAGAGTGAACCTTCAGTCCTATTTGAGCCAAAAGAAAAAGGAACTTTCAGTCCTAAAATACCAAATATCCAGTGTAGTTAAAGGCCACATCTTGGCAACTAGGTGTTCAAGGTGTGGGCCAACAACACACCTTCAGTTTTGAGGTTCAAGTTGTGCACCTTATGCACCTCACTGATGTGCCTGTCCATATTGAGTTCTTATTAATCCATTCAGCTGATTAAGTTGTGGATGTTGCTTATATTGATCACACACGATGAGCAGGAAGTTCTTGTCCATCCTCAAAATAACTTGGCCAGAAGATGTAGGACCCATGAAGGTGCTACATAGAAAAAAACAGCTGATCCTTAGGGTAGTTGGATCTAGAAGAAGGGACAATGGTGACCACTTTTTAGTCTTTGATAGTTGGTCAGGTGAGAGGAAGGAGTTCAGCAAGGCAAACCAATGAAACCCTAGCTCAGATCTAAGCTCACCAAGAACTCTGAATGAGAGAGACAGAAACATATTATGTTTTTGTTGTTTGGGAATAGTATAGATGCTTTTAAAAAGATGCATCCTGCTTTAGTGAAGCATGTAACTTTTCTGCGAGGCTATGTGAAACTGTTGCACCTTGAGTGCTCCTTGTGCATTTTACAATGCTGCAAGTATCCAGTCCCTTTGCTATTATAGTGTCAACTCATAATGGAAGATAAATAATTATTTTTTCACGCGTATGCTTTACTAGCCTAAGCAGTAGTTGGATGACTTAACATACTAATATATGAATTGACCAAACTTTTGTCCGTAGCAGCAGGATCATGCATTCTGTCACTGGCCCAATTCTCACTTAAGATAGCAGTAATCAACTGTTAATTGTTTAGGTTCCATATAGAATGATGGAATGTATGATCATCAAAATACGTAAATGATCCTGTCCAGGATTTTTTAGCACTGCCATGCATTTGATTTAATTACTTGCAATGTTTCTCAACCTCCATCCATGGAAGTCAGAAGGTGGTCATTGACTCATGATTCCCATCTACACTTTTGGGGCCTACCCTCAGCACATTTGTCAGTATATCTCCCATAGTTCAATTGTTATGGTTCAATTTTTTGTCTGAAAATTTCTAGAGCTGTACTGTAGGCTGGGTTGCTCAATCATGCCTGTGGATCCGCTTTGTTTTATCTTTGTCAATCTTTTCTAAATAACATTCACTCTTGGCAGTGGCAAAAGAAGTAGCGAGCTCCTGTGAACCAGAGAATAATGATGAAATGGAGCAGATAACAATAGCACGAGCCTTATCACCCTACTGCCTGAAGGAGAAGGTAGCAATGGCCAACTCTCCCAATAGTTCCTTACCATTCCATAAGAAGTTTCCATCTCAGGTCCCAAGACCCACCAGCCCGCAGCATCCACCCGTCACAACATCAAAGATCCTTCCTTTGATTTGCCCAAGGGCAGTCACACGTAATAATAAACCTTCAGTGTCCCTTGCAAATGATAATTTGTTCCTGCCATCACAAACTCCCGTCCTGGAAACCCATGGATCAGGACACCGTCGACGTATATTCCCTGCTTCAGGAGCAGCTCCTTATGTCCCTAGTAGGCAAATGAGGGTAAATTGCAGGGGCCTTGCTCCACCTGTGACGATCAGAACTGCAGTGCCTGTATTCTCTGCTCCTCCACGCCCGATGCCACCACCACGTCCACCCGTACCAATGCAGGCCTCCACTGTCCACATTGCTCCATCCGTCTGTGTTAGGCAGGTTGTTCCGGTATTTGCAGCTCCACCTGCCCGGAAAGATCTCCCACCAGTTAAGAAGGAAGAAGCTCAGACACTCCCCTGCCCAGCCCTGCTAAATCAGCCCATCATCAATGCAGCCAAGGGCATTGCAGGGAAAGAAAGTTCACAAGGAACTGAGGCAGCCCAGATTTTTGATCGGCTTAAGATATGATGGCACTGTTGTTTCTCATAGCATACTGCTCTATAGGGAATAGTCCTAGTTCTGGGAATGGCCCACGTTGTCTTAGGCTTGTTTTTAGTGAATGTTGTTGTTCCAATCATCTCTTTTTTTAAAATCATTCTCTCCTTGTCCCCCTCCCCCCCTTATTATATATCTTCTGTCAGGTTTGCTTTGTTTTCAAGAGCTGTAGTTATCGCGGGTTAAGTTAACTTCAACTGTTGGACTCCGTCATTCGATGCAGTTGAGGCACCTTTACCTGTGATGATGTTAGACAATGGTTTATCCTGATCTGCGATCAGTTAATTTAAATCGCATCTACTTGGCCTGGATCATGTGTTTTAAAGCATCAAATTGCATGTAGTTTTGGAGATGAATACTCTTATGTTGCATTTGGCAATTTTGATGCTGGCTGAGGCGGGATTTGGACTTCCTCTGGTTTCGTTGGGGTTAGGGTTATCGGAAGGCTCTTTCCTTTGGCAGAGGGAGAGTGGACTGTGCTCAATCGGTGGATCATGGCCCTTTACCAGAGAGAGTTTGTTTCTATGGGAAAGAATCGTCTCGGTTTCTTTCTTTGTTTCAACGAGGCTTGCGAGCTGTTGTATTGTGGGTATCATAATCCAGAAGGGAAGATTGATTCATTTGAGTCGGAAAAATGTTCTTATGATGGATCAGATGGACAGACGGGTGGAATCTGATTTATGCGAAACTGAAGACAGCAAATTGCTTCAGTGTTGCGGCCTAACAATTCAGTGATGGTGATGCAGTCCAGAGGTCATATTTTTACTTTTAGCGATATGTAGGACAATATTGGAATCAATTTCTCCCTCGAATCAATTCTCGTCAGTGTTACTTAGCCTCGGTTGATCGGTGGCATGTGTCCCCGTATGTAAACCAAGATTGAAGGGTTCGAGAAATGCTTGGCCATGCAGGCAGTATACAAATGATTGTGCCTCATTATTCCGCAACATAACTATTGTGGAAACACCATTTCTCCACTCCCTTTTTGGCACCTTCAAATTTTCACCTCATTCTTACTTCCCACCCATCTTTATCACATCATTGCTCCCCCTCTCGAATCAACCCTCCTTTTGGCTCGACCCGGAAACACACCGAGAGAGAATGTAGATAGACAGTAAATTAAGGGAGGGTTACATCCGGTTCGAGATTTTTGAACGTGAGAACACCGATCCGAGAATTGGGAGATCCCCATCGCTGGACCCCGTGATCGAGGGCCACCGCAGGGAGGAGGGATTCGCGCCCCGAATCCGGAGACCCAGATTTAGATAGGGGCAAGAGGCCTAACAACCGGGAAAGGAACAGTGGCTTATCTTTATCCATTTGTGGGATTGGAGATTTCGATGGTGAAAACAACAGGACATGGGGATGAGGAAAGAAAAAGTGAAAATGATGAGTAAAAGGAGGAGGAGGAGGAGTGAGTGTGAGCCTTTGTGGGGTACCACAAAAACAAGTGTGCTATACAAGCAAAGGCAGCACTCGACATCGATCCACCAAGTAGAGCGAGACGGAGAGGGCAGTAGTGGATATTCCATAGCTTTTTTTTTCTTCTTTTTTGGGGGTGTGGGTGAGGGTGTAAGTCGGTGGTCAGGTTTGGATGGCGTCTGCTATCAGGACCTCATGGAAGATCCTGCTCATGTGTTCAATGCATCATCCCAATCAGAATTAATTTTAACAGAGTTAATTATAGGGAGGGAGGGGGGGACTGCAAGGGGATCAATTTCTATTCAATTATGACCAGGTGTTACTCGTCGGCAGTGGACATGCCGGAGTCTGCAGTGGGGACAATCTCCACTCCAACCGAACCCATGCGACCTTTTTCCAAATCTCTTCCTATTGATTCAAGCAACATTCTGCTGGAGGTAAGAAGTAGGAATTGCTTTTTCCGTGGGCCCGGCCCGGACAGTGCGGGCCCACCGAGGAGGGGCGTGATTGGACCGAGATGGGGCCCATGAAAGTGACTGAGGTGAGGTGGCTACACTGGCACCTATATTCCTTCCCTATGAGAAAAGCAATGGCTGGACTCAAAAGAAGATGGGCACCCCTCACCCAATAGAACATCCACATTGATTATCATTATTATTTTTTTAATTTTCATCTTGATGTCAGTATTTAACGAGGAGGAATAATGGAATATAGAGTATTTGATTATCAAATTTAATATAAAAGATTTATAAGAAAATAAGGAGGAAACAAGTATTGAGAATGGACTCCAATTTTTTTGATGTATTCATAGGGAGAGAGCTAGAAGGGTTAGGATGAGGGTGGAAGAAGAGGGTGAGAAGAGAGCAAAAGTGAGAGGAACAGGAGGGGGGACAAAGTGGAAGGATGTTGATCTCCCCCATCAACAACTAAAGCTTTGAAAAGAAAACATACCCATTTTGACTTTGTTTTGCCTCATCATGTCCCATTGATTGTACTACAATATCACTCTCCACACAGCACATAATAAATTGGTCATTTTTCCCCCCATAAAGCAAAGCAAGAAGAAAAAAAAATGAAAAAAAAATCGTGTGTGTGTGTGTGTGTGATGTTTGAGAGTGCTCTCCTGCTGTTGGGTCTTGGCAACATGTAACCTTTTTACTGTGGTTTTTTTGTCCTTTGAGCCAATCGGAAATACTTTGCTTTCTGAAGATCTTGTCTGTTTGATTGATCTCTACTCCAAGGTGAGAACGGAGGGGCCGAGAGTACTGTGCCACCCGATTTGTCTAGGTTCATAAAAAGCGATGCACTGTGGCCGGATTCATCGATCCCGATGGTCATATGTTTAGCCTTTCGGTACGCCTCGAGTCATTCTCGGGCATAGCTTCTTCAACCTACTTCCCACTCATATCGTGATGGAGAAATCTTCATTTTGATACCCGCCTATCTCTACACAATATAAAAGGAGTTAGTGGGTTCCAAACCAACTCATGATATATATATATATATATATATATATTTAGCCAGGTGAATCGAATAGCTCGGGAGACATGTATGGAGATATAGACGGCCCCCGCTGGGAGAAGAATAGAAACCCTAGTGTTCGGCGGATCACCGTCTCCATCGCCGCAGTGAGCAGGTTCCTTCGACTGTGAGAGCAAACCATTTCAGAATGAAACCTGACATGTGAAAAGGAAGTTCAGTCCTTCCTCGAGAACAGAAATGCCTAAAGACGAGAGTGGGAGATAATGAGACGGGAAGAGAAGAGAAGGCGCGCGATGCTACTGTGCTCATGGAAATCGAATGGAAGCATTATTTTTTTAATTATATAAAAAAATTATAATTTTATATTTGAATTAAAAAAATAAGAATAACTTTCTTAATTATTAAAATAAAAATAATAACAAACAGTAAACATAAGCTTATTTATTATATTACCTGTCCACCTCTTTCTTTTTCCCCTTGGGCTAAGCATGAAATTGTAAGGAGGTCTTATCATTGTGCAGAGGAGGAATAGCCGCCTCAGCCCATTTCACATGATGATTCCGACCGTTCAGAATGTGAAATTTATATTATTAATAAAAAAATCTGTACTAAGAGAATTTTGTTAGTAAGTGTCAGATGATTTATTGATAAAAGAAAAAAAATCCTGATCATGGACGGATTTAGAGTTCGAGGTATAATCGCCCCTTAGATCTAGGCAAAATTGGAAAATTGTGATTTATCGTTATTATTTTCTTCATAGGCCCATAATAAAAATAGTATACTGCAAGATGTGAAGGGATTTTTTTTTTGGTTTCTCGTACTATTCTTTCTCCTTAATTATATAATATTTAAAATTTTAATAAATCAGGATTAACGGATTAAAGCCGAGCCAATCACAACAAGCAAATGTCTCCCGAGTCTCAATTTACTTGTCGAAGCAGAAAAAACGCCGAATTAACTCGAGCAAATTACGATAGCTCAAAACTATAAAGTCAGATTTTTCCACTTTATTCTCCTTTGGTTATTTTTCACTCGAGAAGTAGCACAATCATTGAGCCAAAAAGATTAATTTTATCTCGATCCAAAATAAAAATAATAAAAATTTCCCTTTTTCTCTCTACTCTTTTATTTTTGGCTGCTTGATGTACGAGTTG
>CXYZ01023140.1:1539747-1589999 GCA_900006705.1 Sonneratia caseolaris | reverse complement strand
GACCCATTGAACCCCTATCCAAACTATGAACCCATAAACTCATATTTATATAGATTTTTGGTCGGATCCGATTTTAAAAATTATAAATTTTTATACTCTCGAAAAAAAAATAATGCTGGTCTCCGGAAACCGGAATTAGGAAGGAAAAACCGCCTGGGAAACTGGAAAGCAAAAGGTCGCTGGTTGTGTTATTGTTTATCCTCCGACTGCCCTCATTCGCATCGCTGAATCTCGGGACTGCCATCCCGCTTTTTCTTCTCAATATTCTTCTTCTTCTTCTTCTTCTTCTTCATCCGTCCCTTCAATTTTACGGGAAGGTACATCGTGCGATAGTTGAAATACCTCGATAGAGATCTGTGGACTGCACCCCCCACAGGGCAGATGAGCAGCAGCAATTACATTACACGTCTGCCGCTGAGGTACGTACAGACACAGTATCAGAAAGATTTGGAATATATTATATTATTCCAAATAAAAATGGGGTGTAATGTAAATTATTTATATTAAGAATTTAAAATTAAAAAAGAAAAAAAAAGGGAAAAAGACGGAGGAGAGAGAAGCAGTGGAAGAGATCAGGAGCAGAAGACAGAGACAGAGACAGAGACAGAGACACAGAGAGAGGTGGGGGGGTTGGGTTGGGTGTTGTGGGCCTGACCCGAGAAGTCATTTCCGAGTAGAGCAACAGGGACATCTCCGTCAATGCGCCGTAGCCAAAGCCTACAACGACATTGTCTTTTGTCGTTTTCCAACCAAATGCTTGAAACGATTAAATGATTTATTTTATCCTAAAAAAATGCCCTTCTTTTTTTTTGGGTAATTCTTTTTCCTTTTTCCTTTTAATATTTTTTCATTATTAAATGATCTGAAGCCGAACCAGAGCTAGAGGGCCTCCTCCTCCTGTACAACCACTCTTGCTGAAAAAAAAAAAGAAATTCATTTTTCTTGGCTGACAAAAGGAATATAAATCCATTTACTTACAAGGAAAAAAACAAATCTGCTCTCTCTCTTTCTCACACTGTCACTGTCTGTGTCTGCCCCGTCTGTGCAGTGTGCACCTTTAACCCTCTAGTCCTAACCTCTTCCTTCGTTCCTCACTTCCTCTGCTCCAATTTCTTCTTCCAATTCTCTTTATTCCTTCAGCCAATATCTTTTTCCCACCCTTTTCTCTGACCTTTCACTTTCTTCGCCTCTACATTCTCATCATGATTAGGGTTCTTGGTTGTTCTTACCTCTCCCTTGCAGTCTCTCCCCTGCTCCCTGTGCTGCTCCGTGCATGACAGCACCCTCCTCCCTTTAATGCCCTCGAGAACACGACCACTGCCCATCACTACCCCTCAGTGAGAGCCTTCGGGTTCCTCCATCACTCCCTCCTGTTCCTCGTCTACCAGCCTCTCTCGCATTAAGCTCCGGTTTCCCTTTTCCGGGGAAGATCTTGAGCTTAGATCGCTCTCTCCGAGCTGTGTTTCTCTGTAACGAGCTGCTTCTGGAAGTTGGATGTCGATATCCTTTTCTGGGCTGGAGAGATCTCCGGTGAATGAGCATCAATAGTAACGCTTTTTTAAAGAAACCGTACGACACCTGGAAATTTCTATACTTGTCCGGGCAGGGGAGTTTTTTCTCATATTTTTCCCGCACTTTTGAGCCCATTTTCATTGAGTCCTCAACAGCTTCTTCCTCAATCAACCAATACCTGGCGGTTCAACTTTAACAAAGAAACTGAAGGAAGACTCATGTTGGCCTTTACCTTCCCTGTGTGACTCCCCTCATTCTGTGCTGGATAGAGTCGCAAAGTGACGAACTTTACAGAGAGGCCAGCTCAAGCAGGGGGAAAGAAGAAGATAGAGAGGAGGAATCTTCCGAAACTGCTGATACTTGGCTCCAAGTCCTACTTCTACGTGTTAGGTTGTGTTTGCGTGGGACTTCGAAGCTTCTGAGCTATGGCTATGGCAGTGGTGCCAAACAGAGAGAGCAGTAGCAGCGGTGGGGGAGGTGGGGGGAGCCTAAGCAAGCACATGACTGATTCGGGTAAGTACGTCCGGTACACGGCCGAGCAGGTGGAGGCCCTCGAGAGGGTCTATGCCGAGTGCCCCAAGCCGAGCTCCCTTCGTCGGCAACAGTTGATTAGAGAGTGCCCCATTTTGTCAAACATTGAGCCTAAGCAGATCAAGGTCTGGTTCCAGAACCGCAGGTACAGATAACTGAAGCTGATATTGGGTCCGAATTGCGATTGATCTTGTTCGGTTTGTCAATGTAGTTTCCTTTTTTTTTTAATTCGTAGTGAAAAAAAATGTAATTTTCCGTTTATTTTATTTTGAAAATAGTGAAAAAGGAATACTTTTTGTTGGGGTGGGTTAATACTGAAAGGAGTCATGTGTCGATTGCTTCTGACGCTTCATAGTTTGATAGTGATTGATGATTGCACCGGTCATGGACTCCATGCAGGTGCCGAGAAAAGCAGAGGAAAGAGTCCTCGAGGCTGCAGACAGTGAATCGGAAACTGACAGCTATGAACAAGCTGCTGATGGAGGAAAATGATCGGTTGCAGAAGCAGGTGTCCCAGTTGGTCAGTGAAAATGGCCATATGCGGCAGCAACTTCAAACTGTAATGCCCCTGAATTCGCTCTCATCTACAATCAGACAGTTTACAGAACATGATGCTTAAGGAGAATAAAATCTTAATCTATTTATTTATGAGATTTGATCCAGAAGGCCCTATTTGTTGATTCATGTTGAGGATATGTTTGGATGAATGACTAGTTTGTCTGGACAAATGGGACTCTAAATCTTGAAAAGTGTTGCATTTGTCTGCCTTGAATAATCTGTAACAATTTTTGAACTCTTATACAGACACCGGCTGCAACTGATGCAAGTTGTGACTCTGTAGTTACCACTCCTCAGCACTCTCTCAGAGACACCAACAGCCCGGCTGGGTAGACTCTCTATTCTTTTTTGGTCCGTGTATGTTCACTAGGCATTTTTAATGGATGTACATATTTCTTTTGTACTGCAGACTCCTCTCAATTGCAGAGGAGACATTGACAGAGTTCCTCTCTAAGGCTATGGGAACTGCTGTTGATTGGGTTCAAATGCCTGGGATGAAGGTTTGTGTTTGTCAGTTGTAATCACATAGTCCTGGCTACTATATTTTGCTCATCATTACCCGTTAAACAATTTTTCTCAATTTTTGACTAAGAAGGATTGCTTGATCCATTCAGCCTGGTCCGGATTCGGTTGGGATCTTTGCCATTTCACAAAGTTGCAGTGGAGTGGCTGCTCGAGCCTGTGGTCTTGTGAGTTTGGAACCTTCGAAGGTAAGTTATTTTGCTTTGCCACAGCTAGAGACAACCAAATTTTCTGGTTCCAGTTACTTTTTCATGTATGCCCACTCGAACCTTGTAAGAATTTTTTTCTCAGATTGCAGAGATCCTTAAAGACCGTCCATTATGGTTCCGTGACTGCCGGAACCTTGAAGTCTTCACAATGTTCCCTGCCAGCAATGGTGGAACTATTGAGCTCATATATGTGCAGGTGACTAGAATAGATGGACTAGTAAAGATTTTAACTCATATATTTCTGGTATTGACATGGATCTAGCGCTAATGTATTTACTTCTGTACGTCAACTTGTATCAGGTGTATGCTCCAACAACTCTCGCTCCTGCACGGGATTTCTGGACTCTGCGATACACAACCACCTTGGAGAATGGCAGTCTTGTGGTAAAAGTTCCTTCCAACTGCAAAGTACGTTTGTGGTGATCTTTTTTCACTTTACCTTACTGCTCATGTCCTCAAGGTGTGCGAGAGATCCCTTTCTGGTTCTGGAGCCCGGCCTAGTGCAGCTACAGTTTCTCAGTTTGTGAGAGCTGAAATGCTTCCCAGTGGCTATCTGATTCGCCCATGTGAAGGTGGAGGATCGATCATTCATATTGTTGACCACTTCAATCTCGAGGTTTGACATCTTGACTGTTTACCTTCTCTGAGGTTTCTCAGTTCCAGACTTTATTATTTTTCCATTATAAATGATTCCAGGCTTGGAGTGTACCCGAGGTACTTCGTCCACTGTACGAATCATCAAAAGTCGTGGCCCAAAGAGTGACTATTGCGGTAAGCATAGGGTGGTTGTTAACTTTGTATGTTTGATTTTTTTTAATTTCCTGATATGGTAATGGGATTGCTTTTTAAATTGCAGGCCCTGCGATTTGTCCGTCAAATTGCACAGGAGATGAACGGAGAAGTTGTGTATGGCTTGGGGAGGCAGCCTGCTGTTCTGAGAAATTTTAGCCAAAGATTAAGCAGGTGCTGGAAGCTTTAGTCATCAATGTCTGCAATCAGGTTTTAGCAATCATGTATAGTCCTTTTTTGGCAATCAGTTTTATGTTGGAATATGATTGCAGAGGCTTTAATGATGCAATCAATGGGTTCAATGATGATGGTTGGACACTATTGAACTGTGATGCTGCTGAAGATGTCATCATCTCCATCAACTCGTCTAAGAGTTTGAGTGCCACCTCCGCTCCTAATGCCTTCTCTTTCATTGGAGGAATCCTCTGTGCAAAGGCTTCTATGCTCCTCCATGCAAGTTCTCTTTCGACTTTCTTGCTTGAGTAGCCTGAAGTGTGATGTCTAATCAGGAAATCATGCTCATTTCATTTTCGGATCCCTTTTCTTGTCCTTCCAGAATGTGCCACCTGCAGTGTTGGTCCGGTTCCTTAGAGAGCATCGCTCGGAGTGGGCTGATTTCAATGTTGATGCTTATTCAGCAGCATCATTGAAGGCGGCATCCTATGCTTATCCTGGGATGAGGCCTACGAGGTTTACTGGGAGGCAAGTCATTATGCCCCTCGGGCACACAATTGAGCATGAGGAGGTAAGAGAGTTTGACTTTTATCTTTGCTTTTGAGGATCAACCTTTTGTGTCATCATGTCTATAATTATCCATCTGTTGTACAGGCGCTTGAAGTTATTCGACTTGAAGGTCACTCTCTTGCCCAAGAAGATGCTTTTCTTTCAAGGGATATTCATCTCCTACAGGTGCTCTAATTCATCAAGTTCTGTGACCGATATATCAGAATTCTCTCATCAGTTATGCTGGATACTATAACTGCATGTCCTCTAATCTTGTCCTCCTGTCCAAGGGCAGATTTGTAGTGGCATCGATGAGAATGCAGTTGGGGTTTGTTCCGAACTAGTTTTCGCCCCTATTGATGAGATGTTCCCAGATGATGCTCCACTGCTTCCATCTGGTTTCCGAATCATCCCTTTGGATTCAAAATTAGTGAGTCGACCTGACTTATCTCATAATATTTGCCATGCCTAATACTTGACTTATTAGAATTTCTTCTAATCATGCCATATTTGTACAAATGTGTCATTGTGGGGGGAATTGCTGTCCCTTCTGTATGCTAATTCTTGGTTTGGATACAGACTGATGCACAGGAGAATAACATGATGAGTCGGACCCGTGATCTAGCCTCCAGTCTGGAGGTGAGATCCGGAGCAGCCAACTGTGTTGGAGAGGAGGGGAGATCATGTGATGCGCGGTCTGTCCTGACGATTGCATTTCAATTCCCCTTTGAGAGCAGCGTGCAAGATAATGTTGCTGCAATGGCACGGCAATATATCCGGAGCGTGATTTCCTCTGTTCAGCGTGTAGCTATGGTGGTGTCTCCATCAGGAATAGCTCCATCTCTGGGATCAAAGCTCTCCCCTGGCTCTCCTGAAGCCCTGACACTTACTCATTGGATATGCCAAAGCTACAAGTGAATATCATTATACCTGTTTCTTTTCCTACTTACATTTAAGAAGTTGTTCACAAGACAAATGATCTATTTATATTTACCTATATAGCAGTTGTCTAAAAGCAGGAAAATTATCTTAATAAAAGGGAGGCTCTAGTTGTAGTTTTTAATTCCCCAGACCATAATTTGGCTCCTGCTTGTGATATACATGGGTTACTTTGTGCTTAACTTTGTTTCTATCTGTGACTGAGTTTTTTTATTCTTCAGTTACCATTTGGGAACAGACCTGCTCGGGCCTGATTCTGTCGGCGGGGATTCCTTGTTAAAGAGTCTCTGGCATCACCAGGATGCCATCTTGTGCTGTACTTTGAAGGTGTTGTAACAGAAACTTACATTTTCTTGCCATCTGACCCGAAATTTGAAACTGCTCTTGTATCCTTTAACTGAATGAATTGGGGTCTCTTTGTGGTTGGTGCAGTCACTTCCAGTTTTCATCTTTGCAAACCAGGCTGGGCTTGACATGCTGGAGACGACACTAGTGGCCCTTCAGGACATCACGCTTGAGAAGATATTCGATGAATCTGGACGCAAGGCACTTTATGATGACTTTGCTAAGTTGATGCAACAGGTAGTCTTCTTCCCTAGGACCAGCTTAATGTTATCTGAACGATGCAGAGAAATTGGGGTTTCACAAATTGCCTTATTTCTTGAAATTGGAATCTTAAGTCTTTCCGTATGGTTTTTGGGCTTTCAGGGATTCGCTTGCTTGCCTGGAGGCATCTGCATGTCGACAATGGGGCGGCACATCTCCTACGACCAGGCCATTGCCTGGAAAGTCCTAGCAGGAGATGACAACTCTGTGCACTGCCTTGCGTTCTCTTTCGTCAACTGGTCTTTTGTGTGAAGCCTTTTCTTTAGAATTTCTCGGTTGTCCCACTCATCATTCATCAGCTAGTGGTAAGATTGACGGGTAGCTTGTGGAAAGAAAATCGATGAAGATGAGAGGGAACTGGAAGTTTTGTAGTTCCCAGAACCTAGCCTGTGTATCTGCCCCCTTAATGTTATTAATTAAATCGAGAATTCTTGCCTGTGTACCTGAAATGCGTGCATTAAATTATCATATTGTGATACAAAAGCATTGGATCCCGTGCTAAGGAGGCCGTTCTCAAAGGGTCAGTAGATGATCAGACACGATCCAGTCCTTTGTTTTGAAGCATGCATTCATGGGATGGCTACTAGCATCCATCTTTTCCTGCCCTTTTTAGCCAGTTTCCGTTTAGGGACAGTCCTCGGTGTTGGGGCTGAATTTTTTTCTTTTAAAATTTTATATCAGAGAATCGTGGGATTTATTAACGAGTTTTTGAACCCATTAAGAAAAGGTTCGTTGTTCTGATTTTCACTAGTATCCCCTCAAATTCCCCCTCCAACCCCTCTTTGACCTATGGGCGGCATAAAAGATATCAGTCTTAAAACATAGGCTCTACGGTTGCAGTGATAGTCTGCCATCTGCAGACAGATGGCTGACAAACATGAAGAAGAGAGGGTCGGGTCAGGTCAGGTCAGGTCAGATCAGATCAGGAACAGAGGGTGAAAAATCTCTTTAGCAGCTCTGCTTAAGGGATTCTGTCAAAAAGAGGAAAAGCTTTCATGGCTCCCCCGCTCCCGGCCCCTGCATCTGTACTGGAGATTGAGTTCTCTCCCTCTACCTTTCTTGCAGACCGATGATCAGTCAATCACAATGCCCTTGAATCTGTATGGGGTTCTCCAGGTCCTGGGAGGACATACCGGGCGATCATACGGCCTTACATTAGCCACTAATGATCAATAAGATTAATGAAAGTGATGATTCAACCCACGGAACAAGTTTCCGTATAAGGTCCAACAAGTTTCCTAGGCCAACTGGTATTTTCCTCATCATGTGATCGTCTCTTCTAAGCAAAGCCAAGAATGCGGTCGGGCTCAGGCATGCATAATCCTTTGCATATGCAATGGAAGTCAAAATCCATTAATTATCCACTTTATATATGTGCCGGGGTGCATGCACCGATGTATAGTTTCAAGGGCCGGGCTCGGGTCTGGCTCGACAATTTGAGGTTGAGTCAATCTGTTTTAGGCGGACTCCCATGCACCGTGCCTATGGCTGTTTTTAGTTCGTAGCCTCCTATTAAGATTATGTCATGCGAGTGGAACGCACCGGTTTGACTTCCTCGAATGCCGTGGGAGGCCCGGGGTGACACGGGGAGGGCAAATACGTCATTTGACCTTCGGCCATTGAATTCGTACGCGGGCCGCAGATGAGATTGATTCAACTGGATGGAAAACGACCCTCACCTGTTTTCTGATGTTTGTTTCCCTTTTGCCGATTTTCTTTACCCCTTTTTTCCTTTTTTTTTTAAATTTCCCCCTTTTTTTTGACCGTCCAAATTTTTTTTGGTTAATTGTACAAAATTTATTTTCATGCCTTCACTTTACGAGGCAAAAGCTAACTCGTTTGAATTGAGCACGTTCTAGGCGTGCGTTTATTCCTTTTGCGACTGTTCATATCGGTATTGAACACTTCCATTTGCAACCTGTAATATGCATAATAATACCACACGGAATTCGTCCGTGGATTATTTTTTTGTTTGTACCACGTAATATTTTGGAACCAATCAAATCGTATATCGAGATTAGTATGTAATCGGGTCAGAATCTCTGATAAAATTTTTGTTAACCATTCCCATATGAGATTTGATCGTTAAATCAGTGATTTGAAGGTGTATTGAAAAAATTACTAATTCAACTATAAATGAGTGAAATTTTGAATTATCAAATATACCATTACTGAATATAAGGACATGTGGATTTATCATTGCTCTTAGGAATCCATGATTTTACCTTTCTCCAGGACACTGGTCGCACCTCGAGTTAACGCAAGCCTACGTAGCCGATACCCAAAGAGCCCATGAATTAGACTGTATCACTATAAACATATGAATAGGGAGAACTTAAAAGTTATTTCCTTTTTAGCCTTATTTGATGTACTGTGTTGTTCATGTTTGGTCAACCGGATTATGATACAATATTCACGAGTATTTATCTTTCTTTTATATATATATTAATAATATTTAATATAATAACCATCCATTAATTTATTAAATAATATATTATAATACCATTCGTATCTCGGGTTTAAAATTAGTATACCGTCAACTTTGCCAATAAGCTGATTTGACCGGTTTTTTTTCTGATAAAAAATCATGAAGGAACTGCTCCACAGGCTCTTAATGAAAGTCGGATCTTTCGACTGGAGTAAATTAATATTCAAAAAATACTGATTAAAAATATTTAGAAAATAAATAAAAGGGAAAAAGGAAGAAGAGAGAAAATTCTTCGTCTCTCTTCCCTCTTCTCTCTCACGATCTTCACGGCGCAGCTCGTTTTCGATCTCTCCCACGAAATCAGGGTTTCGAGCTCGCCTTCACCATCTCCCTCTCTCACTCTCGAAGCCTCCCTCCGTTATCGGTCGAATCTCGAGTTCTCTTCCCTGTTCTTACACGCCTGGATTCGTCGCCCGTATTCCTAGGGCTTTGCGGATCTAAACTCCTCCGACCCCCGCCCAGCTGCTTCCAACATGTTTTGGAAGCTTACTGCTCTGTCCGCCTCCTCTCCTGTAAGCCAATTGCTCTCCCTCCTTCCCACCTCGGCTCTAGGAAATGTTGAGCATGTCTACGAAGCCCGGGACTCTCGTCCTGCTATTCTTGTTTAGTTCCCTCGTCCTTGAGCTTGCCCTTGTGACTTCCTTGCCTTAGATGAGCCTTTTCAATTAAGGAGCAGCTCGCGTTGAGTTGCGGCCTCATTGTCCTCTGCGGTTTGTCGATATGTATTTATTTTCGGTCTCCATGCTCTATTAGTTGGTCTACTCTTCCTAAATTATGCTTGTAATTGTGCTTACTCTATGTCTCTCTTCTTAAAGTTGATCTATAAATAATCATGACGTGGTTGCTGTTCCTTGATGATGTTCATGCTGTGATTTGTCCTCCTCTCTCGTTGTTGGTGTCCATCTACTTCAACTGTATTACGGAGTAGGAGATGGGGCAGAAATTTCAGCTATATTTTCATTGTTCACTGTTGCAGGATATTATCCTTTCCTTGTGGATATAAAATTGGCTTTATTTCGTGGATGAATTATTAAGCAGCACACTTAAGATACTCAACTTATTGTGCTCTTAACATTCCTACTTTTTTATGCTCTTATCCTGTAGGTGGAATCGATACTTGACAGGGAAAATTTCACTTTGGAAGAGCTTTTGGATGAAGAAGAGATTATCCAAGAATGCAAGGCTTTGAACAGCCGCCTCATTAATTTGTCAGTGTTTGCTCTCGATTAACCATGACCGTTGTTTGCTCGTTTAGCACATTGGCATCTTTAATCGCTTGAGTTTTTGTTTGAAACCAACCAATTAAATGGCATGTTGGGGACAGTATTTTTGTCGTTTTGTACAATTCTGATCCACAGGTCTTTCTTTGACTGCTTATTTGCAGTCTACGAGATAGGACACAGGTGGAGCAGTTGTTACGTTATGTTGTTGAAGAACCTCCTGAGGATGCTGACAGTAACCGCACCTTCAAGTAGATATTCTTCCTGATATATTGCGACTGTTCTATTCAATTTGTAGTCTTTTATTCCTGTCGCTAATGTTAAATATGTCATGTTTTCAGGTTTCCTTTCATTGCCTGTGAGATCTTTACATGTGAGATTGATGTCATTCTCAAGACATTGGTTGAGGACAGAGAAGTAACTTTTTCTTACAAGGATCATGATAGTTTTTTTTAACCTATGCTGTAGAAGTTGCCAGCAGTAATACAATCTTCTGATGTTATATGGCTTTTCTACTACTGCAGTTAATGGACTTGCTTTTCTCCTTCTTGGATCCGGGCCGGCCTCACAGTGCGTCACTTGCCGGTTATTTCAGCAAGGTTTTGCCTCTCTCACTGGGTTCTTCCTTATTAAGTCATTAACCTCTCATTTGTGACTTCACTTGGTGCTATTATATGTGGAATGTAGGTGGTTATATGCTTGATGTTGCGGAAGACCATGGTGCTTATGAATTATGTTCAGGTGATTAAATTTATGGCAGTTGACATGTCATGGTAGTAGTGATAGTTGCGTAATCTCTCTTGCAAGGTTTTGGATTATAAATTTGTATAATTAATAGTCTGTTTGCTGACAAAATAGAACAAATTTTGATGCTGCACATCAGTCTTGACTACTGGTTGTACTTGAAGTTGTGATATAAGTGTAAAATTTGAAGGTTTATGCATTTATAGAGGTGCTGTACATCACAAATGATGTACTTCATTTTTTGCATCTGAACTACCTGAAAATGATTAGATTTTCCATGATTCTTTCGTGTTTAAATTTCAATCTGCAGCTGTTGAATTGTGCAGGCCCACCAAGATGTATTTCGTCAACTGGTTGATTTAATAGGAATTACATCCATTATGGAGGTAGCTGACACTTTCCTCTATGACATGTGTGAAGTCACCTTATTTTGACCTCAGTCCTTTGTGAATCCGTGATGGCTGGATTTGTTTAATGGGTTGGTTATAAAAGATGGCTATGGAATTTCTGGGAGGGTCCTTATTTATAACTTAAATAGGATTGCCAATATTAATTCCTAAGCACTGTTTGCTATTGGTTCAACTCTTTGAACTTTATTCTCTGTATTAATGCTCTTGGAGGTCCAGGGTTATTTTCTTTCTTTCCTAGTAATGGTATAGTTTTGTGACAGGTGTTGATTCGACTAGTAGGTGCTGATGATGTTTATCCAAATTTTTTGGATGTGATGCAATGGTTAGCCGATAGCAACTTGTTAGAGATGATCATCGATAAGCTAAATCCTTCTGTAAGTGGCGACTTTAGTAATTAATTTGATTATGCAGTAGAAAGGTTACTGTATTTATAGTTCTTCCATGTTAGCTGTGTATGTTGAATAGCTTTATTAAGACCTTTTTTTTAAAAAAACATTCCTTGTTATTTGGTCTGCACAAGCATCTGACAGGTTTTTTCTTTCATGGATAGTGCCCTCCTGAGGTTCACGCAAATGCAGCTGAAACACTTTGTGCTATAACTCGAAATGCTCCTTCAGCTCTTGCCAATAAGCTTTCCTCTCAGAGGTATGCCAGTATTGATATGCAGCATATGCCTTTACTGACGTCACCTTGGAATTTAACAACTGATCTTTTCCCTCCATATATGTGAATTGGATGTTTAAGTGGCTTTCAACTTTTTGGTTATCTGCAGTTTTGTTGAGAGAGTCTTCGGTCATGCATTGGAAGATTCACATTCAAGATCTGGCCTTGTCCATTCGCTTTCAGTCTGTATTTCTTTACTTGATCCCAAAAGGTCGGCAGTTCCATCTCCTTTATTCCATTCTTTCCGTGGGCAACACATGTATGGATCTCCAGTGCCTGTTAGTTCAGAGACAATCAATGCAATGCTGCCTAGACTTGGTGAGTTCAGGGATATGCTTCAGGATTGTTTTCACGTGCTTTTTCATTTTTTTGGGGGTTCCTTATCAATTCTCATGAGTTGGTATGCTGTTCTATATATGTATTATTTTCTCCATGTTTGTGAAGGGCAGATTGGGTAGACTTTCTTGTCTAATTGTTTTTTCGATTGAGATTTGAGAACATAGATGGGACACCTTTACCTTCATAACTGTCTATTTTCATGAAACGATTGCAATGTTTCAAAGCCCCATAACAGTTTGTACTTTGAGTTGTCTGTCGATTGAAATGAGATGCCTTTTTTGGAGGATCAGACAGAGTTCAAGGACCGATATGTTGATTTTATGTTTGTTGTACCATTTCTTAATTTATTTCCATGGGAATTATGTGTCTTTGGTTCTTTTCACTTTCGAAAACTGGTTTTTGTGTCAATAATATGGATGGATCCTATGCCTTATAACAGCCTTTGGCGTATGATTTTCAATTTAGCAGTTGAAATCAAAACAAAAGAAGATTCTTTAGATTTTTGGATTGAATGCCCTTGGAAGCATAATGATATGGGTAACTCTGAAGGATGATACTTAATCACCACTACAGCTCTCTGGTACTAAAGTTTGACCAATAATCTGGTGCTGCTGATAAAGCACTCACCTCTTTAATCTCTTTCCAGTGGGGCAGTGAATTAGCAAGCTTCAGGTGGCTTAATCTAAATTATACTGTCCATTGATTGTGTGATGCAAGTTTATATTTATGGATCAGGAGTCTCTGGATTTTATTTTAGGTGGTTTTAATTTGGGAGTTCATTTTTGCCATGCAGGTGATTTGCTTATGCTTTTGAATGTAAAGTCTGATCAGAAGATATTGCTGACAACTTTTGGAGAACTGAGGCCACCTCTGGGAAAGCATCGTTTAAAGGTAGATTTCATACCTTTATCTTTATTTTGGTGGGAGATGAATATGTAATCAAGCCAATTTCTTTCTGCAAATTTGGCTGAATAAACATACATTAGAGAATCACAATCCATCTACTCACAAGAATTCTCTCTTGTTTGCTTGCATTTTTGGTATTTTGCCAGATTGTAGAGTTCATTGCAGTGCTAATGAGGTCTGGTAATGAAGCTGCAGAGAAAGAATTGATCCAATCAGGAACCATTCAACGAGTTATTGATCTGTTTTTTGAGTAAGTTTTTGATATGATGCTTGTACATATAATTGTTAGAGGCAATGAGTTCTAAATCTTTTCTTTTAAGTTTTTGCTATTAGGCTTGTTCTTATAATTAGATGAGATTCTCCTTCTATATCTTGTAATTAGGTTTTCATTGTATCTGGAAATGCAAGAGATATGTTTCAGGTTCTTCTCTTTTAATTGAGAAGGGGCCTATTCTTTTTGTTTTGATAATGCAGGTACCCATATAACAATGCTCTGCATCATCATGTTGAGAGTATCATATCATCCTGTTTGGAGAGCAAAAGTGACGGGTTGGTTGATCACCTGTTTGTAGAATGTAATTTAGTTGGGAAGATGCTTCAGACAGATAGAGTTCCTGATCTCTCTTGTGATTCTGATCAGGTGAGATTCCCTGATCTCCAAGTAGTATGCATATACATTGTACTTTTTTCTTCAGCCTATCCCCTGAATTAAAGTCTGTTTGCTATAGAGAGATACAATTCTTTAATTCATAGAGAAAGGATTAGTTTCCATGTTGAGTATGTTCTTTATATAAATAAAGTTAAACAGATTGTCTA
Source organism: Sonneratia caseolaris (assembly GCA_900006705.1). Taxonomy (NCBI): domain Eukaryota; kingdom Viridiplantae; phylum Streptophyta; class Magnoliopsida; order Myrtales; family Lythraceae; genus Sonneratia; species Sonneratia caseolaris. Next base: position 1,576,024 of record CXYZ01023140.1, on the reverse strand, counting down.
AAATGGAAAGGAGAAGCTTGTGCAGGCTGTTGCTTTAGCATAATTTGGATTTCACTCTGATAATGCAGCCAACTCTGCCTGCCGCTGGAAAACTGGTACCTAGAGCAGGAAATATTGGACACATAACTAGAGTCTCCAATAAGCTTATGCAGATGAGCAGCAGCAACAGTCGCATCCAAAATTTTCTTCAGGTAAGAATTTCCATAGTAACAGTAAATATCAGTCTTGTTTTTACCCCAAAAAAACAATGTTAATAAAATTACTTAATTTATTTAGAAAATTACAATACCTGTCAGTCTTACAGGTGAATATATATGATCACAGCACATATATAACAAAGTTGAGGTTCCTTGCAACATGTTTTTCTCTTGTTCTCAAGTAATCCTAGCAAGCGTTCTTTACCACACTATTTTAGTCTTGTATTGACTTTCACTTTCCAGCGGAACTGACACTTCTGCTTGGGCTACTTTTTATATTTTCTCATTTCCTGAATGTAACTTTGCAGTCATTTTAGCCATTTTCAAATAATTGGCTTGTAGTATGGATAATCATGTTTATTGACATGAATTTCCTGTATTTCTTTTGTAGGGCAATGATGAATGGATTGAATGGCAGACAACTGTTTTGCAGGAGCGCAATAAAGTTGAAAATGTTTACCGTTGGGCTTGCGGGTGAATAATTCAACCCTCTTCATATAGGCTTTATCTTGTGTTTAGTTTTGTCAGCAACTCATTTAATTAGGCATGACCTAAGTTTCTGCATTTACCCTTTCAGTTTCACCCCAAATTATTGTTAATTGTTGCATATGAGTCGGACTGTTTCTTTAAACTTTCTTTGGAAGGCTGTAAATACCAGGTGAAGTTTGAATTGGGTCCAGTGGAGTTTCATTGAACTGATTGGTCTCCTTGTGATCATTGAGTATTGGGATATCCTTGGGTCATACAGTTTTGAATAGTATAATGGGTTTGTGGTTGATATTACAATTAGCATGGCCTTTGGCCTACCACAAGGCTTTTCTTTCTGTTTTAAAGTTTATTCCCTTTTCTAAGATGTTGGGTCATGATTACATCTCTTATTTGTCCCAAAAAAAAATGTTAGGTCGTGGTTATGTGAATTTACATTAATATTAAAGGTGGACTTAACACCACTTAGATGGCTTTGTCAGCATCTCTCTCTCCGTTGCATCTCAATGCGTTTTACCCAATTCTTTGCATATTCGTGCAGTTATTAATAACATCTTCCTTTTTCCCTCATATTATACAGCCGTCCGACCACTCTACTTGATAGGGCAAAGGATAGTGATGATGATGATCTTCATGATAGAGACTATGATGTAGCTGCCCTTGCTAATAATCTAAGTCAGGCTTTCACCTACAAAATATATGGAAATGAAGATGCTGAAGAGGTACATGCGCCCCTGAGTTTATAGCATCTCAGTTAACTATGTCATGCCTTAGAACTTGAAATAATATGGATTTGTGGGTTTTCTCATTTTGATTGCAGGATCGGGCTATTGATCGTGACGATGAGGTGAGGCTTTATATTATTTATTTATTTTGTGGGGGGGTGGGGATATGGTTGTGTTGGTGTGGTAATCTCATGATCCTTTTCTAGGTTACTGAGAAGAGAACTGGGTGCCCCTATGTGGTACAGGATAATGAAGCTTACTGATCAAAATTATTGAATGAACATTTAATGTTTGATAATGCAGGATGTGTACTTTGATGATGAATCTGCTGAAGTTGTAGTCTCATCCCTGAGACTGGGTGATGAGCAGGGAAGGTAATCTTCTTGTCATTTTTCTTGGCTCCTTTCCAAATGCCATATATGTGAGAGATTGTAAGTACCTCTTCAGTGGACATGATATGATAATCTCAAGTTAAACGTTATAGATCTTAAGATCTTGCACGGTCCTTTTATCCACTTACTGTAGCTTGGCTGTCTTTGGAGTTTCTAACTTCTCTACTTTGTATGGGGGCAGTTTGTTCACAAATTCCAATTGGTTTGCTTTCCAAGATGAGAGAATTAATAGTGCAACACTGGGCAGTTCGTCCACAGAGATGATGGACGATATAAACCTGAATGGAACTGGATACAGTGGAAACAGCAGTAGTGATGATGAAGTGGTCCTAGGAGAGGATGAAGACATGACTGGCACCAAAGTTGCTTCCAATGGTGTGTCAACTTCTGAGTTGCACCCCATCAGTGAACCTCCAAGGACCGATCCCATATTCAGGGCAGACTCAGGCCTTCAATATGAGAGAGCAAGTGCCTCCCACAGTCCAAACTTCTTCAAATTCGAGATTCCAGAGAATGAAGACATCTTTGGGGATAGGCCTTTGCCTGAATGGGTAGGGTGGGGTGAGTCATCTGATTTTCAGATTGGTGGGTCCAGCATGAACCCGTTTGAGGATCCCAATATAAGCCTTCCTTACCAGAACGATGCAGTGGCACAGGAACGTAGCACATCTAGTGGAGGATTGGGATCCCCCATCCCAAATGGTGTACTTGCCCCTGCTGGATCCATGACAACCCCCACAAGCTCAAGTGATGGTTCTGCGGGCAGTGACTCAAGCCAAAAGTCTGCTACTGTCCCCTCACTTTTTGAGGAGGATGTTGAGTTTGTGGGTGTTGAAGTGGAAGGTACTGAGAAGGCGATGGAACACGCCCTCAAGGAAGGGATAGTGGGTGAAGCAGGCCCTCTGAAGAGGAATATTGCCCCTAAGATGCCAGAGAAGGAAGCTTCCGAAGAGACTGAGGGTGGGATGAAGGAGTTCAATGACGCAAACTATTGGAGGGTTGATCAAGAAGTGGCTGTTCTCGAGTAAGATCAATTAAATGGTGTTTTCATGCCTGAACCTAATTTGAGAATGGACCGGTCTTGTTTCCCTTGAAACCCCGAATTGTCCACCCGGGAGAAGATCTCGCGAGACAGTTCAGTCACAGGTTTGTAATGTACAGTGTAATTTTGGTTTGCGAATTCGGGGTATCGTCGTGTATTAGCAAGTGTACTCTATTGTTCGTTATTGACCGTTAGTATTTTTTTTTTCCTCGTATAACTAAATGGATTAGGGCTCTCTATATTGGTGGTTACTGAATTCTGACTCTGGCACGGAATGCTTCACCCTGTGGACATGGTTTGTGAAATTTATTAACCCCTTGTTTTACATTGAAGCAGTAAAAATAATGTTGTTAGATTTTAAGACCAATGCTTCGTCCTATATAATTGCGATGTCTTATTTTTATTTTCCTGCAATATTCTATGGTGCAGTCGCTGGACGGCTCAAGGGTAGGTAAGATTTGCGGACTCTCCTCTTTAATATTTGTATATATGCATCTGTGTGTGTGTGTGTGCCCGCGCGTGAGATTATGCATCAGTTGAGCAAATGCTGTAACTGGATTATTTATGGGAGCACTTAATTCTAGGAGGTAATCATGTAATAGTGCACATGAAAAATGTTGCAGATTTACGCACGGAATCGACCCAACAGCCCTCACAACGCTAGTAATTAATATTCGCTTAAAATAACCGTGAAAGTGCTCGCTCCTGGAGATGGGCTGGCCGAGAGGGGTGAATACATATATACATTTCCTTATGAGACTTGGGTAACTGTGGAGATCGGTGTTACTGTGAATATTTTTCTCCTTCGATCCTTCAATTATTGATATGTGAGACAAACCTTACCTGATAATGTCTGCGAGGAAAAAGCTTCGGTTCTATATGTGCTCTCTTTCTCTCTCCCTTACTGTATCCTCTTGGAAGGATTTGAGTGTACGTTGTTGTAAATCTGCGTTTTTCTTGACTCTCTGTAGTTGTGGCGTCGCTTCTGGGCAGCGACTGCTCTACCTTAGCACGTGAAGGTTCGAACACATAAAAAGAAAGATCAGACTGAGCTAGGGGCTTATTTAAGGTGGTCCAGTCTCTTGCACGTAATTTATACATTGGTTTAAAATTTTATAAATAGAAAAAAAAATTAATGATTTAAAAAGTTGTATGCCTAAATGAGTTCCACCGATTCGAACATCAATGCCAGGCAGAGACATCTTGGATTCGCGGTTATACCACTTTTGGATTTATTATATGTATAGGAAATAATGGCTTTTTGAGAGAGTGGCATAGCTGCCTGAACAAGTGACCCCATATCCCAAACTAGAGTATCTTAGAACACCGAAATCTTGATTTAGGGGAACGCTGGTACTACACTCCTGAACCTGGGTCTTGACACCCGTTGCTCTCTGATGGATCCAGAGGTCCAACAATAGGTACCTGTCTATTCAAGTCCAAGTATTTTACCATTTTGGACCTCGGGGATTTTGGGCTTTTGCCCCACCGACCATGCAGAGTCCAGGGAAGAAAGAGAATAGGATCAAAACCTCCAAAGTTAGAAGTTAGCGAAAAGAGAGAGAAGCTGCTTAACTGAGGTTTGAAAAAACAGAGGTGAAAGCATAGGACCGTGGCAGAGCAACTCTGAGCTAATACACAGTCTACACCAACAGAATTGGAGAATCCGTCTGCGGCTCCCATAGCTCAGAGTAATGCCTATACAGCATAGACACACTCTTTACCACAGATAAAAACAAGCCACAAAGAATAGAAAAAGGGGCCCGTCTCGCAGGAAACAGTAGTGCCGTTGATGTCAGTGGAAACGCAATGTCCAGGAAGTCCCACCGAGTGGAAGGAAAAGTGAAGTTAATTGGAATCATCCCTTCCCGACCAAAGCCAAATATGCATTGTCTGCAGTTTTTAGTCGGTTCTGGAATAATGACCACTCTTTCCGGCATCTTGCTCTTACCTGAGAGTGTACGACAGACAAACCAAGTTAATTAGCTACAATTAAGTTCAATTCCCGCAGATGAAAGGGGTTCTGGTAGAGAGACCATCTTTCAATTCTGGGTGTTAAGTGAAAATGCAAAATAAACAGATAGAGGTGGAAAAAGACAAATACCCCCTCCCATGGAGGTTTCCCATTCTCCGCCTGGCCCTGCAAATTCAGGTGTATTAGACCAATCAAGAAGAAGAAGAAGAAAGATGCTTGTATTTCTATAATTCATGTGTTTGAGAACTTCTAATTTTCCTCTACATGCTTTTGGACCAACATAATTTAACCTTCAGCTTAAGAAATTCCGCCTGTCTTTTGATTATCATCTGCTTAGCTAAAGTGTCAACTCCAAACATACATACTCAGGGGATGGCTATCAAGTCTCACCTGACTGCCCAGAGAAGGAATTACTTGATGAACAATCCACTGAGAATCAACCACACCAATTTTTTCATGTGCAGGCTGCAGAAGCCAAACGACAGAATTATTTGATTGTAACTGTTATTAACAAAAAAAAAAAGAGTTTTCTCCATAGATTATGGTAAATTCAAATCACAAAAGATCCATGGTGGACTCGTGAGCTCCCTGACTTTACAAATACTGGTTAAGATGTCATTCAAACTGCGATCCGCAGTAAATCATAAACTAGTAAGCATAAATGTGAGATTTTAGCAGCTAAGAGATTGTTTAAAATTGACCACTCCAAAGTATAGAATCCATGAAATGAAACATTTCATGCACAGAAGGAGCCAAACACTGACTAATCTCTGACCTCTACACATCGTCTGAGAGCAAAGTCCAATCCCCATCCATGAACCAAATCATTCTACAGAAACAATATCAAAGCATTTTGTCAGCCAATACTCTCAATCATATGGATTGGAGGGGGTATTCCCCAACATACAACAAATAGGCAATTTGGATCAAAACCACCAATTCTTGGATTAAGCGACCTGAATCATATGCCAAACGCAACGCCATGCTTCTCGAGAAAAGACTGGAGCCATGATTTCCACAAATCTGAACCGCATACATACCAATAAAATGAGAGCTCTGAAAGCAACTTGCCTCAGTTTCAACACTATAGTCAAACACTAGCTAAAGCAAGTTTGACCATTTGATGTAATTGCCAACTTGTCAGTCAACCTATTAGAGATATCTAATAATTTTGATACTCTTCTTTGAAAATTGTTTGAGCAAAATAAGAAGAAATATTCAAAAACTGGTGAATCACAGCAAATCAGATTTCAGAAAAGAAATGGAAAATTAGCAACTTGTTAATCATGTCCCACAAGGTGCTTTGCACCTGAGAAGGGGGAGGGAGAGAGAGAGAGAGAGTACGCGGCACATGGAGGCAAATGTGGGTTACTACACCAGCCTGGTTTTTCTTCTGTGTCCCTGTTCAAAGAATACATGAATCTCAGGGGATCTAAACATACAGCTATGTGTAAAATGATTCTAGGAGAGAAGGAATAGAAAAGTACTTGTGAACTTCTCTATCACCTCTTCTCTTTGTCATCTGCCATGTTAATCCATTATTAGGCTCAAGACCTGGCTGTGATATCTCCAGACCATGTTTCTTCACCAGCTGAATGTATCTGTTAGGTTGCAATACAATTAGGAAAAAAATTAAGAAACCGAAAATTGATGCTCAGGGTCAAAAGAAATCCATCATCAATAATCTACTTCTCTGCATTAAAGTGTTCAACTCCAAGATCCTCATCCCAGATAAATATGTACTCATAAGCTGCTACAACATCTGGATGAAGAAATCTTTTTGCATACCACCTGTAAAAAGGAACATGGATGTGATAACAGATCTATCCCTTGCATAAACAAGAGGCAATTGATTTGAGCTTGGAAGAAGATGATGAATCAAGGAAACATGATTACTTTATGGAATTTAAAATCACAGGATAAAGCATTGAGGGAAAGTCTGAAATTACCACTTTGTTTGCCTCCTGACACTGACATGGATTGCAGTCTTTGACCACTCAAATTGGTCCCATTCACTTGCCCGGCCGTCATAGTGAAAAAGCATGATAGTGAAATCATCAGAGAACTGCCAAAATTTTCAATTACATATCATCTCAGTAGTTGTCAAAAATGATTTTATGACTAATAAATGAGAAGATGTCCTGATCAGAAAGATCTTTACTAAACCTTTTTAACAGCTGCGTTAATGTTATTCCTCTGATCAAAACCAACGGTGAATGTAACCAAATATTTTGGTTTCTTCTTCAGATCCTGAAGTTTCCACCAAAGCCAGTATGAAAAAATTCCATGAGTTCAATAACTACATACATTAGTCAAAAGATAAAATTTCATCCCATGATCCACCTGCAAGGATCCAGAAACAACACCATACACTGGCAGAATTTGATTTATAGTTATCAAGCCCAACCCAGAGCCAAGTTATATAGATATTTATATCTGTGACTGAATTACAAGAACACAAACTTCTGGCGGTAGGAAACAAAACCACAATAGAACCACCAGAGAAACATACCTCACCAGGTTCACCCCATAATCTCCGCAAGTAAAGATCAGTTTCTGCAACAACGATGTCAGGTGGTAATGACTCTGCGCCACGGGGATTTGTTGGGGCATGTATCTGAGGGGAAACAAGAGTCCATAAACCACTTGTCTAAAGCCAGTTTTGAGATTATTTTCAAATTAAAAATACAGCACATCAGTTCAGCAGGCAGAGAGAAAATAAATGATCCAGGGTAAGGAATTGTTCTTTGGCACATAATGTATTCATAACAGGGAAAGAGGCAGTGATAAAAATGAATATAAATGAAAATATCTGCATCATGCCTTGGGGATGTCGCCTGGCTTTAGAGTTTCAGAGCTTCTGCTTCTGAAAGATCCACCATCTTCACCTACTAGATCAAGAGATGACATGATACTGGTAGTCAATTGTATCTGCAAATTCAAATCCATATTGGCACATCAGTTAAGAAATGAAGTACTGATCAAAGTAACTCCTCTGTGAATGAGGTAAAACCTTTTTGAGAGAAACAAAAGGAAATGAAACACCGATGAGGAATCCAAAAACAATTCCTATTATAGCTGTGATGATAAGCCTGGCGCCATCATTTGATTTTTTAAGAGCTCCACTGCATAATGGGAAAAAGACTAAGCTTAGACTATTTGAAAGACTGGGAAAGATGGTCTGATTTTAATATGATAACTCAAAAATAAATATGAGTAAGTCAAGATCATGATAGGAAAAAATTGGATTCATGAGAGGAAAAACAAGATAAAGAAAATAGGAAGCAAACCTGCGATGCATTGTTCGCATTATCAATATCTTTGCACCTTCCAATTAGTAGACCAGAATACCAAGCTAGCAATAATATCCTCCCAATATGCAGCTGTCAATTGAAATATGCTTCAACCTTCAAGACTGCAACCAAAAGCGTTTTACCTCTTTAAGGACAGGTGACAATCATTTAAGAATCCAGCACACTGGGTCCCAACTAAGCAAATCCATGTTATTCAAACCGGAAGATACAGAAAGGCTGAAGAACAAAACCTTGGCAGCATGCTGCAAATGACCCAACATTATACAGAAAGGAAAAGCCTAAATTCCACGAACTGTTTGCAGAGAAAAATTCAGGGATCTTCCATTAAACAACCAAAAGTGGATGTTCAAAGTGTTCAAGGGAACATATATTAACTAAAAATTGAAAAGGTGCTAAACTGGGCATTATTCTCTGCTACTCGCCATTGACATAATTATTTAATGACTGATCCCAGATTGCTTCATATTAAATATAATGAAGGCTTAAAAGCTCTTCCTGGAGCAAATTATTTAAGAAGGCAATGCCATGAACCACATCACCATCAACTGTCTGGGGTATGGGATTCCATGACAAGAGTAAGTAATTACATCAATAAGCAGTTCTACCATTTTGATTCGCAATAGTAAGAAAGAATAAAATTTTCCCAAATACCCAAGCCAATAAAGTTTTTGCAAGCTCTTCAAAGTCACTACCACCATCTTTTATTGACGGGAAATTATGAAAATCCGTGCCTGAAACAAAAGAAAGTAACTTTCAAACAATTAATCCTCAGGAATAAAGCAGCCCACGAGAGACCTGAGACCCTACTTCAAATAAGCCTAGGGCGCAGGTGCTCTAAAACTCTTAACAGAAACAAATTATTTCTTCCATAGACTCAACAAATCACAAATTGTTCCAGTTAGATACAACGTGTAAATACACTCTCCATAAATCCAGGAATTCCATATCCACAGGTTCAAAGCCAAGCAAATTGAGCATCTACATTAGCATAAAACACCCAGATAGCTCATTTAGACTCGGGATGCTTCTGATGACATGATCTCAGTGGAAAGCAATAGACTCGCTGCAGCTATACCTCCCCCTCCTGCAAATTCCTAGTCCGCCAAACACCATGTGACCTCAAGCGCCGTGAACTATTATTACACTAAAGCTCTGGAGGAATGTGAGAATCAGCAAACAAGAGCAAATAAGATGAGATAATAGGGTTAAGCCAACACAAATTGCGAAATTGAGCCAAGAAACGCCCGGAACCGAGTAAAACGAAAGCTCAAAATGCTCGAAGGAAAACGCAGACCACGGGACGAAGCTGTTACAATTAATTATGATTCGGTTACCTCAGAAATCATGCGCAGAACCTTCGGATCAACCTAGAAGTTGGAGAAGGAGCAAAATTGGCCGTGACAGGAATGCAACTAACCTCGTTCGGTAGATCCTCGCAAGAGAGAGAGAGAGAGAGAGAGAGAGAGAGGAGGGATTTTGATGTTTGCAATCGCAGAGAAAATGGACAGGGAAGATGGCGCTTTTCTCCACCTGACCAAATTGCCCTCAGTCCAGCTTTTGAATTCCCTATCCCCAACATTGTTCGTTGGCCCTATAGCGGCGATCGCCAACGAAGCCTCGCCACGTGGAACATTTTTGCATCTGCCATACACTGCGATGTACATGTACCGGGCGTATATGCGCCAGTTTCTAACAAGGAAAGTAAAGCTTAAACTATATCCTTGATCAAATCCAATCTAACCAAGAATTTAGCTCAAGTGGGTTAACTTAAATTAAAAGTAGAGAATAATATCACATTCATAAAATAATTAAAAAATATATAAAATTGATAGAATTTATATAATGTTTTGCATTAATGGGTGGCCCATCATTATCTCCATCTTTCTCGTTCCCAGCCCGTTTTGTGGGGTCCAGATGAGTGGCGTTGGGCTGACGGCATCCCGGTGCACAAGGGAATGTCTCCGCCCGTGGCGGTAGAGCTCCGCCCATGTGGGGGCGGCTAAAGCCAGGCGCAACGAAATCTACCTGACCTTTTGTTAATATGCGAGTTGTCTCCAGTGATCTGTCGACCTTCGGCCAATCAGGAAACGCCGCGTGCCTACGTGTTGGTTTACCTTTATGACACCGGATTCACCTTCAAATTACTTGATCTATTATTGATAAAGAAAAAAGACATTTGTCCTACATTTGATTGATCAATCGTAAGGCCCGACTGACGCTTCAAATTAAACAGAAGCGGGTCCATCCGGGTCAGCAATTTCGGATCGACTTATTGAAGTCTTTCGGTGACTTTAAGGGAACCACAAAATATTCCCCCATTTAATGGCTAGAAGTCTACTACCGACTAGGTCAGAAACGAGAGCTCTCCACAAGCCGAATCTCAAGGACTCATAGGAACGAATAGCCACAATCTCTGAACAAAGTTGGAAAACTTAGGGAAGAGGGGATAGATGGAGGGTAAGGGGCCTAGATTAGAATCGATCTCCTGGAGCCAGCAATCTCAGATTCGTCCCCAGACTTCAAGTTCGATGAGAGAACGTTCTCGGCCACAGATGGATTTTTGGGTTTCGTGTCAGATCTCACACCGTATCTTGTGCATACAAATTCAAACACGGTCATTGTCATAGAACATGCTCAAATTTTTCGAAGGCTGTCATGCATCAATTAAAAGCCTATCGGAGGGAGAAAAAAAAAATCAAACTCGGAGAAAGTTCATGGCATGGCACCATACAGTTTAGTATTCTTTTCAAACATAAGGGTCCCTCGTACAGTTCATACTTCCGTCAGAGATATGAAGATTATAGAGTTGCGGTTACAACGAAGAGGGGACGATAGCCGTGAGGATTGATCCAAGGTAAGTCTATTTTTTTCATCTTAATTAAAGTTTCAAATTTAAATATAATGAAGGGGGAAATTTTATATTCTAAAAATAACTTTATTATTCAATTGATTCAACCATATTTTAATTTTTGAATGAACATGAATTACAATCAACTAGATTTTTAGATATTATATAGTAAACTCCACATTTTATTTCTCTTCAAGAGTGAATGAAGTATAAGCAAAACAATTTTTTGCTTTATGTGATGGTCGTTCTCAGGCAGGAAATGTATATACGTATGTGTGTGTGTGTAAAAAGTGTTGTGTCTTTAGTGGTGGATAATGTGTTCCTATGGCCACACGATCATTTTACTCATGGGCCTCGAGCACCTTCCAGGATGGAGTCGGCGATTAGTCTCAGCTACCCTCACCCACCAACAAAACAAATGGCCCAATAAACCCATATCCAAAGTTCATCGGAGAACAAATCATTTGGCAGTTCAAATCAGTCTCAACGAAAGAATTCAGGCAGAAATTCATCAAATTTTATAGCAGCTGAATGTTGTTCGAGTTTAGACAAGCTCCATGGGTGTTGGTTGGAACCAACCCATGCGGTTGAATTTGAGGCCACTGTTTGCCTGCATGTAGCAATGATCACTGAGGTTGTTTAAATCTCTTCCCCTCCCCTGGCAAAAGAGTTCAAGATTTTACAGGGAAAATGAATTTTATGTAATGAAGAGACAAAGAATTATATCTGGCTGCCGCGGGACGATCTGAGTTAGAATTTCGTGCACGCCGTCGGGAGCCCAGTGTCGTGGTGGACTGACACGATCTCGGTCCTGTTATCGCAACGCAGCACGTCCTGTCCCAGCTTGGCCCCGGCGGCCTTCAGCCCCTTCAGCGAGACCGGCTGATTGAAGAGGTTCAGCGATGGGAGCCTCGAGGCGGGGGGCAACTTCCCGCTCGGCAACAGGTTCCTGAAGTCCTCCTTCAGCAGCGGCACCTCGAAGTCGGCCTTGTCGTGCCTGACCACGTTGTCCTTGGCGCTGATGTGTGCCCCGGGCTCCATGTGATTGGTCGAGAAGCTTGCCTGGTTCGGAAAGTTCGGATAGAGACTGACGTAGCCCCGGAGGTACATCATGTCTATTAGGAACTTCTTCCACGATGCTTGCCACCCGTTCGTCCGGGACTTTGGGATTTGCACCGGGTTCGCCTTCGCATCCACTGTGAACCTCGTGTTCATATAAACGTAGAACTCCCTCCATTGCTTCGGGAAGAAGACGGCTCCCCAGCTGCAGGGCAGCTGGTGGAGGTACGGTGTGTTCGGGTGGATATCCTTGAAGAACTCGGTTGGGTTCCACTTGGGCCGCTCCTTGACCACCTCGACCAGCTTCGGGGTGTAGAGGGAGATCGAGGAAAGCTCTGGGAGGGAGACTTGCGGGTCGTAGTGATAGGCCAGGAGGGCATACTTGATCCACAAGTAGTAGTAGGGGGACACCTCAATGTCATCCTCGAGCAGGAGGCCGTAGTCGTGGTCCGACGCGGGGTACCAGCTCTCACTCACCGCCCTGATCAGCCCACCTTGGATGATCCTCCTCCGGAGCGTCTTGGGCCCATGAGGCCACTCAAAGGAGCTCACTAGCTTCAGGGTGGCCTCGTCAACCTTGCTGTCCATGTTGAAGCTGATTGGGATTTCATCGCCAAGATAGTACGCTTCCGCAAGCGAGTCAAGTAGCCTCCGAAGCGACGTTGAACGGTCTTGGGTGACGATGTTGATGGAGACCCGCATTTTGTTCCAATCTGCAGACGCACAAACTTTGATGCATTAGTAACAGTCACGATTGCCGTCCAATTAGATTCTCGAAGAAGAGTGGACTGGTGACTCGAGAGCGATGCCAGGATTCAGTCATACTTGGCAGGGCGGTGGGCCGGAGATCGGCCATCCAGAGGACCTTCTGCACGGAGGCCCTCGGCAAGGTCACCAGGGTTGTCATCGTCCCATTTCCGCCACCCTCGGTTGCCATCCTCAGGGCCTTCCTGACGTTCGTGTCAATGTCATCCACCGTGATCACCACGCTAGGATTGTGGATCTTGATCAGCCCCTTCATGCTCGAGTACACCGCCTGCACCACTGGGACCTCGGAGGCTGAGGGGCCAGCTACGGCCCCCACTTCGAGGTCAAATATCTTGAACCTCCGCTCCCTGCAGACCATCTTCGGCCACTTGAGGGCCACTGCGGCCTCCTCGCAGGGGCAGAAGTTGCCTCCAGAGACAGCGATGTAGGCCTTCCTTCCGACGGTGGACCGGAATTTGTCGAGGAGCGGGGCGAGGGAACGGACCTCAGAGATGGAGTGAGCGTAGAAGAGGGCATCGATCTTCTGTGGGTACATGGCAGCCCACTGGGTGATGTAGCCCGTGGAGAGCGCCCGCCACCACTGGTCGTCACGGACCTGAACTATGTCCTTGAATATCACCGTGGTCTCGGACACGTACGCCAGCCGGTGCTCGCTGTCACCCCACGTCTCCTTGTCGTTATTGTCCACCGGTAGCACGAACGAGCCCGCATTCCGGTACTTTTGGAGCTGGTAACTGCAGAGGTTATAAGATTTTCCATGAATCAAGTCAGTAAATGTTTAGGAAAATCTGGATGGAAGAGCCCTTACAAGATTAAAAGTGACTCAGCACCGGATTCATAATCGATGGCTCGGCATGATTCCTAACCAATCACCGGAAGAACATTTTTACGGGATCTTTTACTACTCTTGATGAAGCCGATGGAGCAACAGCTAACAATGAACCATTGCGGATGCGATCGACCATTGCGGGTCTCTCTTCCTTGGGAAATTTTCTTCTTCAAAGATAATGTGACCTTTTGATTTTAAATATGAAGCTAAATAATCAGTTCAATCAAGAATGAGTCATACTAAATCTAATACTTTACTTATGTATAATGGATATTGAACTTCTTCAACTAAAAATTCTTCCTATTCCAACCCATAATTTTTTTGTCAATTAAATAGTGTACAGTTCTCTAAAGTTTTTCATGGATTACGGTCCAATCAATACTATAATTATTCAACTATTGGGCCACTGCATGAAAATAATCTCTGATTGAGGTCCAATTAATCATTGTATCAGCAAAAATTCCATATATTTTCCATTTATGAAAATAGAGATGTCTCTCTGCCAAAAGGGGAAAAGGGGAAATGTCTTAAAACGTGGATTATGTAGAATTGGACCGCACAATGTTTTCGAGAGAAAATGAAATGTTATTGTTCCAAATTTTGATTATGTCGATTTTTTTGGGGAGGTGTAAAGAGATGGTGGGAGGCTTAGAAGAACGAACAGAAATTGAACGACGTGCCCGCCTTGAAGGGTCCGAGGAGAAAGTACATGGACGAACTGTTACTGACCTGAGATGGAGATCCTCGCCGGTCATGAAGGTGAAGGGCGTCTCGATGAAGAGCGTCTTCACGAGCTCAGCCGAGAGGAACCAAGAGCTCGAGAGGAAGTCCACCTGCGCCACCCGGTCCACGGTGATGTCGTATGCCGGGTCAGGCAGGTACAGCCCTGCCTCCTTGGATCGGAATTTCCGGTAGCTCGGGAATGTGAAGTCCTTCTGCCTGAACGGGAGGATCCTTCCGATGCTACCGAGGACCGAGCTCCGGTACTTCTCCGTGCCGGCTACGTGGGCCAAAATCTGCAGCATCTTCCTTCCCGGGATCATGTCATCATCGAGGATGTACACGAGATCTGCCTCCGTCTGCAGCGCCATCTGGAACCTGCGTTGACACGATCCGTGATAACAAGCTCAGGTGTTTATCGAGCGAACACACGAATCCAACCCATCGTGATTACTGTCACACACACACACTTGCCTGCCATAGTACTTGAAGTCGTAGCTGGAGCTGATGAAGCTGATCCTCGAGTCGTTGTAGCTCTCAACGATCCTCCGGAGCGAGAGCTCGTTGGGGCTCCCAAACGAGAGCACCCAAACGTGGTGGAAGGGAAGGGTTTGATGAAGGAGAGAATCGAGCTGGGCGCAGAGAGTCTTCCTCTTGAAATGGTTCAAGATCACAGTGATCTTGGGCCGGTTCGGGCCTTTCAGGTCCCACTTAGACTTCATCGCCATCAGCTGAGGCAAAGTCTCCGCCCCAAAGGACTTCCTCTGAAACTCCAAGACCTCCTCATAGAGCTCCCTCTTGAGCTTGATCATGACGGCGTCGTTCGATTTCTTCTGTACGAAGTCGATCTTCTCCTGCTCACACGCTTCCGAGGGGGTGACCAGCCGGGGCAGGAGAGTGCTCGAGTTGAGGCCTGCTTCACCCCCTAAGAGCGAGCTGGCCGACTCCTGGTACCGGCTCAGCACGTGCGGCGGGATGATCAGCTGCTTCCACTGGTTAGCCATCCGGGTGGCCCACGAGAAGTCCGGCCTCGACCGCAGGTCCACCGTCGGGCTCATGTAGTAAAGCAGGAACGTAGCATAGACAGCAAACGCGAACTGCAAGCATGTCAGGGCGGCCACGAGCCGGACCGAGGTGGGCCGGCTGGGCTTCGTCTTGCCATTGCCACCCTTACCACCGACGTAGTCGCTTATCATCCCCTCCAAGAACTCCCCGCTCCTCATCGCCGTGTTACGGACCAGACCCATTTCTCGACAATGGAACCGAACTTAGCATGTGACAAGTTAATGACCACCTAGCTAGTAGCGGCACAGAAATGCGAGGCAATTTCTGTGAGAATCCTGGAGGACGGAGACGGAGAGTCGGAGGAGAGATGGGAAGGGATAGGATGAGCTTGTTTTAGAAACATAGTATTTCGAAGAGCGATGGATCTCGTGGCTCTTATATACATAATAATAATAATAATAATAATAATAATTTATAATGAAAAAAATAAATCAGAATAAAGTTTTAAAAATAATAATAAACGACGCGTTTCCGTTACTATTTCTCATACATTCCCACCCTTAAGACACCATTTTGAAGGCGGCTTTGATGCCGCAGAAACGGGCCTGCAACCGACGTTTCTGGGACACTCCTCTTGATTTCCTTTTCTTAAAGAACGAAACAATTATTTGGAGCTTTTATTCATTAAGAAAAACTCGAATTTATGCCAGAAAAGTAATCCACTCTTTGAATCAAGAAACTTTCGAATGCAAGTCGATCTATATCACTTGAGAGAAAATGGATCGAAATGGATTAATTAGTAATATCTTAAAATTTATACTAGATTATTGTGTTTTAACTTGATTTGAATAGTTGGTTTAATGAAGCCTAGATGGAGATAAATGTGATATATAGCGTATGATCTCTCAATCTTTCATTCATAATATTCTTTCTTCTACACATGGAAGAAAATCTGGATCGTGAAAATTTCGGACATATGGGCGGATAGATTAACATACAAATTTATGAACTTTGCCGTGAGTTGTCAAACCCATTTCCCGATGACATCTCTACTGGCACATGGAAAAACCTCTCTTCTTTTCACGCGCAAAATAATATTAAAAATTCAGTGAATTTTAATTCAACTATATATACCCATTCATTAAATAATTAAATTTTAATGTAAAATTTCATCCGGTTAGATTTAAAGGTTTATTAAAGGATGGAAGATGTTGAATTAGCTTGAACAGCACAATACAACGAAGGTGGGGATTCTCTTTTCTTCTCCAGCAAATCAGGCTGAAAAAATTGGAGCTAGTGGCTTCACAGTGCGGCCTTCGATCAGCCTTGGCCGGCCGACAACTCTCTGCTGCGTTACTGCGTGGCCACAAACTGAAATAGCGTAGGGCTGCATGGAGGGAGATCAGAATAGCGAATATTGTGAATAAGAAAATTAATTATTATAAAAAAAATTTATTCATGCAAAACAAGAGGTAGGTTGACTTTGCATGTAGATACGTAAACAGAGGACTAAGCCTAATAGAGTACAAATTACAAAAGCAGCGCCACGCCCCCACCAGAAGACGACACCGTGCGTGTTAATGGCTTTGGGCCGAACTCTGGCGAAGACGTAGAAAATCAAATGGCCTCGTTTATTTGGATTTTCTTGCAGGGACCGGAAAGATGCCAAAATAGTAATAATAATAATATTATTATTTTTGTCGATATATGGTTTTTTTAATTATTATTATTAAGTTGATGGAATTGTGAATAATTACGTGGGAATTAACGGGATTTGACCAGAGATAGATTCCCCCTTTTGGGTATATTTTACTTTGGCATAAAAAATAATAATAATATCGACTCATTTAAAGGTTAAATGTGTATTTATCATAAATTTTAATTGATCGTAAACCTCTCAAAATCGAAATTTTGTTTAAGGATTCAAGATATCCTTCGAAGAGAGAGCTGCTCATTCATCCTGTTTATGGTCAAGTCATATGTCTGTGATTTCGGGCGAGTTTCCATTACTGGCCTAATAACCGGATAAAACATAATAGTTAGGCGTTGAATATAATAGAAGGGTTGAATCAGATTTTCTTTTCACATATTTTTCAGTTGAATTATATATATGTAAACTGATAAAGTTAAAATAATATAGATAGATGCTAAATACTATTGATATATAAAGAAAAAAATGGCTTCGATAGTAATTACGAGTCAAACCGATTTACGACAAGCAATGCTTGGGGGCTCTTAGTATATAGCAGGGACAGCTTTGGGAATTGATACGTAGGCTACATACATAGTATATACGTCTTGGCCGCCGTTGAGCAACGTACACTCCATCCAAAGGAAACAGACATACATAGGCTTGAAGCTATGACTGACTAATTAATTAATTTACACAGATAGACCGTTAAATTATCATGATTATTGTATCCGGCAATGGCCGTTGATCATCGGTCAAATTGGTTTCGTAAGATGAAAGACAAGCGCATGGTTTAGGGAAGTCTGTCCTCATCATAAGATTAATGATTATAGCTCAAGATAAAATAATATCCTAATTAGTGGTTGTAACTTGGACTCGTTTCACCGGCGGTCGCCGTCGCTTCCCTTTTCCGATCAACACGGAGCCAACATCAACATGTAGATGGAGCAACTGAAATAACCGGACTGGGCAGGTGGCCGGTTCCTGATTGGAGCCGGTTCTGCCTGTCGGTTCATTTCAATTTCTAGGACTATTTAAGCAATGGAGAGGAAAACACCATAAAATAGTATTAATTATTTGAGGTATTTCTTTTCTCTCTTTCTCTCTCTTTTTTTTTCCTATTAGAGAAGGATGATGAATGAGTCTAATGGTGGTGAAAGGTGCACGGAATTATTATTATTATTATTATTATGGCAATCAGAAATTTTGTCGGTGCGGTAGCGCATCCCCATGCACGTGAGAAATCCCCAGGCACGTGTGCACGTGGTTAATCAATGTCAATTTGGATCTAAATCGCACCAACCCTCGATTTCATTATCACAGACCGATGGGGGGGAAAAATGGGCAGAGGGGAAGCCTACCGTTTGATTTAAAGTCAAAGGTCTATAGTACTATACATACATCGCACGGTGAAAAGTCAACTGAATTGGGCGATGTTGAATACGCATCCACTCAGCGGACTCAGCCCATTTGACTTGTCCAGAGACGCAGGTGGCAGAGATTGACTGGTCGACAGTGCACATTTTCTGGACACGACCTTATGTTTCCAAATTGATTGTATTATACCTATTTAGATCGTGGATCGTCAACGACTCACGGGGGAGATTTTCGGTGATCCCAAACCTTTTAACGGAAAAAAAGGTACCCGGACAATGGGGAAAAAAGGTTTTTTCTCAAAATTTAATTTTACCTATAAAAAATATTATGTGACTATATATTTTAACATTTTAATCGGTTTAAATAAAATATGCAAGGGAGCACCATATTAGAAGAGTTTTGCTCATTTTTAAATCGATATTAATTATTAATGCCTATGGAGGTCCTTCATTGACATGAGGCAGTACGTGTAACGCCTTACAAGCAAAGGCAAACAATATATATATATACATATGTATTGAATCAATTATCAACTACCAATTTCATAGCATTCCTAAAATTTTTAAGTAAATATGGAAAAAAAAGAGTACATACTAAAAAGGCAGTATTGTTTCCTCTCTCTCTCTCTCTTTTTTTTGTTTGGTTTTGTTTTGTACTATAAAAAAGCACTGTGTGTGTATAGATCAAGAGAACACCTACTACTCTAGAAGGAGACCCTTGCAATTGGCATTAATTGGGATCTGTTGTCCCTAATCACAGAGTTCAAACAAGTAATATGCGTCGCCCCAGGAGGGATCACATGGCCATTCCCCGTGCAGAATGGTACTCGATAATAAGAGCATCCAAAGATTATGCTTCAAGTCAATTAGGATCACCCCTTCCTTTCCTGGCCTTTCCTTGCCTTTCTCTCCCTCCTTTTTTTCCTTTATGATATGTACTGTTATCCCACATTCAAAAGTCGGATAGATCATGATTGATAAACTCGCCCTCATGTCGGATTAACCTAATAAAAAAGAACAAAGAGCGAGCATTTTCTTTTAGAAAAGAGGACAAATACCGAGACCCTATAGCAGTGATGTATGTCTCCGTGCGAGCGGGGCTGCCAAGGAGTTCTGTATGTACTTGGATCTGTGGTGCTCGGTGGGAATATGGCCTGCCGCCATGAAAGCCGCAGTGCAGGGCGTGATTGACAGAGGAGTCAAAGAAAAGATCTCTTTGATTACTTCAGCTAAACTTTTGGACCGCGACGCAAATTCTCCGTCACTTTTTTCCGGCATCCCTCCTTTACTGAACAGTTGAAGGATGCCCCCAGAGGGGCTCAGTCTTCCCAGGCTCCTCCTTTTTGCTGCTACGACGAGCTAGAAATGTACCACCAGATCATTGAAGGTCGTAGGAGGAAATCTTCCATCTCCCTTCTACTCCTTCGATCGCAGAGGGGTCGGTTCGACATGAAAGAAAAGAGTACGGCAGGAGAGTGAAATGAACGGGTACAGGTTTTAAAGAAGATGGCAGTTGCATTCCTCTTTTGCCCTTCCTTGCATGTTTTGAGGTTTGATTGATTGAGCGGGCTTTTTTTTTCCTTCTGTGAATTGAGTTTGGGCTCAATAGGTGGCCCACGAGTGAAGGAAGTGTCCACCTGGCAGAAATCATAGTTTTTAAAATCGGACCGGACTGGAAACCGGTAAATGTATAGGTTTATATGTTTAATGGGATGAACCATATATTTAATAAATAATAAATAATATTAACAATATAATATTACTANCAACCGGGCAGAAATCATAGTTTTTAAAATCGGATCAGACCAGAAACCGGTAAATGCATGAGTTCATATATTCAATGAGATGAATCACATATTTAATAAATAATATTAACAGTATAATATTACCAATAAATTAACATATAATACCATAATTTCACAATGATTTATAACAAGAATCTATGATATAACCATCATATTAACCCAAAGTTTAACACAAAATATAAATATATATTTAGTAAAATAAAATNACATTAACCCAAAATTCAACATAAAATATAAATATATTATAATNTGATTTTAATTTTTAATTTTAAGTCGATCGGTTCTTCAATATATTCAATTGAGTTCGCCGGACCGATCGAAAACATGTCGATTCAATCAGAACTGACNTGGATTTTTATTTTTGTTTTAATTTTTAATTTTAAGTTGACCGGTTCTTCAATATATTCAATTGAGTTCACTTGACCAATCGAAAACATGTCGATTCAATCAGAACTGACAACATTTTAATTGTAACTTGGTTGATTCTAGAAAACAAATCGGACGAGCGGCTGATTTCCTGTCAAACTAGTCAAACCGACCGGCCAGCCCGGTCTTAGAAACTATGACTAAAATCCCTCCACATGGGTTTCTCTCCTCAGGTCAACAATATATGTACATATATATATATTGTATATCTACTGTATCCAATAACGAGACAAACCAGACAATGTTGATAGTCAGAGATGCTTAGTGCACTAGGTTAAGCTGTGGATTCACGACATTCCTATTAATTATCCTGTAGAAATCGAGTAAACGGTGTTAAATTATCCAGATAGTTGTTATACTAACTGTGTATCAAGACGACTTAATAATAATCACCACGTTATTGTGTGATACTGTACTCCATCGTTTCACCAATAATAATGGAAACCAGCAGGGACTTGAATCCACCAAGATTGTAGCTTCTGGGTTTTTGATTGACCCAGTAGACTTCGAATCGTCTCTTGCTATTATATCTCTGAATGTTAATCAACTGTCTCGGGTTCCTTTTCTTTCATTATCTTATTTTTCGGGACAGTGGATTGATCTTCACAGCATGTACAGTAGTTGGATATTTTAAAATTGACGGTTGGAAATGGTGACGAGCCGTGCTGTGTGGCAACGTTTGACTGAGCGCAACGGGCGGCCAATGAATCGTGTTGTATGTATGCTACAGGCTAAGTGAAGAGGACTCGAATTCCCCATGATTCTCTTTTCCTGATCCTTTGGACATTTACAGGTGCACTTATATCAAAGGAAGAAAGTACAGCAGGCAGACAGGGGATTGCGAAACACAGAAACGGAACGATCTATTAAGACTTGATATAAGAAACTGACAGGAGTCACAGAATCATGTCTCCTGCCAAAAGATGCAGTGAAGGGTGGATCAGATAATGTGACGCAGAATGGAAGCCAAGGGATGCAGAGCCAGGTCCTGTGCACCAGATTTGAATCGAAGAGTTGAAGAAGACGATGCTAATTCGGAGGTGGTGGCCCGGGCTCAAACAATGGCGGGCAGCAGCTCCCAAACAGGCCGCAGCAGCACAGAAGCCACAGGCTGCATGAAAAGCAGACAAGATTCAGTGTTCACCAGTAAGTAGGAATGACATGTAAATCGTGGCGGTAGACTGAGAATTCATCTTACAGGTTTCTACATTCAAATCAGTTGGTTCTTGTCTTTTCTATAGTTTGACTACACTGAAGTAAACTGATGCAGACCGCAATAAGTCGTATGAATACCAAACACAAGCGTACGATTTTGTGCAGAAATGTCATTAAGTTACCGAGGAATCTAGAAGCACAACTTTGAACATGCGTAAGCAGGTGGTGCGAGTTGAGGCAAGTCTTACCAGCAATCCAAGAATCCGCCCCCCGGAGGGCCTGGACCCAGAAGTGGGTCGCTTGGAGGTGGAGGATCCATTCCCAGCTCGACCGGAATCGACGAGATTGGGATCTGACAGAGTTTTCAGGTTACGGGCAGCCGCTGGAGTTTTAGGAACTCCATAGCTGTTATGTCAGTGATGATTTATAGGAGCAAGGGGAAGGAGGGATTCACCATTTCTTCCTCAGGCTATTGACTTCATCCTCTTCCATCTACCAGTCAAGGCAAACGGGTTTTCAAGATCGGTGGGACGCAGATGCAACTACCCACGTGAAGCCACATATATTTTTAATAAGGCTTGTGCGATTGGGTAAGTTCAGCTGCAGTTTAGCGATCTACTGCTCTTCACGAAAGTAGAGCATTGAGAAAGGATCAAGAAAAGGATTCATTTCTGATCCAGCACATGGAAACAGTGGATGAAACTTGCCTTGCTAGACGATCAAATCCTGCTTATTGGTGGGCTCGGCAGTTTTGTCTACCATCGGGTTCATTATTAATACAAACGATTGGTGAATTTGGATTTGGAGAGCCAAGAAATCAGATCAATCTCAACTTGAGCATGATGCACAAGGGACTTGGATTTTGTTGTATCGACTGTATTTCATTTATGTAGAACTGGCATCTTTAAAAAGTACAATTCCTGTAGTTCTTTCTGTTCAGAAGAAAACCAATGAACAAAGTAGGTGTTCTGATCTCCGACTACTGCAAGAGTCCCGTTTTTTAAAGAGAAAAAAATGGAAAAGAAAACAAACTCTCATGAACCTGTATGACCGTGTTGAACAGAGAACGTCCTGATCAGGGGAACTTGGAATTTGCCATGCAAAAGGATTCGAGCCGGGGCTCAACTAGGTCGACCATATCATCATCCTGGGACTGCCAACTCCTGTCTTTCGATGAGAGGAGGATCAGCCGCTCAATATACTTGAAGGATATATCATTCGCCTCCGTTTTGTCGTTGATTTCATTTATGCACATCTTGTCGATGTCCAATGGAAGGGAACTTGGAGCTGACCATCTCTGCGACCCAACTTTCAAGATTTCCTCTGCTTCCACAGGGCTCTCAGCTCGTTTATTGAGGACTCCTGAGTTTGCCTCAGCTCTCGATATGTTAGATGAGGACAACTGCATGAGCAAAGATAAGTTCAGTATCTACTTGCATAAGATAAACATATACCAAATAATGTATGAGCATGATCTTCTAAAGGTGAGTGCTGATCCAATATCTAGTATATCCCTCCCAATTATAGGGCGCAAAAGTCAGGCCCAGTGGCCCACCTAGCCTATTAACTCATAGACCACTAACTGAATCATCCTGACAAAGATAAAACTTTGCGATCAGGAAAGCAAGATAATAGATCCACTTAACCAGCAGGGCCATATAGATTTAGCTACATCACCTGAAAGAGATCTGCATGAATGTTTCTCGTTCTAGATTTATCGGGTGCAATTGTTGAGAGGATTTGAACCACCTCGCTCATGGTGGGTCGGGATTCTGGATCCAATAGCAGGCATTCTTTTGCTAGATAAGCCATTATCTGCATCTCTTCTTCCGGGAAGTTTCCTTTGAGTCGAGGGTCAGGCAACTCCGAGATTACTCGTCTACTATCTTTTAGGCGTGGTGTAGCCTACAAAATTATGAAAAGTACAAAAAGTCACTAAAGTTGTAACAAAGCTTCTGTTCAATACCCTAGGATATACAAAACGATGCAGTGATACGATAAATTAAGTTCTGATCTCTATTTACCAATATGTGGAGCTTGACACCTTTGCACCACTTATTCATTGAAAATGCAAAGCAATGGACCTACCCATATCACAAGACTTTCTTCTCCTTTGTTTGTAGACTTGTGGATGGGCTGGCGACCTGTAATAAGCTCGAGAAGGACAACCCCAAAACTGAAAACATCCGATTTCAGAGAGGCTCTCCCAATGATTGCATACTCGGGAGCAAAATAGCCAAAAGTCCCCTGCATTCTTGCAGGAGAGCTGGAACAACTTGCCAGGCCATCAGGTTTTAGATATTTGGCCATCCCTAAATCAGTAATCTGCCCATATCACATCGTGAGATGATCATGGTAGTTAACAAATCTAAAAACAAGAATGTTAATGGAAATTTTATAGAACTGACGGTAAAAGGGATCGATAGAACTAAACTCTCCCAGGAAGAGTGTTCTTACTTTTGCTCTCCAGTTCGCATCAAGAAGAATGTTTGTGGACTTGACATCTCTGTGCAAAATTCTTGGAGCAGCTGCCTCATGGAGGTACTCCAACCCCCTTGCAGCTCCAACTGCAATTGCAACACGAGTTTCCCAGTTCATATTCTCTCCCAATTCACCATCAAGACAATCTCTTAGGTTACCATTGGAAACATATTCAAATACAAGTAGCCTCTCAACATGCTTCCCTTGAAATTCTGAGCAGTAACCAAGCAGAGGCACCACATGGCAATGATTTAATCTTGACAACAAATCCACCTGAAGAAAAGAACAGAATGTACAGTATACTTAGGCGTATCATGAGGATTGGACTTAATTGCAGTTATTGCAAGAGCCACCTCACCTCTGTCAGGAACACAGAGTCTGCATCAGGACCACCATGATCTGTTAGCCGCTTAATGGCTACAATTCTACCACTTCTGAGCTGTCCACGATAGACATAGCTGCTCCCCCCAAGTCCAATGAGATTTGAATCGGAGAAGTTATTGGTTGCATATTCCAACTCGACATATGGAAATTGGCATATGGTCCCATGTATAGTTTCTGATTTGCCTTTGAATAGAATATAAGCCTTGTGAAACCATGCTGGAAAGAAAAAAAATCCAGAGGAAGATAGCTTAAGCCTGTGACAGAACAGAATTGGATACTTCATACAGTGATCTGATAAATAGAGGGAAGCTAGCCAACCTGTGAAAGGACTGGCGTGGGAAGAGATGCTGGATTTTGTCTTAGTAACCGATGAAGTTATATTGTTGATTAAGTTAGAGGCACTATTACAACTTTCTTCTTTCTCTGATGAAAACACTGGTGTCTTGGTTGACAAACTTCTCTTTCGGTATAAATAGCACATAATTGAGGAAAGAAATGCTATTGTAGTAAGTATGACGCAAAGTAGTAGTGTGACCACAACAACTTTGCTTGAGTTATGCTTTCCCGAGACTGGAATATCATTTAGAGCTCCTGCTTGGAAAATTGAAATGCAACTAAAATGAGCAAGCAAATATTTAGCTGCAGTTTTTCAACTTCAGGAAATAACCCAGAGAAAGGAAAAAGAAAAAGAATAATGCATACCAGAAGTGCAGTTGCAGGCTGAAAAGCAAGTGGTATCTTGAGTCTGAGACGCTACTTTGGGAAATCCACCATCATCACATGTGCAGCTCCACCAGCCTCTATTAGATCCTCCAACTGTTGAAAAAGAAATTACTAGTGAATTGTGGGCAGAAATAAGATAACATCGTGTCATCCTGACCTGCAAGGAAATAATGTGAGGCTTCCAAAGCACAAATCAGCAAAAGAAACAGCTCAATCAATCACATGAATCCTTCATAGGAAAATGTTCAAAAGCCCATAGATGGTTCTACTCAAAGCACTAACAAAGTACCTGCACTGCAATTGCATGAAGCAGAACAATTTGATTCAAGAACGCTACTCCAGTTCCCTTGGTTTAAAGAACACAGACATGTCCATTTGGTTGTCACTGAAGATTTAGAAATACCATCTGCCACATCAGAAAACCATGAAAAAGCTTTGTAGATATCATCCACAAATTGCAGATGTTCCAGCATGGATAAACACTGAGCGGAATGTCGAAGGCTTAGAAGAATGAACAAAGGATAAAATTGCAAGCCAACTAAATATTGCTTGAAATCATCCAATCAAGTAAAACAAGCTTTTAGTGAAGGAGAGGTGACTCTGACCGCAGAGAATAGGCTGAATCAAGATCAGGCTGACAAGAAAAATGAAGGCCACTTCCCCTTGAAGCTTCATTTATTTCAATCTAAGAGCAACAAAGTCAGTCAAAAACTAGTAAAATCACTATTGAAGAACGAGATTGGCGATAAAAACTGCTAATACCAAATGCAGAATATTTGCTTTTTTAGCTCCATTAAAGCTGCAACCTGCGTGAAAGCTGATTCAGGGATGTCTTTGCGACTACCCTTGAAATGCTCGTAACAGAGTTCACACAATGTCAGCATTCGTCTCCATGTTCAATATCTACAAATTACAGAGGCAAAATGGTGCAAAATTAGATGGATATCAAAAGAAAATGAAATCATGGTTGAAGACAGATGAGTTCAAGGCACCAGTCAGCAATTTCTTATAGAGAAGAAACTTGGGAGGAGATCTGAACTTCTTATTGATGCCATAAGGTCAATAGCGCATTGCTGACAGAAGAATCATCTCTACAGATACGAATAACAAATTGGCCAACAACAACTCAGAGCTTCCAGCACATTATCCATAGCTCAAATTCAAGGTGCTTGAGGAAAACACACCATATATACAAAGAATATCAAGTCACTGGTGATAGCTACAGCCTTCAACGTCCATTAGAGACATAATAATTCTGGTTACGGAACTTAAATGCAAATGACCAATAAAAAGCAAATGTCAACCTCTTATCATACAGCTATTTATGGATTGACAATAGAATTCATATGGACACTCCGTGAGCTGGGACACAAGTCATATCTTAATTTCTTGTGACACAGCCCCCAAATTGAAAACAAGATCAGTTAATGTTACAAAAATGGTGCCTCCAAAGGCATCCCATCCAATCGTGGTATCTGAATTATCTTTAAGGACGAATTGTTCCACCCAGAATTATATTGAGAAAGCAGCATCAGCAGAAAGAAACCACTTGTGCTTACCCAATTCATAATAGACTTTCCAAAGCTCACTAGCTCAGAGGCCCACGCAGTACTTCACTTTAATGTGCTATTCGCAGGCGGGGTTGCAGTTGAAGACAGAGAGCTATAAACTGCCGACAATACGATAGACTTCGTGATGGGGAATGAACTAAAAATATGAGTCCATCCCCACCTATTTGAAAACAACCAATTTGCAAATACGACAGAGACCCATCAACTAACTTTAATTAGTGGCTACTACCCTAAGCTTCCACCAAATATTACCCAAGGTTGCAACTTTTGCTGCTCTGTTGCTCTCGGGCCGTGAAACACACAGCGTATGTGGATTCTTGCAAGATTTTGGAAAGAGAACGCTACTGAGTGCAGCCCCTCCCCCCAGCGGTTGAAAAACTTGCCTTCAAAGACATGCACAAAGACGGTGAAGCCTGCTACAGCAAGCGCTTGCACCATTAGCTAACTTAGGTCCAGTGCAGGAAGACGGCTTCACCCTGGGGCCCACTATACCTGTGTCGGCTGCCTGGGCTTGGACGTTGAAGGCACGATCAGGGCTATTCTTTATTGTATCTATTCATCAGAAGATGGGAACCGTTCAATCGACGAACGTCAGCCAGGATTCAGCATCCAGATGACAGGACAAATCAGAGCTTGATTAGTTTATACGGCGGGGCCTTAGTAGCTGCGGTGATCATGATTATTCTCATCTAAAAAAAAATTCATGATGATTCCCAAACAAAGTGCGCTCAGATAACACTTTCCTTTTCTTTTCTTACCCATATGGAACCAAAACACTACTACCACTTAGACGGACGAAAAGAAGATTTCATTTCACCGGTGGAAAAATCGTGGAATTATTGTTATCCGATGAAACTCACAGCACTTTTCCCAGCCAAAAAAGCGGTGATTTGATCAATCGAATTGACAAGATGGATACACAAGTATTGAACAATGGACACGTAAGGCTTTCATCTTCAGACGACCTGATTGTTGATCGTGAAATATTGGTTAGCATACACCTGGACATGAGTTCCCTTTCTAACCCAGAAGTGTCGATCAGCAGCACATCAGAGCAGAATAAGAGAGATATGCTTTAAAATTTCGACGAATTTGCATTTATTTTCCAAAATTATGGACTGTGATGTTGACTGTCGGTACGCTAGGAAAAGGGCAGAAAAGTAATTCTGGGAGGGACTTAATATTGAATGCCCTTTTTGGTGAACTGATATGGAAGATAGAAAATGAGTAAAAGGGAAAAGCCAAGATTCTGTTTAGCTCACCAAAGAAAGCATGGACGGAGGGACGAAGGGGGACGTCGGTAACCGGAACCGCCGGCTGAGAAGCTCGATGGGAATAATGTTTTACGGCAACCGATCTACAGATTTTTCTCGGTTTGAGCTGCGGGCGAGAGAGCCGGACGGAGATCTCTGCAGCTGAGCTCAGCTCAGCTCAAATGCATGGCTCGCTGAGCTCTCTTGCAATGAGGAAAGATCTCGGCAAATGGCTGTTCCCAGTGTACTACTGAGCCGAACAGGATAAGCTCGGGTGGGGGGAGAGGGCGAGAAGAACGGATTGACTCTCCCTGCTTCCGATCGACGAAATCTTTCCGAAAATCAGAGCTGAGTGAGGGAATTCACTAATGACGAGGTAGCGACTCTCCCCTCATAATGCTAGTGGTCGTCTCCACCAACGGTCTGTTGTCTAATTTTCAAATTAAAAAGAACTATTATATTTATAAAAACAAAGAGAGAGAGAGAGAGAGAGAAATAAAGGAAGAAAGAGGTATAAAGAATTTGTTTTATAAATTGTTATATGTAGAAATTGGGGTCACGTGATTTGCGCGTGACCGATGATGCTGCATCCTAAGTGGAGCGGGGGATGCGCTCCGGTGCGGCGGGTTGCGCGTAAGCCACATGATTCGACTTCTGTGACGCACGATACGCCAAGCATTAATGGCCGTGAGCTGTCGGTCGCCTCATGCAAGGGCTCTGATCGGAGTCAATGCATGTTTACCCTGCGCCGATTTTGATCAGATCTCCCCCTATGTCGATTGAACTAGACGCGGACCCGCGTGCTGCCGGCCGGGCAGCAAACTTGACGCAGTATTACTGTTCCGAAAATCATGCACATTTTATGTTAATGGATAAAAACATGGGTTAAAACTAAATGCTATTACAACAATTTGGCATTTACTGCATAACCAGTATTTGTCATCTTTACGTCAAACTCATATTAGCTTAAAAGTAAAATTTGGTGCATTAGTATCGCATTCCGTTCAATAACTAAGAGATGGAGGCAAGGGAGAAAACTACAAGCGCCAAGGTAGGTTTTGAGCCGCTTTCTTCCTCGCTTCGGCTTTCGAGCCCGATGGAAAAGACTGAAAATGAGTATTCCTTGTCATGGCATCTCCTAGACCTATGACTCGATCTGGAGATCGAAGTAGGGTTGCCCTATGACCTTTAATTGCATTTTGTAAGACTATTTGCTTTAGCGGTCAAGGGTTTCCAACACTTCTTAGTCACATAATCAAGGATCCCCCTTTTTGGTAGCCATGTCCGTATCCATACTTATGAGCACGGGCCCCTTCAAACCTTTTCCTATTAGATATGGGAATGAATAATTAGTTTAGGTTGAGTTATATTCAATTCTCATTATAAAATTCTCTGAATTTTTTAATTCACTCTTCGCTCATTCCTTTCTAGATGTGGCTCATATATTACATAAAAAAATATACATTAACTTAAACTCTCTGAATTTTTTAATTCCCTCTTCGCCCATTCCTTTCTAGATGTGGCTCATATATTACATAAAAAAATACACATTAACTTATAATATATGTCAGGTGATGTATTTGTTATATGTAAGATATTTATCATATATAATTTATGGGAAAAAGAGAAGGAAAGGAAATGAATCAAAAGTGCAAGTATTTGAATTGAAATTGATTCCCACCCATTTTCAAAGGCTATTATACCCCCCAACTTTTTACCTCATCTCAAATTAAAAAAAAAAAAAGCAATATCCAAAGAGGAAAAAAAAGTTAAATTAAAAAAAAAAAACAGTTGGCAGATCCCTCTTCTTGTACACCCAACTCCCGGGAACTCACATTTCGTTCTTGTTATTCCTATGCCCATCACTTGCAGAGGCATCGGCATGGGCGAAGCGTAATTGCCCGAAACGGGAGGCTGGAGCCATGAGAGGTGGCGGGTATCAGAGGCCCGCCGCAGACTTCAGCTGCAGCCTACCACGGACGTGGCCCTGCTGGAAAAGACAGTGCTTGCCTAAGCTGCTTCTTGCCGCGGGAAGACGATGGTGGCTCTCCGAAGATCATTGTCTGGGACTGTGTCACCATGTCAACCATGGAGGGGGTTTGGTAGGCTTGCACGAGGCTGTTGCCGCTCGTTGAGTCCCCGCGAACAGTTGCCCTCTGCCACGAGTGGGAGCTCAGACCCGATAGTACGTAAGCTCTCCCAGCGGCCTCATAGACTCTCCTGTTTGCCATCCTCTCCTGCATTTCCCTCAGCTCCGCGCACAGGGAGACGCAGAGCTGATCGCCGGCCCTTGCAGATGCCGTCTCTGACAGCAACCCATTGCAAACTTCCAGAATGGAGACTGCGGAGGAAAGTTCTCCCCTTTCAGCAGCAATCCTAGCCTCAGCCATGGCCTCCGCTGCGTAGAGCCTGTTCCGCTGGCGATCCACCTCCAGGGAAACTGCTAGTTCTCCAGCCTCCTCGGGCCGCTCGATCCTCACTTCGCTCGCTTCTTCAAGTCTCACCGTTTCCTTTGTAATGGCATCATTATAGACGCATTTAACCTTCAACAAAGACTGTTGATCATGGCTCAACTGTTCGACCGGGATCTTGACAGTCGCCAGAAAATCCCTCTCTTCCTCCGCATACAAGTCCCCAACCACGATCAATCCAGTCTTTCCTTCAGCGTCCAAACTGCTCTGGTAGCTTCCAGTTTTTAGCTGCCTGAGCGGCACTGTCGACTCAATTTCAACCTTCAGCTCTTGAACCACCACACTCAGAAGCCCACCGATGCACTGGGCAAATGCATCTTGAATTATGCTCTCAGCCTCTACAAAAGAGAAAGTGCCACCAGAAATTCTTGAGATCGAATGCATTGAGGCAGCATCATGATCCACCCCAAAACCAAACGTGTGCACAGGAATCTTGGTGACTGCAGGATTGTTTTGTTGGAGTACTGAGGCAGGGAGTAGAGACTTAGAGTCTACTTTGTGATGTGAACTTCCCGTGCCCGAACCTGTGTTGCTGATGCTGTAAGTGTCTTGCCCATCAGATAATAGCATAATGCTTGCAACTGGGTTTTTGCACTTGCGATCAGACATCACCTTGAAACCTTTCCTCAGACCTTCAGCAATGTTCGTCCCACCATTCGAGATCAGAGAATTAATGGCCTGTAGCGCCTGCTGCCTCCCCGCATCTGTCATACGGCGTAGGGGGAAGAGGCGGCAAGCTGTGGATGAGAAGGCAATGACTGAGAGGCGGTCTGTGGGTCCCAGGTTCTGCACTACAAATCCCATCGCCTGTTTCAGCAGGGCTAGCTTTGTGCCGCCCATGCTTCCACTAACATCAAGAACTGTTACTAAATCAACTGGAGCACGGGGACTTTGATTCCTGACTTGTGATTTGTCCAATATATTGGTCTTGGGAGCTTTTAAATGGATCAACACTGTAAAATTATCCTTACAATCTGATTTAGGGACAGCTGGAACTTCAGGGTAAGTCTTAACATCTAGTGCCTTGATGGAACTGCCAGATAGATCATCTACTGAATGCGAGTTTCTCTTTCCACCCCCTGGTTCAGCCTCTAGAACTTCATCATCGTCGAAGCAACTTGGTTCTGGACCATGTATGAGCGATGAAATGGGCTGACTGGAACCCAACCTGGACTGGGGGATGCGCCGTAAAACAGTCAGATGGCCATCATCCTGTGTCCTGCCTACAGGATTCACCCTAAACCTTCTGTTGGGAGTAACATCAGGGATGGAGCTCTGAATCGGAACTTCCTTCCATTTCGCTCTACAAACAGGACAGATTTGGTTCCCATGTTTCACGTTGGAAGCAATGCAATGGAAATGGAAAGAGTGAGAACATTCTGCGGTGAAAATTGCTTGTCCTTGCCCTGTTTTGATGGAAGTGAGACATATTGCGCATGTTTTCTGTAAGAATCAGCGATGTGGGTCAAAATAGTGGGATAGATGGGTTAAAAGGACTACAAAATTCAATGCTATAGATACATGGCCAACATAGAACAGAACATTGTGATCAACGATAGCCATTCTTCATCTAATCTCAACATGGACAAAGTCCAGTGGATGCAAAAAAAGCTTACGCCAGATTAATATATGCTTCCTTCGTTGTGTAAATTTATACAAAAAGTATGCATGATGCTGAGCTTGGAGCATTCCTTAAATGCAAAATGTTTCTATTTCGTTATTAGGATGTAAATTTCTCAATCAGCATTATTGATCCTCAGAAAGATGGTACACTGTATGTGCAAGCTAGATCTTCTGTGATAAAGCTATGCTCAAGTTTAGGAAATTAGTATTGCAGCTACTAATTTGGGCATTGAATTTCACAGCATACTATGTGATTGCCACCGAAATCCAATGTTACCATGGACAAGTTGTTATTCATGCAAGCTCAAGAGCCATATAAGAGTTCTAGAAAAGTTGTTGAATCAATCAATGTTGACGGGCTACTCCGATGATGCAAATTGAGGTCATACAGGACAGTCAATCGGTCAAAAGATTTTCCGGGACTTTGAAGCAACCCATCAAAGATCTATTAGGCCAGTCAATTAAGCAACCCAAGAAGGAAAAAGATTGAAGCTTTCAAGGCAATAATAGCGAGAATAATAAAAACATTGAAAAGGAGTGCCGTCAAAGGAAGAGCATAGCAGATTACAGTTCGCCATAATTGTCGACACCCACCTTTCAGAGAACCAAGAAGAAGCTTTTAATAAGAAGTTCAATAATCAACTGTCTGTAGACTTTTTTTTTTTCACAAAAACGAACATCAAAAGGTATGAGAAAGGGAGGGGTGAGGACTCTGGCGGGATAGTGCAAGTTGGGCCGACCAGACAAAGCACTTTCTTTAAGAGCAAGGATGGAAGCCACTAAAGAATTGACGAAACAAATTTTCTCTATTTAGTTTGCTGAAGAAGGAACCAACTCTAACGCAATGTTACTGTACAGAATCAAAGAAGCTATGCTGATGAATGACCCTTACGGAGGAAGGGACATTTATTTCAGCCATGATGAAAAAAAACTTCCTGGTGTTCTCGTTGGCAGTTAACCAATGTACGGGGGAAGAGTGGTGTGAATTTGTCCGGTGTTTGAGAAATCCGTATGAATTGGTCAGTGGGCAAGAAAAGGAAAGCGAGTGTAGAATGGAGGATGTTCCCTTTTCTCTATAATGGGCCAAATGAGAACGGTCCTCAAGGAAACTGCCCCACCACTTTCAACCCCACAAGCAACAACTTTGCACAGTGTGCGTGAGCGAGAAGAAAATGACATTACAACAAATAGCCATCTTCTTAGAAGGAAAAATTCAGATTCTGCATTGTGCCACCCTCTGCCCCTACCCCACTTGCTGATGGGTCCAATAGAGGGTCCCCAGAAATACACAAAACGAAGTGGCAGGAGACGTGAAATTGGAATCTTAACAGCGGCCAGAGCTAGAAAAGAGAAGTATAGGGGTAATCTTGCTAGAACCAGCCCATGTCCAAATACTATTCAGAGATGGAGAGTGCTGATTCAAGGTCTGATGGCTTCCCTCGGAGCATAGAATCTAATCTACAGTTTGGATTCCATGGAGCCGAATATGGCAGAATCTGGGCACATGTAGCAGCCAGGAGAATCATTCATCCCCCAGACACTAACGACGACCGAAAAACAGCGATTTGGAAATGGAACAGCTTCGTGGACAATTTCTACAGTCTCGCCTGGGCTCTTCTTGAAAGAACACGGATAACAAGAAGGTTAAAATTTCCTGCTCTGCAACAGAATGGTTTCTCAGAACAGGAAGAAAAGGATAGATTTTTATCGCATTTTCCATGACATGGTAATGAAAAAACCGTGATCGAGTGGACAACTCTTAGCCCCAAACCAAAATTTTAGCCCCTGCGAATGTTGTCGTTGTGATCTCACATTTTACATCACCGAGCAAGCCACCAGGCTAGCAGAGCGGTGATGTTGAGCTCAAGCGATCTATAGTATATGCTTTAAGCACAATGTCCATAGTGGACCAAAAGGAACGGGCTAGAGCGAATTTCAGCGCATTGTGAGCCTCAGTGAGCACATAGATAGCATGGATATTATCGCACAGGAATCGCCGCTGAAACGGTAAGGAACGGTCACCGAGAAGAAGAGCGAACCTTGGAGGATTTGCTGCCCGATCTGGAGAGCAGGAGCCCGGAGGAGGAGGGAATGGGAGTGCGGGGCTGCTGGCGGTCCGCAGCAGGAGAAGAGAGGGAGACGGCTTTGGAGAACCGCCTGGCAACGTCGGCGGTAGCGGAGGGCTCATCGTGGCTGGAGCGGGGGACGTAGAGGCACGTGTTCAGGCCCAGAGCCATCTTCGCCTTCTTCCATTTGCTGGTCATGGCTTTCTCTTCGCCTCCTACAGCAGATGCCGACGACGAAGAACAGGAGAGGTGGGTGGTTGGGGGTGGGGAGGCAATCAACCGCCTGGAGACATGCTCTAAAATCTCATTGGGAAGAAGAAGTTAGCGTTAATGGAGGATTGAGTTAGCAGAGGCAGGAGAAATGGAGTCGGAGGGAGCGCTGCGTTGAGGGAATGTGGAGCTCTGGGTGGGTGGGCTTTGCCGAGCTCTGACCTTTTGGCGGCTTTCTAAATTTTCGGTGTCTACAATTTGTCGGCTATATCGTATTAAAGCAAACATTTAATATCTGCACGCCGCGTGGCACTTCTCAATTGGTTTCCATGGATCCCAGCCGG
Source organism: Sonneratia caseolaris (assembly GCA_900006705.1). Lineage (NCBI taxonomy): Eukaryota > Viridiplantae > Streptophyta > Magnoliopsida > Myrtales > Lythraceae > Sonneratia > Sonneratia caseolaris. Next base: position 1,541,086 of record CXYZ01023140.1, on the reverse strand, counting down.
TTAAGGATCAACCTCTTATGGAACATAATTGTTGGACCACTGCGCCATTAGCCGATTGGTGGGCCCGATCATCGGCAGGCGATCTGTCCACTTTCAAATTTTTTCCCAGATCAACCCCCAAAACGCTGACGTGGAATGGCACCGTCAGACACCTAAAACAATTGAATTTGGATGGAATGCTGCATTGTTCTATTTTATTCCTTCGAAATATGTCACCATCTTTTTAGTAAAAAAAACAAAAAATGTTTTATTTTTCCTATTCCTGGACAATTATGCACATATACATGTATATATTTATTTGTATATACACAGAATTCCTATCTGCATTTCAAATTGAAAGTTAAATTATTTATTTAATTATAAGTAATATATATATATATATATCACACTCAAGATAACGAAATAATTATGTAAATTTGTCGCATTCTTCAATAATAACGAGTTTCTACTTTACATTTTTGCATATATTTCCATTGCTAACGAAAGTAAATGAACTTTAATAGCCAGTGGATGAATCTATTGAACATGTACACGCAACGTGTAACCCTAATAAAAAATGTAAATCATAGTACTAATTCCTTATTTATTATTAAAAAATAAAAAGTGTTATTTCGAAAAAGAAAATAACGTGAACGGGTAAAGCTCAAAGCCACTATTTTCTCCTCGACATAATACTTGTAAGTTTATTGATTAAATCACAATTCTCTTATAAGTGTAGGATTTTTTTAATTATTAATTTTTTATTTATAAGATATAAATTTAATATCTTATCTAAGAAAAAAATGAGAGATCACCTAATCTTGTTAATGTATATGGGCAGGAGCATCGTGACATCAAGGCCCTTTCAGCATGAATCCAAATAAAAAGTATGCTTTCGGTCATATTTATAATATCATTGGATCATACTTAATTCACATTTGAATATAGTTAATTTATTAAAAGATGAAACTCTCGTAACATTAATTATTATAATTCATATGATTTGAATTCTAAATTTTAGTGAAAGAAAAAAGAAATGTTGAATTATTTTAGTTAACTTATATAGATAGTTAAATTAATTTTATGTTAGTTCATTTACTCTCTTAGTGGGTTAGCTTGGTATAAATAAAGACAGGTGACGGTAGTTACGTGGCTTTTTTTCTTTCTTTATTTTTTAAAAACTTATTTTACAAATTTAATAATTGAAACTCGTGAGACTTGTGAGGAATAAATAAGTAAATAAAATACAGAAAAAAAGAGAGAGGAAAATTCGAGTGTGTCCCATCTTGAGAGTTGATAGCCATTCAGTCTTTTGCAGGGATTTCCCGTGACGCTATTTAAGATAATATTTATGCCATGG
>CXYZ01023140.1:1524996-1539550 GCA_900006705.1 Sonneratia caseolaris | reverse complement strand
TCATGTATTTAAAATAGGATAAAGATTAGAGAAACAAATACAAAATTTTTAATAAATGGAAATATCATTTATCCAGAGTAATATCACTGCACCGGACTTTCTCCCTCTTACTCAAAATGTTATGAAGCTGTAATTCTATTAATCATGTGGCTACTTGTAAGCACATTTTAAAGAAAGATTCAACATCTCTATTTGGTTTTGTGGATACATCCAATCATGCAAACTATATATATATATATATATATCGATCCAAAATTGTGATTAGGCAGAAGTTAGAACAGAGAAGGCAACTTACCAAAAAAATAGGACAAATTGAAGAGACCCGATTGAACATCCAACAAGTTTTTCAACACCTTTATCGGTCAAGTGGATTTCATTTTCAAATCGAAAAAAGAATTATGTTATGACCACTCTTCGGAATATGAGGGTGATGCAAGGCGATAGGTGTTCACTTGATCGAGAATCTGGCTTTTCCCATCATACTTAAACTTGTCGATCGTGAGATCTGCACTCAATTCTCAACAACTGACTTCAGAGCCATTTATTTATGTTACTCAGAGGAATTAGCCATGTGATCCATCTTTTCCTTTGTCCCCGAACTTACNTTCAACACCTTTTTCGGTCAAGTGGATTTCATTTTCAAATCGAAAAAAGAATTATGTTTTGACCAATCTTGGGAATATGAGGGTGATGCAATGCGATACGTGTTCACTTGATCGAGAATCTGGCTTTTCCCATCCTACTTAAACTTGTCGATCGTGAGTTTTGCACTCAATTCTCGACAACTGACTACAGAGCCATCTATTTATGTTACTCAGAGGAATTAGCCATGTGATCCATCTTTTCCTTTGTCCCCGAACTTACTATCATGTGAGCGTAAAACAGCGTTTAGATGACGCTTTTGGATAATTCCGTGAAATAGACGTCTTTGTACAATACCATTGTTGTTCTCAACCAATGCACCAACTCCTTCACCGCTGTCTCACTCTTATCGCATGTGAAGTGGGTAGGAACTTGGCAAGTAAGTATATAATATGGGCAGATGCGGCCATGAAAAGCAGTTAATTGGAAGGAGGGGGCCAAGCTTCCATCGTATTGTTTTTCGAATGGGGGTTAAGAATGACTCTCTGGGCACACAGACGGAATCGGCCGATTTACTGTCGAGCGCGTGAAGACCGATCGTACAAATTCCGATCCCCAAATGGGTCTCGACAGATTTGATGGCTAGTGATGTTAAAGTGGACCTTGGGATTGAATCTTTTTCTTGGCATAGACAAAAATTCCTCCTCCTTCTTTTGCTTTTACAAATGAATATCCGTCGGTAAATAATATCGAAAGTAACTTTAAAAAATTTGTGAAAATGTATAAAATGGTGTTTCCCTTTCTATAGGGAAACTTTTTTTTTTTTTGGGGTTTTTTAATGGCAATCATCTCTCTCTAGCTGAGAGGACGACAGGGTGTCAAACCAATTGGGTTGTCCTTTTGGTCCTAAAAATCGATGACCCCCATCCACTAATTTGAAGTTTGATATACCAAGTTGGGTTTACTTGATTGACCCCCGCCAGAAAACGGTAGGGTTACTTGAGTGAGTTGTCAATGAGAGCTTCCTCTCTCTCTCTCTCTCTCTCTCTCTCTATTCTAATATACTAACACAGCTCATTTTTCCTTGTGATATTCGTACGTTCGAGGCGAAACCCGAGTTGAAACTTACAAATAGTCCCGAACCGACAGACTTTCCCGACCGGATTTGATAGAGATGTAGGTGTGCCATGGAGCCTCAGTCTTTCTTTCTTTCTTTCTTTCTCCATGTGATGCACTCGACAGAGCATCCGTACGGGATAAGACCTCGGCGGAGCTACGATTTTTCGCTTTCATGCTCGCACAAACATGATGCTTTACGTCCAAAATTAATTATGCATTAAGAGCTTCAAAGTGCGATCGTAATATGCCTTGTAAATCTACCATCGATACTAGATGGTTTATTAGTGACAGATCTTCGTGGGGCCCTAGAAAAATAGATGTGGAAGGCGTTACGTCGTGTCACGTACGGCAGCATCCCAATATTAAAGATCGTGGTGGGGATTATTATCCGCCATTGAAATAAATATCTAACCGCACATGTACTTGATCCGAATACGTAGAAGTATTGTTGGTTGTGGATTCAAGGAGACTTAGGCTTGTCGGAGACAGATACAAAGCCAACAGAAGTGACATTTGAGCTTTCTCGGTTACGACCAGGCAAATTTCTATAGTTCAGCAACGGGAGCGTTTCAGAATCGATGGTCTTCATCGAGCGAAACAGTTGACAAAATGTGCTCTGCTGTAACATTACCCTCTACAGAACACCGTCTAGTCACTGAATTGTAGAAACTCCAGCTTGAGTTCCTCGATCTCTATGTCTCGTACCGACGTGGAAGTATCACCGAAGGACACGGATTAGAACAATCAATTTAGGAGTAACAGTGGACTCGGTTGGGTGAGCTAAACCTGACCCAGGAAAGACCGAACTCGGGAAAAAAAGATAGATCGCATCCGATGAGCCCTCACTACCGGATGGACGAAATCAAGCATCAACAAGGCCATTGACGGGCATTTTTAATTCTAATCATGTACAGTCTATACAAATTTGCCCCGTGGACCAGAATCATACAGCAATTGCCGTTACATTGGGAATGTTCGCCCAAAACTGACAGAAATCCCAAACCGCACCACACCACCAGCTCGGCCCCTCGGATCCACTAAAAACTGAACAGAAACGTAACGGGTCATGTTAAGAGTTAGTCATCATCTGACAAGCACAGGACTTCAGCTGCGTTGTTATTTCCTGTGCTTGGATGCCGAACCTCAGGAGAACTCCCCGGTGTAGCCAAGTTCAACAGTGGCAGCTGGACGCTGCTGTGCAGGTTAGAAATGGGCCGTCTTGGAATGCTGCTGAGCAGCCCAAGTGCAGGTCCACGAGATCCGAGAGACACCAGAGGCCCACCTGAGGAATCATGCTGGTGGATGCCGCTGCTCTGAGCTGATCGAAAAGGTACGCTCATGACAGAGTTGGGAGAAAAGCGTGTTATGGGTGTGGATGGGTATCCCGGTGGGGGAGGAGGGGATGCCCCACGGGGCAGGGCGGATAAGGAAGGTCTGAAGGGCTGAAGGTGCGGGGCTGGGTTTCGTACCTCAGGTTGAGCTTGGATGTTACCTGGAGAAGGGAACTGACCGATGATCGGCAGCCTTGGTGCGCACACTGACGCGGATGAGCCCATGACCTGGACAGATGCAGCTGGCCTCATTGGCTGGAGGCCTCGCTGGTTGATTGGATGCGAGATTGCTGTATGATTATTGTCATGAAGTAATGCAGAAGAAGAGGGTCTGGGAACAAACTGGTGAGACACTTGTGATGATGAAGACGGCAGTTGTGCAGGGCTCGATATTGCATCTGCAGGAACATGGAAAGGATATTTTACAGCTGCATTATCAAAGCTCAATGTAGCAACCATCATATAATGACTTGTAATTAAGTTGTGCCTTATACAGGATTCCAACTCCTATACTCTGATAGAGAAAAGCTTCGGACAGTACTCATGGAAGTCTGCATTATATCCTAAGATTTATCACTAAACGTAGCACCTGTAATCTAAAGAGACAAAGTGAGAGAGGATATGAAAAAAGTAAATTTAAAAAAAAAAAATCAAAACGAAAGTAATTTCTACATAACAGATGGAATATAAAGAGCGAAAAAGTGGCATTCATGCATACCTTGCTGCACAGCCAGAGCAGTAGATGCCCGGAAATCCATGCACTTGGACTGAAACGCTTCGGCAAGAATCTTATTCATCATGACCTTGTTCTGATTCGTCTGCAGTTCATTCAACTTCAACGAATATTGTGCTTCAGCCTCCTGAATCTTCATTTTGTACTTCCCTTGAATCTGAGCAACCATCCCTTCAATCTCCTTCTCACAGTCAGCTTTCAACTTGGACTTCTGCATAAGTAAAACAAAACTTTCAGGGCAAAGGCATTTACAAGGCCTGTCATCGAGATTCCATAATGGATGAAAACATCATTTTTTGAGCAATAAGTATTGGATGAAAACAACATACAGTGTCTTCGTAAATCCTGGTGGTAAGATCTGATTCTAACAGCAATCTCTCCAACTCATTCTGCAGTGGGTCAGAGTACTTTGGGAGAGCTATCTGGGTTGCACTCAAGAGAGGAGGTTGAGTAGTAAGCCCAGTATCCAAAGGACCAAGAGGTGCAGTGGCCATTTGTAGAGCAGAGGGTATCAAAGGTTCTTGGACAAATTGATTTAAAGCATTTCGAGTATTCAGTCCCTCATCCCTCCTGCACTGATGTGGCATCCCATCAGCAGTTTGCGGATTTGGAGGTGGACAAGGGAGTTGCACAGCTGCCTCTGTGCCTGACACTACAGGGCAGGGCTGCTCAGACAGCTGGGCAGATCTGGAATCAGGAGGCATATCGATAGTCTCCCGAGAAGCATTTTCTTCATGTAGTTCATGGGGCAAGGAACTAGTACGTCCCTGATCATTTGAAATCTGTAGGGTTAAATACCAGGAATTCAGTTATTTCCCCCCAATAAATTCTGTATAGAGCACATGATTACAGGGGAAAAAAAAACGAAACGGGCTTAAGAAATTCGATCATTGATTAAGCTGTTTCCTGTTAGGTTTCAAGCATGTCAAAAGGTGGACTACAACACTACCTGATCTGGTTGAATAGCAGCATCATGATAAGTGGTAGGCGTAACCACGAGTTGCCCTGATATGCCTTGATAGCCCACTGATGTAGGAGAAATGGGATCCTCACGATGCTCAGAAGCATTATCCACTTCTTTGAAACCAACTTTGGGGGCAATGGCCACTCCATCAGGGATGGAATTTTCCACTTCATTGTGCCCATGTTCATAGGCAGTGTCAGCTCCATCAGGAACAACCTCAGCAACCTCAGAAGTAGGCCTGTCAAGAGAATCCTCTCGATGATCACAGGTACTCTCCACTTCATTTAGACCACCTTCACGGGCAGTGTCCACTCCATCAGGAATGACAGCTCCAAGAGTAGGCCCACCACGAAGTTGATCTCCTGATGAAGGCAGCTGCACGTCTGTGTTCTCTTGCATACTACCATTTTCACGCTGGCATCGTGCAGGTTCTTCACTAACTGCTGCAGCTTCACTAGGATGTGCTTGTTGAGCTGCTTCACCATCATTTGTCCTAACATTTCCCACCTGATTCTCAGATTTGGACATTGAATCCACATGATCAATCTGATCTTGGTGCGAAACTCTGGCTGAAGAGGCTTCCTTTTGCTGAACCTCATTTCTCGCCACAAGATGGGTCTCTTCAAGCTCTTTAAGGCGAATGTTCATTTGATTCTTGCACTGTTTAATTTTTCTAGCATACTCATCTCTTAGTGCCTTGAGCTTCTCTGTTCTCATGGAACCATCCCTATGCAACTGTGTTACAAAAAAGGCTTCCAAACTCTGTTCGTTCTCCAGCACTCCCTTCTCTACTTCGAAATTCCTGTAAATCTTATTCCTTTCTTCCTCTTGCTCTTTCAGGAGCTTTGCCATCAGTTCTGAGCACTTGCCCTGAATTTCTTGAGCACAGAGGAGATTTTCTCTCTCTCCCAATATAGGACTTCCAATTACATCCTTATCAGAAGGTTCCTGATTCAAAGGCCAATCTTCGAGCTCCACTTTCACCTTATTGGGCAAGATCACCGGATTCCCAGACAAACTTAAATTCTTCTCCGTCGATATTTCATTCACCTTCTCAGGAGCTTTAGAGGTATGTACTGCCTTTGAATTCTCTATGTGCCGAAGAAATGGTTTCTTCAAACCACGTAAGATGGAGTACACACCTTCCGCTTCATCTTTGCTGCAACCATAATATAGACGATCTCTTGCAAGTGCAAGAGATTCTTTGTGATCTATTTTCCACCTTACCAAGGAAGCAGCAGTCCAGCACTAAACATTGTGCAGTATATTAGTAGATTGTGCATTTGAAAATAAGCAAAAACAGTATATCAAAGACAAAAGCCACTTTCAAGGTCAGGGCACTGCATATCCATATCTATAATTTATGAAAAGCATGACTATTAAAGCACATTGCTCATCAAAGAAGAAACATTCTTTTACAGTGCAATAATGGTACAGCTAGATTGCATTTGGTCCAGACGTCGTCTTCTTTAGATTCTTCTCAATGCGAACACATTGAAATACAGTTCAATTCTTAACCTGTGAACAAACTGCAAAGTATATTTTGGCAGAATATATTCCAATCAATAGTCTCTCCCAGGCTACAAGATATTACCATTGCCCAAAAAAAAATCACCATACAAATAGTTTATCATCATGGCATTGCACTGGGGGGAAGAAAAAAAGTAGAGTATAAAATGGATGCCACTGAAAAATGCAGGAAAAATTAAGAGACAGGAAAGCTGTTATAAAGGTTTAGATGTAGTTGTGAAGAAAAGTACACTACGAGTTTGATGAAAATCAAGCATCCTATACTTCACAATGCAGAGGATAACAAGACCAAAGATACAGAAGCAAAGAAAATACTGACCAGAGCTAACTGGAAGGCTTGTAAAATTGTTGCAGGTTCCTGATTGACAACACGGTTATTGATGACATAATCGAGAAAGGTGTAAACCATATCCTTGGCTTCTCCCTGCAAATTGAAGACAAAAGATGCATCAGTTTCAGGAAAAAGGGTCATGGTGGGAAAAAATACAAAATTTTTTTTTGAGAAGTTGGACCTCTAAACTTAAAGCTTCACAAAGTCTTGAAATTTGAGGCTTTAGAATGAGATGCAGACGGTTCTGTTCAACACGAAGAGTTCTTCGTTCGTCAGATCCATCTAGGTTACCCTCAGATGCTACTACAGAACCTTTTTCCAAAGAAGATAACTGAACAGGACCAGAAGCTGCTGCACAGGACACGGAAAAGTTTCAGATTCTTGTTAACAAAATCCTACCCCTCTGAAGTCTGAATCAAAAAATACAATAAGAATACGGTCAAACTAAAAGAAAAATTTCCTATTTCTGCAGTCACTAACCTTCCTTACTGGCTGCAGCTTGTTTATGCTCATCCTTCCCTTGTTTCCCTAAGTACAAATCAATATTGGTCTCAGCTACCTTCCTGCGCTTCTTCCCAACCTCATTGCTCTCATCTTTCTCAGTATACTGGTTTCCATTAATTTGGACCCTTTTTCGGTTTCTCTGCCGTGAAACTGAAGAGTATTTCCAGTCAGGAGCTTTTCCTTTTAGTAACTTTGTCCAGAACAGTTGGGGCAATTCCTCAGCATGAGTCTGGATCTTTGACTCACCAAGCAGCGAAATTTCCTTGCTATAGTAAGTTTGTGCACCCTGCTGGGCTCTTGAAACGAGCAAAGAAGAGCAGCTCTTAGTTTGACTTCTATTTTCATCATTCTCCGATAGGATAGAAACAAGCTCATGCAGCACATCATTCGCCTGAGACTGATCACATGATGCCTTGCAAGATGATAGTCCATAGCTCTGATGAAACTCTTCCAATTTATCAAATAGGTGCTTTGCTCCCCACATGAGCAAAGAATGGGTACTATTAGGATGTGCATTCTGCATTGTGACACTATCACCATTTTTGGCATTAATTAAAACCTTTTCTTCAACAGTATAACTTGTATATAATCGAAATAACTTTATCTGTTCAAACTGGGATTCCAGCTGTACTTTCTGCAAATTTCGAATATCATTTGCAGGATTCCAATCGCTCCCAAATATTATTACCACATCAACTGACATCAGTTTGATGCTTGGAAGACAGGCTCGGGCTTCTAACAAGAAGACAAACCTCCCAGGATCCTTCTTGTTGTAATTGTTCATAGCAGCTAGTTTCTTGTGTCGAGGAACATCTCCATCAATACGTTCATAAGAATCCACACCAAATCTTTGCCGCAATAAGTCGTCTAGTATATCACCTATAGAGACAGAGTCTCTCCCGAAGCTGCCAATAGACTGTAAACAATTTTTGTGAAGCATTATGATATCCATTGTGTCATGGATATTTACATACGCAGCATGGATATTTGTATGTCATAAATTATTAAATTGTAGGTTAAATAACCCACAAAAAGTATAAATTATGGTCATTTTATCATTTTTTACGTGAACTTTCTGATTGCATGAAAAATCACGAATTCTCAGTTTTGTATCACGTTTAGCACACCATTATTTAGCAATCTGCATTGACCCAAAATAAAAAACCTGACCTAGCTGATGAAACCCAATGTGGACACTACACATCATCCATGTGCAGTTGACTATGAGAAAAGACTATTTTACCCCTTAAAACTCTTTTATAATTGGAAATTAGATGTGGGTAAACAAGTAACACCCAGCCACATTAGCTTTTTTGTTAATTTTAATGGTGAAATGATTGACATGCTACATGTGATACAGAATCATGTTCATGATTTTCCACTTCATGCAAAAAATGATAAGATGACCATAGTTTGTGCTTTTATGGGTTATTCACCATAAATTTTATACTAGGCAATATAAAGTTATAGAGGAGTAGCCACAGCTCTCAAATTTCACATGGTGTAAATGTTGTAATGTAAGTATTGTATTGGATGATGAGGTGAAGTTGAATCTCTATATCTTCTATTCACTAGAGTATTTATAAATGCATGGAACCTAAATCTCTGCAACAATGTCACAGAGCAATGCATTATTTCACAACTAGATTACCAAGCTGCGGTAGATTTGACATAATGATACTTTTAGAAGTGCTGATACTTGTAAGTAGGGAAATTTTGAATAATGACCTCACCTGGAACAATACAAGAGCCCTCAAACATCGATTCTGCAATTCAGAGAGCAGCTTGTCAAGAAGTTGCAGCTTGCCACTAGCTTTTATTCCAACATCCAGATACTGAACCACTGGAAGATCCTTAATAAGCAATTTTTGAAGCGATGGATCCACAAGGTAAGGATGATCACAGCACTGAAGAACAGAATCCATAAACCTCTTCTTCAAACATGGGAAATGGAGGGGGCAAGAAAATGTGCAATCAATGCAAAAGCTAAGCAAATAAACCTTTCGAGAAGCAAAGAGAATATCACGTAGCGCACCAACTGGATCAGTCTTTAAAGATGAATGGAGTGAAAGAGAGTTCGAAAGAAGTGTAGAACAATATTGTTCAAGCTGGACATTTGATAACTGCACAGGAACCCAATACTCCAAAAAACTAGAAGACTCAGCTCTGCATCCTGACACAATGAATTGCTTCTGCACTCGCACTCCTAGATACAATCCAAGGAACACAATTAACGATATGCTAATGTAATTTCAAGAAAGTACAGAAAGCAAGGGTGCTGTGAAAAAGAGAAACTAAAGATGTATGAACTTGAATCACACTCATAATGCAAAGTGTCTAAAACCAGTTACAAGGTACTGTTCCCATACCATTAGCATCAGAAGCCCCCATTTCTCTAACATCACATGTAGGACAGTACCAAACTCCCAATTGTGCATCTTTTAGTGGAGGATTTAAACAGGAAAGATGGAAGCCTCTTTTGCAATCCTTTCCATGACAACACCTAGTATTTTTATATGAGAACAAACATCAGGACAGAACTTGATGCAAATGATACAGTGTGATATGCTGAGTACTTCCATTTCCACTTAAGAAAGAAGTAGAGAAGGTTGTTGAGGTGTGAGTTAAGGCCCCTAACTTCAACAATCTTATGCAATTAGCAGAGCAAAAACATTATAGATGCAATTGAATGAAAGGTTAAAAGGATGAACTACTTCCAGTGATTATACTATGGTAATTTTTCAACCTAAGCCAAATAGAATCTATATGCATATATATAACACTCATTTGACTAATAAGGCAATTTTGTCCTTTCCCTTTTGGAATCTATTTGTTTATTTTTAGCATTGCCTAACCTAATTGCAGGTGAAGGCTCTCAATCTCTCTCTTGCTCCCCTCCTTACATTAACAGTGCAAATGGAGGCAATTGCCATATTCCATCTATGATTTAGAATATTTAGTGTCTTTTAATTGGTTTTCTCCCATTGGCAAATAAATACAAGGGGCTGCTCTGTTCTTCTAGTATTTTGCCCTACGTGTACCAAATCTTGTTCGTGTCTTCAAGATGTCAGTCAGCACCGATGTCATGATCATCCTGGTCAAAATCCTTGACCTTCCGATCTGCATCTTCTACATGTACTAGATGTTGTGCCATGCAGGATATTTAAAAATGAATAAAACTGCAGATTCGATAATTATTTTCATTTGTTGACAACAAAAAGAAATCTTGACAGCAATTAACTCAATTTGGTATGAGAGAAATGATGTAATAGATTACTCACAAGAGGAATCCACCAAGCTTGCAGATGAAACAAATTGTATCTTCACCATCAGCCTGAATCTCCAACGGTTGGTCTGATTGTAGCTCCTTTTTGGTTAAATTTTCGCCAACTCTCGAGTTAAGATTAGCATCAAGCTCCCCACTATCCTAACACAAGAGAAAGGAATATAAAATAGAATTTCTATAGGGCAATGATAGAATCAAAGCTTGAGATGCTTATCATCCCATTCTTCTCATTCCATTCTTGCTAGACAACAAAAATCATAATTTTAACTAGTTTAAATGGATAACTAGGATTTAACACCACCTGTTTGAGTAAAACCTCATTCAAAAAATGGAATTGTGTACAATACAAACTTTCAGGCATTGAAATGCTTAAGCATCAGGACAGAGTTTAACAGCAAGACTCCATTCCAATTAGAAGGATTATCTTTGAAAAAAGAAAGTTGACACCATTAAGAATGTACCTTTTTCTCTTCAAATTCGTTCCATCTTTCTCAACACAGATATTATCTGACAAGATTGACAGCGAAGGAGCTAGTATATTATCTTCACAATTAACAGCTGTAGATGCATCAGCAACTACTTCTGGACCCATATCCGTACAACCATCGCCTCTAGATGACCTTCCATTTGTGATAGAATCCACTGTTTGTCTAGGAGATGGCAAGGATTTGAAATCTTGATTTACTGATGATTCCAAATTACTTGCATTTTCAGGGTTTTCAATTTGATCAGCAAAACTGAGCTTCTTGCTTATCAGAGAAAAATTCTCCTGGCAATTCTCCATTGCATCCAATTCCTTTGAATTATGACTCTCAGAATTGGGACAGTCTTCAGCAGGAAACTTCCTTGGACTAGATAACTCCTCATAATGAGCTGCAAGCCCAAATAGAACAGGAAATCACAATGTAGTTGTGATGAATTCTTTTTAGTATAAACTACACGTAAGAATGCAAGTTTTTATGGTTTAGCCATTATTTTATCACTGCACTTGAGAAGTTGGAAGGCTTCAGTTTCTCAACCAGAAAATGAACCAGCACGTCAAATATACCCTGTCACATTCTAAACTTCAGCAATGGTAATGGAAATGCATTTTTTGGTGAAGATATTGAGCCAACAACAGCTATGAAGAGCCATTTAGTATAATATCATTTTCTCCCTTGAACTAGATCTATACATGGAAAAAAAAGGCTTCTACCTGCAGAGCAAGCATCACATCAATAAAAATGGGAAAACATCTCAAAATATATTTTAACAAGATGGTGATGTACATACTGGGGCATGCACTGCTGTTGCCAATCGCTAAGACAGTGATTCGAGACTGACCATCAAAATCTATTTTTGAGCTGGCATGATGTGCATTCCCTGAAGAAAATCAAGCCAAATTGGAGAAAAACAATTGTCATGATAACGATCTTCAGCACAGTTTTTCTCCATTTTGCTCATCATCAGCAAATTTCCCGATGTAATAAAATATTTTACCGGAAAGCTATAAAGAAATCAAACAATGTCGAAAAATCTGGCACCATTCAAGCGGAAATCAAATCTTCCAATACATTGTTTGCTTGCTGTATGCATCATAAATTTCAGTTCACCCAATCAAGCAGCAAATGTGCAGTCCAAGATTAGAAAATTAAAGGAGAGAAGTAAACATTTATTACCTGACAACTTTTAGAAAACTAAAGAAGAGAAGTAAACACTTATTACCTGACAACTTAACTTTCTTTTCTTGCTTCCGGAAAAGTGCTCTATAAGCATGGGCATCCATCCATGCTTTCTCTGTCTGAGCAGACTCTGTATCTTCTGACTCGACTCTGCATACTTCTTTAGCTGTTTGAGTCAACTTTTTCATGGAACTTCTTTTCCTTCCTTCCTTAATTTTCTCAGGATCTGATACTGGGGTGCCAGATTTTTTCCCAGAGTTCTTTGATCCTGTAGAGCTCAAGGAGGAGCATTGCTTCCTGCACCTCTCAGACCTCCTTAATGGACTCCGTTCTAGCCTTTTCTTTAGAGATTTTTTTGTAATTGAAGGAGCAGATGGTGATTGCTTCTCTAACCGCTCAGACTTGCGAGGTGTTTGATTTTCTGGACTAGCCATTTTATTTGATGTCTTCTCCCGAGATGACCTCCTCAAGCCTGATGAATCTTCCACTCCTGAAACTGAAGCACCTGCTAGTCTTGCACTACTCCGCCTCCCTTTGGTATCCTCTTCAGTAATCTTATGAATCATCCGGGTGTTATTTGTCATTCTGTGGCTGCAAATCAGCTGATACATCGAACACATGAGATTAAATTAAAAAATTCTCCTTTATATCTTATTACAAATTCACATATTGATCAAGGCTACGATTGGAACTATGATAGCTGCAAAACTCATATTTTCTGTTCCTAATGCACTTCAGAAGTTCGAAAACTGTCTCTATACATATGTACAAATGCCATTAGAGATTAATTAATTTGTTAGAAAGCTGAGCTATTAACTACAGAATTTTACCACGTATCATGCACAAGCATCAACTTCACATTGCAAATACTCAAGACCGTTCTGTTTTGCATTGCAACCATCAACATGAAAGCATACCTTAGCAGCAAACAAAGCGTAATTCCCATTCCTTCATTTATTATATATGATTTGTTTTCTCTATATCCTCTAAACAGTCTCCTCTACATCCATGAGCTTGAGAAACGCCATAACAGCAAGAGGCCACTACCATCACAAAATTCTCACGACCCATTCTTGGTAACAAAAGGCGCAATATCAAACAACTCATCCATTTAAGCAGTATAACACTTACGTGTGTTTCTACTTCTAGACCTTAAAAGAAACCACAGAAGACAACTTCCCCTGACGCTTAACCTCTGGCAATCTGCACATGTCAAAAGGCATTCTTATTTGCATCTATGTTCCAGAAAAAATTGTTTACATCCAAATCAATCCCAGTAATTTGACAACCTCAGAAAGGAAAACAATTCTATCAAAAATATAAACAACATGGAGATAAAGATTATTCTCTCCGAGTATAACATTGAAGGGAGGACACGGCGATTATTTTAGTCCACTCACATCTTCAACTTAAAAATCAACTTAGGCAAACCGCAATGACAGAGTGCATGAAATGTGAAGATCACATCAACTGCATTACCGTACTGCCCAAACTCAAATCAAGATACGAGTTACTCGGAAAAGAAAAGAAGAGAATAATCGACATTCTGCAACAGAGTAGCGTCGGCGCGAGCATGAAAGAAAGACACCCTAACTTGAGCTTAAAACTAATCCTACGAAGTGCAGCCAGATTTCCCGACGATGAACTGCAATTTCCTCACAGTTATCCCTAATGCAACTGAAAGTACATGGGAACCGCTTGTTGGGACCTGAATGCGGCATAAAGGTGACGCGTTGAAGGTGGTATGAACTACCTACCCGTAGAACACGAGGTAAGTTTTCCAAACGCCAAATGACGAAAGCAAGCAACCCTAATTGCATTAAATAAACACTCCCTAGAGAGAAACGACAGGTACAGAGGCTGTACCGGGATGATTCAGTTCAGTCCTCGGTGACGACGAGGAAAGGTCCGCAAGGCGCAAACGAACAGACTGAGACGAATTCAACGTCGATGCAGCATTCCAAATCCCCGGAACCCGGAAACACTAACGTTACCGAGAACGGAAGCCAAATCGGCGCACAAGAAAAAGAAGACAGGAGAGAGACGTCTGTAGAGAGAGAGAGAGAAACAGTGCCCGCCCTTTTAGAGGGGAGACAGTGAGTGAGCGAGAGAGAATGGGGGCGGGGGGTAAAACTGGCATAAAAGTGTTGAACCTTTTTCGTATTTTCTTTTATTTTTCACCCAATTTTCGTATTTTCACCTAGTTTAGAAAAATGAAAATTAAATAAGTTTTAATAAATAATATCCTTCACTTTTCCCTGAGAAAAATACGAGTGGTTGGGAAATATTAATTTTCCCTATTTCCAGTTTTGTCATATTATCGGGTCAATCCACAATCAAGAAGACTTCTAAACATAATTTTTAAAACCGGACCGGGCCGAGAACCGGTCAATGTATGGGTTCATGGGTTTATGGGTCGAACCGGATGTTCAATAGGTTGAACCGCATGTTTAATAAATAATATTAATAATATAACATTCCAATAAATTGATATAATGTTATAATTTAATTAT
>CXYZ01023140.1:1488154-1519968 GCA_900006705.1 Sonneratia caseolaris | reverse complement strand
GATATAAAATTCAATTTCTCAACAACACAGTTATCTAACTTGTTCCCTCGACGCTGTAGGACAGACTTAAGAATTGAGTTTAAAACGACAAAGGACAAACTAGGAATAGAAGAACCAGGCGAAGGGGTGAAATATTATAATCTATTGGACAATTTTATGGGAAATAAAATATTACTAAAAAATCATATGGGATGTCTAATTTGTTGCTTACATTAATGACATCATGAAACGAAAATTGGCATCCTTGCATCTTTGTCAATACTTAATTTTAACTTTATTGGACAATTCTGCTTTGTCGTCCAATTACGGCATCGTATTCTCTCGATCTACGTGCTGCCGTACACATCCCGTTCACGAGTGCGGTTGGGTCGGCGCCATACGTTGCTAGTTTTTCAAAGCTCGATGATGTCCTGGGCTGGCAGTACGACTCGTTCTGGGAGTGAAAGAAATTCTTCCCTTCAGAGAGGAGTCAAAAAGGCAAATTGTTGGTTGATATTTTTGATAGAATGGGAAACTCTTGAACCTCGAGTCGTGTATCGATTTCGGCTTTTTTTTTTTTAATTTTCTGCAACGAGCAATTTTCATGAGGTATCCACACGTGTTTACAAATTTATTTATTGGTATCAATAAATCTATATAGGATTCATTCTGTATCAATAAGTCGTTATTCTAACGACCTTCCGTAAACCTATATTATATAAGCGAATGTAAATCTAAAACATTTAAGAGTAAGCGTACATTTGAATTTCCTTTTTCAGCATATAATTCTTTGTGATACCATTTATACACACGCTCGCATGAGAATTTACTCGACGATTTATTTATGAGTTCGAATAAAATAAAAATTTTTATGAGTAAAAAATAAAAAGGAGACAAATAAGCGTGTTAACCCAATCATTGTAGTATTATTTTTCAAGTTTTTACACAAATATATCAAATAAATTGACCGATTAGGGCTGGCCGACATAATCTCACCAGAGTTTGGGGCGTATTCCAAGAATTGTCACCATCATGTTACATTCATTCGTAGTTTTTAAAATTAAATCGGATGGGAACCAGTCAAGGCAAGGGTTTGTGGATTAGACCAGAAATTTAATTAGTCGAACTATATATTTAATAAATAATATTATTAATAAATTGATATAATATCATAATTTAAAAATGAGTTATAATAAAAATTATTAAAATAAATATTATATTAACCTCGAATTTAACATAGAATATAAATATAAAATTATTAAAATAAAATAAGTGTGTTATATAATATATATTTTTTATTTTAAGTCAACCAATTTTTTTACTAGTTCAATTGGGTTCATCGGTCCAACCAGGAACCGATTGGTTCAATTAGGTTAGCCTTATTTTACATACAATTGGGTTAATTCTAGGAATCGGACTGATGAGTGATCAGTTTCTAGTCGAACCGGTCGGTCCAAATCGATTTTTTCCTTTGGAAAAAATCAAACCAGCTGGTCAAACTATGGTTATATCATACCATCATTTTCGGTGATTAAAATAGGACATAAAGAATAACCATTTTCCTTTGGAAAGTAACACGAAAAAAGAACTTGTTGTGAGTGAAAGGACTCGCAAAAGACGAGAGAAGGATTTTATGCCGAAACATTCCATACATATACCAACCCAAAAAATGATAATTAAGATAGTTTTTCATCTCTTTTTTTCAAAATAAAATTTTGGATTCAAATTTTATTAGTGAAAAAATTTATATTGGGGAAAATTTATGGTTAATCGATGATGGTTGAATTCATCAAGATTTAATAATTTCTAGATATTACTCCGTTTATACTGAAAAAGCTTTCAAGACATATGTGGCCCCGTGACAACCGGCAAACGCTGTAAATATATTGAATGCGAATTCGAATGAGGAAAAACGTAGGGAATTGGTCAGGCATCAGCGGCTACTTTTTAAAAACATATTTCCGGAAATTGAAAATTTCAAACTCCGTCATATTACCGGCCAGCAGGGAGAGAAACAGTTCTGCCGGTGCGGTTTCGAGGCGCTCAAAAGTCATAGAAGCGCATGATTACGAGTTTGAGCCATTAGGGGCCCGATCGTCTCGCTGGTCCTTACGCTTTTTCAAACACTAATTGAGATTTATCATCATCAAAGTCGGAATCGGTCAATATTGGGCATTTCATCGAGGCCGGTGTTGGCATGAATTATTTGATTGTATTCGATGCTCTTCTACCATGAGAGTATTAAAAAAAAAAAAGATTTTTAGCATTGAAGCAAAGGTGATGAAACGTGATTTATGCAAGTAGCTTGCGTAATGATAATAATAATGGAGGATACAATAGAGGCATTTAAAGGAAACTAAAATGGAGGAACGAGATTTTGTTGCTACAATCTGTCCCATCTCAATTGGCAAGGGAGATAAGCCAGCCTAGAGCATTCTAGGATATAGGCATGGGACCAATAGGTGACCAGTGGATTCTTGCACTTGGTGACATAGTAGACAATTTGTATCATCCATAGGCATTCTTTGAACTAAGATCTCTTTGGTGGGGAGGAGATTCCACGTGATTTTCTAGACGATCAACTTATATTTGGCATGAATCTTCATCCTCCATAATGCCTTCCATTGATTTGATTCTAGTTTTGTCTTCCTTGGCATCATGTGTTGTTGTTGGTGGTCCATCCAATAAGCACTTCTCGATGACAATTTGCCATTTGCATTAATTTTCCATCCTAGCTTATCCACTTATGGTTGTACCGAATAATTTATAGCAAAGACTTGTGATACTGTGTCTTGATAAAAAAAAAAATCTCTCCAAGTTTTCCTTCATTTCATTGCATCATGTCAAGGTTAATTAACTGATAAACTCATTTGGTGTTGCTCAGATCTTGACACAAGGCTTGTGGGTTCACCTTCAGTTTATGGCCCTTCATAATTGGGATCCATGGGTTCGTCCTTGTGTTTATGCTTGCTCTGACCCAACTTTGAAATAGGACCCCTTCTTGATGATATCAAAGGATGCAACTATGCCTTTCCATGAAATGATGAGTTTCTATAGGAAGTTGTATGCAAGATGGAATGGTTTTGCAAGTACCTGTGTTTTCCAAGCAAAAGTGTTACGGTATGAAAAACTCATGCTTGGGCTAGTGCTTTCGGGTTGCCTAATTTTTCAAGCCATGCTGTCACTATACGGAAAAAAAAATCATATTAATTTGAAAGTATAAAAATATATTTTATAATAAACAGAAAAATATGAGAAAATTTTTAATTTTTGATTAATTATATATATATAAAATAATGTTTTAATAGTTATTTCGATCGGTGAATTATATAATAAAAAATTATCATGAGACTGCACTTACATTTTTATTCTCATTTTTTTCCTATATCTTTCTAGATTCATAGTCTTATTATATAATTAGAAAAATTAAACTAATGCATGAAAGATCATATAATAATTAATATGTGACATTCTTGCCTAAGTCCACGGGTCGGCTTAAAAAAGCCACAAGGGCGACTACCATTAACAAGTGTGGAGTATGATACCGTGGTTAGACATTGCATTTATCCATTAAATCCAAAGGTCATCAAATCCCATACACCTCATAATTTGCTCTAAGAGGGGCCATTCAACACAGGTCAAAAGCCTTCTCTCCATATCAATCTTAATGGCAACATAATGTTTCCTACCTTTATGATGTTCGATGAAGTGCACGACGCCATGTGCAATGATGGAGTTGTCATGAATAGATCTTCATGAGAAAGATGCAGACCGGAGTGGTGAGATGATTTTAGGTAGCATGCTCCTTAGTCTACATGCCAAGATCTTAGAAATGATTTTTATGTGTGGCATTGCAAAAACTAATGGGTTTAAAGTTATGAACCGTTGCAACACTCTTATCCTTTGGTACCAAATTAATGCATGTCTGATTAAGACTTTCCAGGAGAACTGTACCTTGAAAGAACCCTTGATTGGCAGCTATCACATATCATCCCATCGTGTTCGAGTTTCTTTCAAAGAAAATCGCAGCGATGCCATCCGGTCCCGGGGTGAGCTCGAGGGTAGGGTTCGTGGCTAGGGTTGAGGTTTTGGAGGTAATCTCTTCTACTGTGGGGATATCTTCGTCCGTGTTGAGGCAATCACGGAGACTCTCGAGCAACCCTGACCAAAATGTGGTCCGTGATTCAGCGAAGAATAAGGTCGGCGTTGACTCGTTGTCACAGCTGAGAAAGAACACTGACGTGACCTGAGAAATAACTCTACCTCATTTCATGGGGTTAACGGACCCGCTGCAGATAATATCAATATCCCAACAAGAAATTACTGCAGACACCATCGGTCGTCCGGGCAGAATACTATGTTCGAATATACAACATCTTCATGAACGCAATATTTCGAATCTCATGTACAAATACAGATATATTTATACATACACATGAAGTATTGCTTTGCTAATTGATAGGATTGATTATATGTATGATATAATNACAGCTGAGAAAGAACACTGACGTGACCTGAGAAATAACTCTACCTCATTTCATGGGGTTAACGGACCCGCTGCAGATAATATCAATATCCCAACAAGAAATTACTGCAGACACCATCGGTCGTCCGGGCAGAATACTATGTTCGAATATACAACATCTTCATGAACGCAATATTTCGAATCTCATGTACAAATACAGATATATTTATACATACACATGAAGTATTGCTTTGCTAATTGATAGGATTGATTATATGTATGATATAATACATCCATTCATAAGTTGCTCACGAGGNAATTGATAGGATTGATTATATGTATGATATAATGCATCCATTCATAAGGTGCTCACGAGACACACATAGTGTCTTATTTCGTTACATTAATTAAAATGCATACACACAACCAGATACATATGTGTATACATATATTCATTCGACGGACACAAACACAATCATCGTACATATATTCGACCATAATCCCCGAACTTCTCTGGGAAGGAACGACAGCGCGCAGTTTGCTTAAGCCATGGACCAGGTTATGTCCTCTTCACCCACGTCAATGTCGAGCCCTAGAGAGTGCCACACCGAGCTCGAGGCGTCGACGATGTTGTACCGGCACGGGATCTGGCCGGCGTGCTCTTTGTCGCACCCGTGCATGGAGTCGCACTCGTCGACCACCTTAGCTGTCACGCTCTGCCCGGTCTTCGCGGATGTTATCCTGATCATCCGCCCGCACAGGGACCCGTTGTCATACCAGCCAGTGGACAGCGCGACTATGTGCTCGGAGTTGGAGTGGTACTTATCATCGCACTCCGAGGGGCCGCCGCCCTCGCCGCCCTCACTGAAGTCATTCTCAGTCAAGATGGCCCGGGTCGAGGAGGTGACCGGAGGAGAGCAGTGGTACGTCGGGTTGTCCTTGCCCTTACAGTAGAGGGTGCCAGAGGGCTTGCAGGACGGAGTCGTCGGGGCTGGGGTTGAGGGAGAGCCCTTGCAGACGTGGGTGCCGACGTCGGGGTCGTCAGTACACCTGCCACTGATGCATATGAGCTGGCCGTCGCAGTCGTTCAGCGTACTGCACGGACCGTTGCAGGAGGAGACGGCGGTGGAGGCGTGTGGTAGGGAGGAGAGGGTCAGCAAGAGGGAAAGAGTGGCGACCATCAGGGCTGGAGCTCTCTCCATGATTAATAATGGAAGTTGAAGCTGAAGAAAATGATTAGTTGGATGAGCAAAGTACACTAGAAAATATGTCGCTGAATTGGCGAGGAGAAGTGAGGCACCGAGGGGGTTCATATAGTGCGATGAGAGTGATGAGAAGATTTTCTTTTTTCCATTATGCGTTATTAACATTCAAAAACTTAGATGCCTTTGATCAAGTTATCCAAAATTAATTTGGATTCAATCCATTAAATAGTAGATTTCTTATAATCTTGAATTTAGAATTATAATTTAAAATTGAATTAAAGAGAAAGTGTAACACCAAAAACACATCTCTTAAAATTTTTGGGCTTTTCATATGTGACAAAAAAAAAGAGGCATACGACTTCCTCAATGATGAATCGAAGCGTAGAGAAGGAAGGCAATATCGCATGGAATTAAAATTTGGTCTCTTGGGGATAATTTCGGGGCGGGGGGTTGAATTTTGAGTTGAATACTCAAAGTCTTCGTCTACGAGTGATCGAATTGAGTACAATTTGACTGCTCTTTCATTGGGTGTGTATGAGCTCGATACGTCAATATCGTACACATATATACATATATATATATATGCCTTCACTAGCGGGGCGTCTGATTACGTAGTGGTTGTATCTTATTAAGGGGCGGTGAAAGGGCCGCAATTTACGCCTTGGACTGTAATTCTTCCACTGTTTTTACTTTTCAATCAGCAAACAGTAAAAAGAAAATTTAGGATGAAGATATTATATTTAACTTAATAGCTAAAAATTTATATATCTAATTTTTTATCATCAAACTTCACTTACATTTTTATTCTCATTTTTTCTATATCTTTTTAGATTTATAGTCCTATTATATAATTAAAAAAAATTAAACTAATGCATAAAAGATCATATAATAATATATGACATTCTTTATCTAAGTATATATGTGTGTGCAACATCTACCTAAATTTATTTTTATTCTTGAAAAAAAAGAAAGAATACTGTTTTTCTAACTTGGATATTCGATGAGGAGTGAGGAGAAGCGCTGCCTCTTTGTTCGTCTTTAATCGGATTGGACTCGAGATTACTCTTGGAATCATGGATGGATTTGGCGTGGGGGGCGGCCTCAAAGTACTATATAAATTATACTTAATTTTATTAATGTTTTATTTAATTATCTCATTTACCCTTCATGAACTTGATTTTAGATTTTTTATATTGACTTCCGTCCCCCTCAAGTATAGGCTCCGTCTCCCACCACGGTAAAGAATAGTCAAAGAAAGGATGAGGGATCACNTCCGTCTCCCACCACGGTAAAGAATAGTCAAAGCAAGGATGAGGGATCTCCACAGGTTACCTCACCGATACCAAGAGACAAATGAGAGAGGGAAATCCGAGATTTTCCAAAATCATGACTAGCGTAGGGGGCTGTGAATTGCCAAATGTCGCGCTTCTGGGCCATTGGTCAATGAATGGGTGCGAAGCGGTGGCATGCAATCGTGCTCCACTAAAGCGGACGCAATGACGGTTTTGCCCCCACGACGGAGACCCCCCGGCGTGAGGACGGCCCGAGCAAACGTTCGGTGATTGTTACGGCCTACGCCCGTCTCGTGTAGAGTGGCTTCCGAAGGCTGCAGTGTTTTAAAAAACCACAGAACGACCTGTGATTCGAAGTTGCAGCAGACTGCTGGTGCAATTCTTCTTCTCGAGGGAGAGGTAGCGATGAGCGAAGGTGTTGCAGGTGAACTTGGGGAATCCAAGGTGGTCGGAGGAGATGAATACTTCGTCGTCAAAATAGTGACATTGTGCCAGAAATTTGAGTAAGACATGATGGCCGACCATAGAGAAGATCGGCGGCGAGAGAGGCACATGACAGTGAGGAGTAGGCTTTTTGCTTTCAAATTTACCATCTTATTCCCCCCACTTACACGTGTCCACTGTTGATAGAGGGCTTCGAATGTCACCCGACCATGTGATTGACATGTATCCAATTCAATAATTGCATATAAATGTTACTTATTTGGATAATGAAGATTCCAGACGCGCGCTCGATTCCCCTCCGATCTATCCCACGTCGAACTCCGGCCGAGGAGGCAGCACTGGCCGTTACAACTTGCCAAACCGCCTCCAGCTAAGTAGGTTTTTTTTTTTCTTGCAGTTCTCCAACACTTGGATACTTCTTGGAAACTGAAAATTTTTTTGTTTGTAAAATCCTTAAACGATGAGCGATGTTTGATTTTTTTTATGATTAGTATCATTTTATTATTTAAAAATCTAATACAAATATTTTTAATTATATACTGATACTTAAATGGAAAATCTTACTTTAATAAGAACGGTATGGAACAACCTGTCTACTATCAGTTGATGATGTGACAGAAGTGAAGAGGATGATGGCCTTATTTTGGAATATTTATAGTGTAAAAACTAATAAAAGAAAAATATATGTACCATTTTAAAATTAAAAAGACAACCTAAAAATGGAAAAATAAAACATTTAAGATGTGCAAATATAATTTTGTTATTAATTCTTATCAAATAAATTTGTTGTATAATATATGCGGAATATTTAATCGAAGTCTTCACTTGGGTTGGGTTGGGTTAGGTTGCAGCAATATTAGCCCACAATTCGCATTTGTTATTACAACCATTGAGCTCGTACGACTCAACCGAGGCCAGCCTTTGGGTGGCCGCCGGCAAGTCCATCTCTGATCGTTACTGTTTCGGTCAGAGTCGTCCTGGAACTCCGACGCACCGATGGCAACGAGGCGGTCGACTCATCTGCTGCTGTGATAAGAAAGTCAAAAGTCAGAGGAAACGGAGAGCTTGGGCTTTTTTTTTTTTTTTTCGGTCCGATTAGGTTATAGTCACTCTAATAAAGATTTTAATGTAATCGTATCATAATAGTCACCCCCAAATTAAGATAATTAGAATTAGGTCATTATGAAAGGCTCTCCTGGATCATATTCAGCTCAACGTTGAAAGTGGAAACCTCCAGAATAAAAAAAGCATGAATTGGCATGCACGACTGAAGATGGATCTTCATTTCAAATTGCAGCATTGGTGTTCTCCTGTATGCTGATGTTGGGTCGGGCTGAAGCCCATTCCATCAGTGGATCCATTCTTAGAAAAAGAACCTCTCGGCACTCAANGAAGCCCATTCCATCAGTGGATCCATTCTTAGAGAAAGAACCTCTCGGCACCCAGGCCTCAACTCAAGACCATTGATTGTGGATCCAGTCTCAGACAACAGCACCACCATTTCTCGAAATTCCGATGCCAAGCGTCACGTGAGATGTGGGTGGAACTTTGAACCGGTAGTGTAACTAATTATAGATATGAGAAATAATGGGTTCAAACCTGATATCGTGAGATCGTTTAAGCACAGTACGGTCCGATCCGGTCCGGTCCGGTCTTCNGCACAGTACGGTCCGATCCGGTCCGGTCCGGTCCGGTCTTGAGTTTGACGAATTGTGTGCGCACACAAGATATAGGAATTGACGTCATATACAAAAAGTGAGCCGGACCCGGAGCCCATGAAAACCAGAGAACTCGGGACAGATTGTCGTCAAGCGGTTCCTCGCCCCGCTTAGTGCAGTTGGACCGATTCCGGTCGGCTCAGACTCGGAGGAGCCAGCTCAGCTCGTAAGGCGACGAACTCAACGACACCGTGGAAAGAATCTTCTGGAACCTCTTCGAAGTCTCTTCCTTTCTATAAACCCTAATTCATCACCTCCTTATCCGCACCGTGCGCTCACTCTGCGTCGTCCGTCTTTACCGCTCTGAGACTCCGAGGCTCAGACTGCTCTCAGCTCTCTCCTCTTCCCAGACATGGCGTCCGCTAACGCTATCTCTACCGCCTCCATTCTCTGCTCTCCCAAACAGGTACTGCTTCTTTAAGCTAATTTTACTGTCGGGACTCGCCTGTTCAGCGTACTTGTCGGAGCTGATTGTAAATGAAAGAATTCTTAGGGCAAGCAGGAGGTGGAATGTGTCGGTATTCCGCATTTTTTTTAATACAAGAGCATGAACTGTGAGGGGAAAGACGAACTTCTAAACTTTCGCAGGCCTGACCTGTAGAAGTGAACCGATTCTCCACAAGTAAAATATTTCCTATTCGGTTCTCTGACTTGGAAATCGAGTTCCTGCTGTTGATTGGATTTGCTTGACTTTTGTTACGGGAATCGTGCATTATCCTAATCCGAGCTTGTTGACTGGTTGATTATCTCATTTATGAGGGTGTTCTGTTCAATCTGTCTGCTCTGCACTTTATTCTGTTGCCTGTTCGTTGAGGCTGGGCGTTATGCTGTGGTGATGTAGGGTAGGAGGGGGACCCAACAGCGAGGTCAAAAGGTGAACTTGAGGCAACCGAACAGGAGGTTTTCTGTGAGAGCTTGTGCGAAGGAAATAGCTTTCGACCAGAGCTCACGGGCAGCTCTTCAGTCTGGCATTGATAAGCTTGCTGATGCTGTCGGGCTCACCCTTGGTCCCAGGGGTAACTTCTCACTTCTCCCCTTTAATTTTACTGATGAAAGAACTTTGTTGAAAATTGAGCGGTTTTCTTGGAGTAATAAACTCTGAAATTGGTCTGATTGCGATTTGTTGCAACCCTGGTCAATAGTTAAGAGCACGGTGCAATACGTTACCTAGAATTTTTCAGTAGTTTCTATATTTAATTAGTAAACTCTGGAAAAAGCTGACGGGCCTGGATGACATTAGACTCAAAGCCTCAACAGACTTCGAAACTTTAATATGAAATTTAGAGCTGTGAAGTTCGTTTCAAAATCCACACAAATGTTGAATTAGTAGAGTTGATATTTTTTGAAAAGGAAAATTTTTTTACCTTTCTGTGCTTTTGAAAGTCATATCAGTATGGAGATACTTTTTTGACAATCGAGGGGAGCCTCATGTGGTAAGCAGTCTTTGTTTGACGACCAGTTGGTTAATGTAGTTGCTGTTGAATTTCCTTTAATGTACAGGAAGGAATGTAGTCTTGGACGAGTTTGGAAGCCCTAAAGTGGTTAATGATGGGGTGACCATTGCCCGAGCTATTGAACTCCCAGATGCAATGGAGAATGCTGGTGCTGCCTTAATCAGAGAGGTAAGACTCTTTGGATTCTATTCAAGTTTTGGGCATTTTTTTCAGCCTTGTTTAATGTTTGGCAGGCTCAACAGTTTGATTTTGTTTTTCCTGTGTGTAGGTTGCAAGTAAAACTAATGACTCTGCTGGGGATGGGACAACAACTGCTTCTGTTCTTGCACGAGAGATCATTAAACTTGGCTTGCTGAGTGTTACATCTGGTGCAAATCCAGTTTCTGTGAAGAGAGGAATCGATAAAACTGTGCAGGGTCTGGTGGAGGAGCTAGAGAAGACGTCTAGGCCTGTTAAGGGCCGTGATGACATCAAAGGTAATGCTCCCCTTGACCTTAATTTCAATTTTCACAAAATAATTCATCTCCTTAAAACCAATAATCTTGCCCATATTGTCAGCTGTTGCTACCATTTCTGCTGGAAACGATGAGCTCATTGGTGCAATGATTGCTGATGCAATTGATAAAGTTGGGCCTGATGGTGTCTTGTCCATTGAATCATCTTCCTCGTTTGAGACAACTGTTGATGTTGAGGAAGGAATGGAGGTCGGTGCATTCCAGGCTCTAGGCTGTCATAATCCCATTTTCTAGTGGAGGCAAATTCTAGGTAGTCTCTTGGTGATTAAATCCCCTTGTTAACCATGCAGGTTGACAGAGGATACATCTCCCCTCAGTTCGTTACGAACCAGGAGAAGTTGATTGTTGAGTTTGAGAATGCAAGGGTCTTGATAACTGATCAGAAGATTTCAGCCATAAAGGACATCATTCCTTTGCTGGAGAAGACCACCCAGTTGAGAGCTCCTCTGCTTATCATCGCTGAGGATGTCACAGGTGAGGCGCTGGCCACGCTTGTTGTCAACAAGCTGCGGGGCATCCTGAATGTTGCTGCCATTAGAGCTCCAGGTTTTGGTGAGAGGAGAAAGGCTCTCCTGCAAGACATTGCCATCGTGACAGGTACTTGGGGGAGGTCATGATCTTGAATCTCTACAATTACCATGTTATGTGGGGAGGTACAAATGATTGGTTTCCTCTCTTTGCATTGCAGGAGCTGAGTATCAGGCGAGTGACATGGGATTGCTTGTGGAAAACACCACGGTGGAGCAGCTCGGAATTGCTAGGAAAGTGACTATAACCAAGGATTCCACCACATTTATTGCCGATGCTGCTTCAAAAGATGAGGTGCAAGCGAGGGTTGCACAGCTAAAGAAGGAGCTCTCTGAGACAGATTCTGTTTACGACTCTGAGAAATTAGCTGAGAGAATTGCCAAGCTATCAGGTGGCGTTGCTGTCATCAAAGTAGGCGCGGCGACTGAGACTGAGCTCGAGGATAGGAAGCTTCGTATCGAGGATGCAAAGAACGCTACCTTCGCTGCCATCGAGGAAGGCATTGTGCCAGGTGGTGGGGCTGCACTGGTCCACCTCTCTACATGCATACCTGCAATTAAGGACAAGCTGGAGGATGCGGAAGAGAGATTGGGCGCTGACATTGTGCAGAAGGTAATCAATGCGGAATGTTGTCCTTCCGATGAATTAATGATTTGAGTCAATTCTACTCGAAGCTTCTTCGAACACACTTTTTACACCGCAATGGTTGATGATTGTGTTGGGTTCCCTTTTGTGTTTTCTTTTCTGGTTACTGACTATGGGTGAAACCTCGTGGTGTGCCAGGCACTCGTAGCACCAGCCTCATTGATCGCCCAGAATGCGGGAGTTGAAGGTGAGGTAGTGGTCGAGAAGGTGAAGGCTAGCGAGTGGGAGATTGGGTACAACGCAATGACAGACAAGTACGAGAACCTTCTGGAGGCTGGCGTCATCGACCCGGCAAAGGTGACGAGGTGCGGCCTCCAGAATGCCGCATCGGTGGCCGGGATGGTGTTGACCACGCAGGCCATCGTCGTAGAGAAGCCCAAGCCCAAGGCCCCTGTGGCCGCACCCCCTCAAGGCCTCACTGTTTGATTAAGTCCTTTTTTTTTTCCCGGTATTGCTATTTAGCGATGATGGAAGGGGAAAAAGGGATTTTTGGTGATAATTAGGCCTTGGTGGAGAGAAGGAGAGAACCTTGTCAGACGGACGATTTTACCCTTTTCCGAAGTATCTCTTTCTGTAGTTAGACCCTTATGGTTGTGTCCTCCACAAGAACGTTAAATCAGAAACCATTTATCTCCTGCTGCATCTTTCTGTCCAGAGAATTGGTCGAAGGGGAACCGTAGCGATTCGAGTTGGAGATGGGCTGAAAGAGACGAGGATGGCGAATGTGAAAGGCTTTCACTGTGAGCACGCAGTCTACGAGTGGTAGAGGGTCTCCGAGTGAGAGTGACCGGTGTTACGAGGCACACGGTCCGGTCTCTTGCCAGTGACTTCTGTCGAAATTCAAAAAATGGGGTATTTCTTTTAGTGGCGGTGCAGTTGGCCGGTCCCCACCCCGAATCGGACCGGGGATTGCTTGCTTCTCTGTCTCTGTCTTTTTAGCCCTTCACTCGGTCAAGTGCACAAGCGGGTGATTATTATTTTAATTGAACATGAGTAAATACTAGTCAGTTGGAATTTGATTTTATGTAGGATGTACAGGCTCCAGTTGGCCTAATTTTTCTCAACGAATTAATTCTGATTTAATGTCACACTTTATAAAGGATAAGTAAATGCTTAATATTTGGAATTGGCCAATTCTGCGGTAGCTGGAGGCTGCGTATTTTTGTACTCCTCCTCTCTTCTGGTTTGGAACAATTGAATGGAAAGAGGAAGGGAAAGCGACCATTCATGGCTCGTCTAGAAAGATATTTCATATTCGGCCCGACGCGACGAAAGTAATTCCCCATTCTCTCTCTCTCTCTCTCTCTCTCTCTCTTCTTGGGCTGCTTTTTCCAAAGTGATAAGTCGCCATACATACCTATCCAAAATAATAATAGTAATAATAATAACGCAATATTATGTATACAAATAAATATATATATATATATATGATATAAAACAATACTTTTAAAATTGAATCCGAACAAAAACCGTCAATATTTAGGCTTGTGGATTGAACTATCGGTTTAATTATCGAATTGCATATTTTAGTAATTAATTATAATAATTAATAATTAATAATTATAAGTTAAATATTATATATTGAATGCAATTTAATACTTTAAAATTTAAAATATCTATAATAATATTTAAGGTTAGCAAAAAAAAGTCTAATAAAGATAAAATGTAACAATAATTTTCTTTTTTTAAATGGATGCCAACATTAGTGGATAGAGTTGGTAAAAAGTAGCACGGTCTGAATACAGTAAGAAAAAAGAGAGTGTCTGAGTCAGTATTTTTTAGTCGCCTAATTTTTTGTTTCGTGCCCGAATTGCTAGATCTATTTGTGGGTTTTTTTCCTTTTTAAAATAGTTTTTAATTAATATGGTTGACAATCTATTAAGTTGAATTTGATAATCAAACCGTAAGTTGATTGATTTAAATGGATTTGGCCGGATTTATAGTGCATTTAGATTAATTAAGTAAATCATATTGAGTGATTGTCCAATTCCCAGTTGAACCTACCCTACTGATCAATCCGTTCCAATTTTAAAAACTATGGTATAAAGGTGGTCAGTGAGATTAAAATGAATTTTGGCATTTATAAAAATAAAATTGCAGAAAAGAATTTTGTAAATTTGGACATTATTACTCTACCATAATATATATATATATATGTAATGATATGGTACAAGAGACGAAACCCTAGAATTGCGTAAAAGAAGGCAGTGACTTTTACCTTTTCCTCCTCTATTATGGAATTCATTGTTAGAGATATTAGATGGGTTGAGCTAGCATGTAATCGAATCAGAACTGAATCCTCCAAATCTTGACTAGCTTAGACTGCTTCTAATCCATCCCATAACTATTTTTATTGGGTTGGGATGGTTACAGACCGGTTCAGAAATATGGACTTGTTGAACTATAATTAGCATGGGTCGTCATCCTGTTGAACCGGCTCGGACCACCAAAAATCATACAAATTAATGGTCAGATTTTGTCGGTCAATTTAAAATTAAAAATTTAAAAGATGAACCGTTCACGGGCTAAACCATCTCGTTTATAAACGATTCCGGGCCATTTCTTATTTGTATGAATTGTGACTTATAATCGAACCGACTTGTTAAGCAAATAGATCAAACCTTAATCATGTTAAACTGGACTGTACTTTTAACAACACTATTCATTACATGCATAAATTAAATATTGAGCTAATTTTATTGGATATGTGTAATTATTTAATAACCTAAGAAATTATTTAACTTCTAGACGTCGAATATTATCATCATCATCATCATCATCATCATTATTGACAAACTGTGGTATGTTTGTGGATTATGTTACTCTACTAGGGGTTTACTTGACATGTCTGGAAATATTTCCTAAAGAAATTATTGTCTAAAATGACTGCGCGGTCTTCTATATATATATATATATATTTATGTATGTATATATATTCATAGTGGTGTTTAATTATTCCATCCTACTAATGAAATGCCACGAGACAAATAATCGTTGACCAACAACAACTTGGATCATTATTAAGAAGGAGTCTAAGAAATGGGGGGATTTATGAGCTTATATAGAAATCTCAGGTTGAAAATTAAATTTATAATNATTAAACACACAAACTCTTTTTTTTCCCTCAAAATTGCTGCTTTAAGACTACTAACAGTATTCTGAGGTTGTTAGCATTAAAGAAAAAAAAGGGGGAAGCACAGGTGGGGCCCGGTCAACGGTCGAGTGCCGGTCAATGGGATCATGTGTAAGTTAAAGTAGTTGAAAGTCGTTGTGGGGAATGGGAGCGGGAAATCAGCGTCGTGATTCCCTCCCTCTACGGCACAAAGTCTTTCTATTTTATTAATTATGACAGAGCCAACTTGGCGATTTGCCGTCGATGTCTGGACCGACCCTCTCCAAAATTGTCTCCCTCTCTATTCTCAGAGCATATATCCAACCAATTTCATGATAGGAATGTCTCCCTAAAATAATGATCCGAGGGAGGGGAACACGGGGGGCCTGTTACGCCTTTTAAATATTAAATGCATAAAGAAAGAGCTTGGAATACGCTTCAGGTGAAATTCTTTGCTTCAACCCATGTGTATTAATTTAAATAATTATACAAATTCAAATATTATAAATAAAAAAATATATAGGATGAATTTTACTCTTCAATAGACCGATTTGATTCGAGTATAAACTAGTTATGTTTTGTTGGATCTTTTAGGGATGGATCTAGAATATTCATCGAAATAAATGAGAATTAATAGGAGTACATATGAAAAAAAAATACATGATATAATATTAAAATAACTTAAGATAAATTTAGGTAAAATTTGTATAATATTAATACGAGATTCTTCTAATTTAAGGGGAAGATTGCCTCCCTCAATTAACCAGGCTGCACTCTAGGCGGTGGCGGTGGCGGCGGCGGCGGCTAGGAAGGATCGCTAGATCAGCACTATCAGTTCTCTGCCATAGAAGGAAAGTTGCATAAAAAATTCTTTGCTTCAGCCAATTAATCACTCAGAAAGTCAGGGGGATAAAAAAAGAAAGAAAACCCTTCCTCCAGCCAAATAGCTTGCTGTTACCATTAAAATAATATTCTATTTTTGAAAATATTTTTGGTTATGATGCTCTAATATCATGTTTGGTACGAATGGATGATTGAATGAAATGAGATTAATTTTTATACTATTTTGTTATATTTTTTGTGCGGACATATTATTAATAATTGATGTATTCATTTTATTAGAANAAAAAAAATTATGAATGCTCATTTCATATATTTCATCACATTTAACCCAGTCAATTTATTCATATATTTAAAATTCAAGAATTATTTTTAATTTAATTACAATTTACTTTATAAAACCCATTCAATCATATTTTCACCCCCCGTACTTTCCTACCGAGCCTAACCTGACACAATGAATGGAATTCACGGAGATATAATTATGATAATAATTAATAGATAAATATACACCGGTTACCATGTACGTAAAATTTGCTCCAGACCCATTAAAAAAAATGTTAGGAGGATGAGTGTTTCGGTGACGGGCGGAGATCCCATTAAATTAAATTTATTGTAAATTTTAAAAAAATATATTCATTTTCATAAAAAAAATCATTTTAATATATATTAATATATATTTTTATAAATTTATAATTTCCTGCTTATTTTAAAATTTAACAAGTACGGTTCATTGACAAAATGCGCTCTTCTGAACCCCGAAATGCCCAACGTGCGCGTATTCTTGTGTCGGTTCACATGGATCAATAAATTTACGGAGGACGATAAATGCATTTATTCAACACTGTAATGAAAATCTAAATGAGCGGGTGGGGGCGGACTCCACGTGCCCCGTGCAGCGAGCAATTCCATATCTCTTTTTTTGTTTGGAGTAGCTTCGGAGAGGATAGTAATTGATTTATCAAATAATATATTTTATAATTTAAAGTTTATTAATTAAAATTTTAATATTAATTATAAAAAATTTAAATTTTATATTTAACTTATTATATATTATCTAATTATGAAGACACCGTTGGCCGGGAAAGCAATTCCATCTCATGGGATGGCAATGGCTTCCATGAATTATAATTTGTACGGCTGCAAATTGTCTCTTGTCGTTTCCCATTTTTCTCCCCCATTTTTTAATAAATTAAGAATGTTAGTCGGTATCCACGTAACGCGTTCTCGTAAATAGGAGGGAAATTTAGGGATAGTTGCGTAAATTCGCTGTCTGGTGAGGTTTTCCATTTTTGGCGATATGTGAAGCCTTAATACAGACAGGGAGAGAGAGGGGAGAGAGGCGAGAGAGCTGCTTCGGTAGAGAGAGACTGTTGAAAGACAAAGGGAAGTTTTATTTGTCTTACGGAGAGGGAGAGAGAGGGAGAGGGGGAGGGAGAGAGAGAGAGAGAGAATCGTGGACGCTGCGGTGGTGTGATGCGTGGAAGCCAGGTGACAGAGAATGGCGAGACGGTGGTGCTGCGGCGATGAGCTCTCCATTTCCCTTCCTATCAGTCCATTCGAATGCTCTTGTAGCTTTCTTGACGAGCCCTAGCGATCTCTGCTCTGCTTTGCTCTGTGATCGGACTCCTCGCAGCTCTCAGGTACTTTCCTCGACAGCTCTGTCCCTCTCTCCGTCGTCGCTCTGGTAGCTGATCACTGCCATCACCTGCATTGCTCTCGAGGACTGTTTTCTCCGTGAATTCCTGTTCGATTCACGTTTTCGACGTCCCCTGAGCCGCTTGTCTCGGGCGACGTATTGCTTCATTGTCTCGGAAGCGTCATTTGGATCGACCGAACCGATCTGATCGTTGCTGTTTCGCTGTTCTTGAGCGCTTCAGTTCTTGACGGTAGAGGAAGGAAATAGATGGCTGAGGTGGGGAAGCTTCTCTACATTGTGGTGGTGGATGAAGGAGAGAAGAGGGAGAAAGGCAAGGAATCTTTCCGGTACACTCGCTCTGTTCTCCAGAGCACGCTTCAGCTCATGGGATGCAAAGCTCGGCATGCATTCAAGGTTTGGATTCCATCTATGGTTTCAATTCCTGGAGATTCCATTTTTTCCCGTGCATGAACTATGCTTGCAGAAACTCTGGCTAGTTTTTCATGGCCGAATCTATTTTTGGCTAGCTCGAGTTTATGCATGTACTTTGGAACTGGACTGCTTAATCAGGAGCTGCATGTGTCTGTCTGTTGATGTTGACGGAATAACTGTAACTCTGTGGTTTCTTTCGCTGGCGTGTTGGAGTGACAGATCCGTTATTTGAACCTGGCCGAGCCCCTCTGAACGATTTATTATAATCCTCTTTGTTGAGCATTTGAGTTTCTGCTTCAGATTTGATCTTCTCAACTTTCTAAGTGGATGTGAAACTATCCTTCTTTAGGCATCTTTATGTGGAAACTTGTCTCTTAGAAAAGATGTACCACCACCACCAAACCCCCCCGCCCCCCCCACCCCATTTTCAATCGTAATGATCATAATTATTTTGGGTCACAGTTTTGTGAATTGAGAAAATCCTGATTGGGCCGAGCTTGTCCAATCGTGACTAGTCAATGGCCTCTGGATACTAGGTTGTGCACAGTGCACATCGAAAAACAGTGAGGTCATGGTCTCTTACAAGAGTACTTCTCACCTATAAATTTTCTTGTGGTACAGAACTGCAGGGAAATGGTTATTATTTAGAAAGGGATGATTATATTTTTGCATTTATTGGAAATAGAGCTTGTTACTACAAAATTCTTTTACTTCGAGTGGTGTGAACGTGCACATTTTTGGTACCATTTTCTGGTCTGTTGGCTTATGTACCTCACAAATATTTATATTATATATTGTGACAGATAAGCCGGAGGGTGTTTGAATTGATGAGGAATGAATTGTCTGTTGATGCTCTGCTCCCTGATGGGGTGGAGGGTTCATTTAGAGCAGACACTGTGAAGGAGCATTTTGACAAAGAAGGTTGCGCTTTCAATAGCAAATCCCTGTTTTTTCTTAATGTGGACAATCATGTAAATAAGGGGGAATATGATAAAGGTGAAAAAATGCCATTTGAACTATATAAAAGGCGGACAACTGTGGTTGTTAGAAGAGGGAGCTTCTTGGATGTTGTATGTAATGCTCTGTCAGAATACAAGTATGTTGGTCCAAATCAAAGAGCTGACTTGGCTTTAGCATGCAGGTACTTATACTGACCATATGCACCTTACTAATGCCTTTAGCAGCCCATGATTGGTAAATAATTCCCTTTGTGTATTTCCTG
Source organism: Sonneratia caseolaris (assembly GCA_900006705.1). NCBI lineage: Eukaryota > Viridiplantae > Streptophyta > Magnoliopsida > Myrtales > Lythraceae > Sonneratia > Sonneratia caseolaris. Next base: position 1,500,478 of record CXYZ01023140.1, on the reverse strand, counting down.
GAATTGCTAATGATTTTGATTATGTGGGAATCATGATGTTTCCTGGATCAGATAATAGTTTTCTTAAAATGAGAAATTCAATTTGCTTTACAGCCTTATATGGAATTATAGTTCTATTGGCTTGAAGAATATCAGTTTTATACCGGTTCCAATGGAAATTTGGATTTGGTCAAACATTATTTATTGAGTTGATGATATTATTTGTTGATCCTACAACTTAATGCTGCTACTGTGTTACAAATATGGCATTGATCAAATGAGCATATAGAAGACTTTCATTTTTAATCTGAAAACATGGAGAACGGTGTTTCTTAGCATTATCTCCATCGCCTTCTTATGCAGAATTCGAGAAAGGAAAGAATCTATAACTGTTCTGTTGTGTGGTACCAGTGGCTGTGGTAAATCTACTTTGTCTGCACTGCTGGTATTCCTTCAACTAAGAACTTTAATGTCCTTTACTGTATATTTTGGTTGATATTTTAATGTCACTGCTTTCATTCACTAGTCAATCTTCATATGAAGTAGTTATTCCATTTATTTAATCTAGTTTTTGTTGGTGGGGATACTTCATCTTGGGAATTTAGATCCAATTTTTAAGTAAGTTTGTATGCTCTTGTTTCTCTGCAGGCAAGCAGGCTTGGTATAACAACAGTTGTATCAACTGATTCAATTCGGCACATGATGAGGAGTTTTGTTGATGAGAAGCAAAATCCTCTACTCTGGGCTTCCACCTATCATGCAGGTGAATGCCTGGATCCTATGGCAGTTGCAGAAGCAAAGGCCAAAAGAAAAGCCAAAAAGCAAGCTGGATTTTCACATTCTATCCCTAAGGATGGGGCATCAGATGGTCCTAGAGATGGGAAATCTGACACCCAATCACCTGAGGTCAATTCAGCTTTTGCCGACATGATCAGTCCAAAACAAATGGCAATTGAAGGATTCAAAGCACAAAGTGAGATGGTTATTGACAGTCTTGATCGGCTGATCACTGCATGGGAAGAGCGGAAGGAATCTGTTGTTGTAGAAGGCGTTCACTTGAGCCTTAATTTTGTGGTAAGCTGATTTACTGGCATCTCTTCTGTTTTTTCTGCTTCAGTCTTGAGCTGCTCTTCTTTATTCCCTGCTCCTTATTTGTCTTTCTCCAGGGTTTTTATTAATTGTTTTGTAAATGCAGATGGGGCTAATGAAGAAGCATCCTTCAATAATACCATTTATGATATATATTACCAGCGAAGACAAACACATGGAAAGATTTGCTGTCCGTGCAAAATATATGACTCTAGATCCAGCTAAAAATAAATATGTAAAGTACATAAAAAACATCAGAACGATCCAAGACTACCTAACCAAAAGAGCTGACAAGCATCTCGTCCCCAAAGTAAATAACACCAATGTTGATCGAAGTGTGGCGGCAATCCATGCCACAGTTTTCAGCTGCCTCCGGAGGAGAGAGGCGGGAGAGCCACTTTATGACTCTACAACAAATACAGTTAGTGTGATCGATGAGGAGTATAGGAACCAGTGTGCTGCCAATTCATCAAGCTCCAAGGGGATGTTCCAGCTGATACAGAGGAAAGGTTCTTCTAGGCATCTGATGGCCCTTTTGAACACTGATGGGTCTGTAAGAAAGGCTTGGCCTGTTAACTTAGTTGACGGTAGCGGGACTGAGGGTGGAATAGGAAACCCATGGTATGGGCCACTTCACATTGGTAAATCTGAGCCTGTCAATATTCAGTTTGGCCACTTTGGAATCAGTGCCTGGCCCAGTGATGGTGGGACAAGTCGGGCTGGAAGTGTGGATGAGTCGAGGGCTGATGGGACTGACACTGGCAGTAGATATTATTCTTCCTGCTGTAGCTCACCAAGAATTTCTGATGGTCCAGCCAAGGAGGTAATGTTTTAAATTTTGTGAATTCTTACTATTTCTTTAAGGTGGTCCTTTTGGAGATTAATGAAAATATACAATGAATTCCCTTCCTTTAGCTCAAGGAGGAGCATTCTGTACATGGAAGCGATGAAGAGGTTGATGATCCTCCTGATGTGGACACTGATGACTATACAAGTGATGATGAACGTGAACGACTCCATGAGGAGGTATTAGCTTTAGATGTTATATCTTATCCATTAGGGTCCATTTTTGTTTCTGACCCCAGCAATGGAAAGGAATGAAACAGGGTGGAGACAAGTTTAATATTGTTGAATTTCACTACCTACCCTGTTGATTGCAGTCAGACAGTTGCATAACTTCCTCTGCTTCATTGTCATTTCATTTTTCAGTCTTGAGGACTTAGTAATAGCATATGTTGTTGATTTCACATAGATGCATAATGATGTCTTCTTGCAGGTGGGGTCGGTCGACGAGGAATCGACAAAGTCAGATGAGGAGTACGATGACCTCGCCATGCAGGACATGCAAGATAATGGGTACCGGTCAGAAAATGATGAGGGAATGAGAGAGAAGCCAGCATCCAAGCCTGAGGCACACCTGGATGACAAGTATCGCCAAAACCTCGACCGGTTCCTCAAAATCAGGAATCCCGAGCGACTGTCTAAGCCCTTGTTCTCTTACTCCTCTCTCCTCACAGAGAAGCATAACGACCAGAGAATGCTCCCATCATTGGGAAAGATGAGGAAGCGGTCCCTCAGTATCCCTGCCTCCAGGAAGCAATGGCCGGTAGTCTACGATCCAATTCTCTCCAGGGCTCATTAAAGCTGGAGGGAAACAACGACGAACAGGTTATTTACCCAATTTCTCTTCCCGTTTTCTTCTTCTCTGGAGGCTGATTGGGGGTAGTTAGAGGAGTTCCTTTCGTTCCATGGGGGCTAATCGGGTGGCTAGTAATTTCCTTCATTCCAATGCTCCGTGTACTGTACGACTTGGAATTTGATTGCCAGTATATTTTTTTCATATGCGTTATCGACTGATTAGGATATAATTCTTATATACATCTCTAGTGCCTGCCTCTGCATGTACGTGGTCATGAGGAACCTCGTATGAGTGTCAGGTGGGAGAGGACGTAGGGGATCAGTGAGAGTGAGGGTAGCTTTCTCCCAAATATATGGAAGTATTTCAATTATTTGTGATAAAATGCGCATGAATTATTAAAAGAAAAAAAAAAGAGTAAAAGGGTAGAAATTATTACAGTTGTTTATTGCAATGCGATCCCAAAACTTAAGATTCAACTCTTTAATAATATAATATCAAATAAATCGAACTGAATAGCATTACGGGAAAAGTAATTGGAAAAATTGGGGAAAATAAGAAATTTTCGTAAAATGGGAAAAAAAAAAGGCGCGAGGAAACCGTTGGAAAAGCAAGAAAGCGATCCGCTCAATAATTTGATGGAGTGCCACGGCTTTTTCTTTCATGTCTGCGTGCACCGGGTGTAGTGAGCCCGGAGCCGACGATGGGTCCCACAGAATTTGTGCGATCAGTCTTCATGCACCAGGTTTATACCGACTGCTGCTTAGCTGGCAATAGTCCTTCGGATGCGACCCGCGACAGACGGTAAAAGGAAAAACCGCAAAAAAACGCAGGGATGGAGACGCGCGCAAAACTGAAAAGCTACTACGTGAGAAATGCAAGCATCGCAAAAGCTATCCCAACAAAACCGTTACCGTTATTCGCTTCCACGTCACCTTGGCTTGCCCATGCACTTGAGTGAGAGCCTGCAATCATAAATGTTTTCAACTTGTACACCGTTACTGCCGCACGACACGATCACACGGATCAAGTGGTAATAAAAAGAAGTGATAAACATTGTGAAGAAAGAAAAAGTGGGGGGGAAAAGATTGATAAAGATAAATGGGAGGACGGGTCAATTTATTGTCTGTCCATCAGTCTCCAAGTACTCCCCGTTCTTCTTCCCCCCACTGATCCTCCCCTCCCCTCTCACTCCACACTCCGCCTCTCGCAACCGTTTGTGCCGGTGGTAGATCCAGGTTTGTTCCGTTCCTTCTGAAACCCCTCTTGATTCGAGCACTTGTGCGCTTCCCTCTTCACGTCTTACAGATGTAGGGGAGCTACTGTTGGACCCTCACTCGAGGTTGTCGGCTAGTTGCTGAACAGTTTTGTTTTTGTGACGGAAAGTCACGAAACAGAGGGCGAAAGCTTCGCTCTGGTTAAAGTGGATGTTCTATGTCTGGCGGTGTCTGTCCAAGAATGGAAAGTTTTCGTTCTTGTTCGGCTCGAGCAAGTGAATGACGGGGCTGAAGATGCGACTATCCGTTGCTTCTCTTTTGTTTATGCGTGTTCATGTTATAGTTGAGTGGATGTGTATTCAGCGTCTGGAGTATATGAGTGAGGAACTGTAAATCCACCGGAATGGAAGTCTGGCTACATCATCAATTGGAAGAGCTGCAGAGAGGAAATTGCGTGCCCTCGTAGTCCTGTTTCTCTGTCTATATCGGTTCTCATTTTCTAATGACTGTTGAGATTTGTTGAAGTCTCAGTTATAGGTGTCTTTTTTGATGATTGGATGGGCAACCTTAACTTCGCCTCTTTCTTCTGTCAATTTCAACTTGTTGCAGGTGTCCCTCCCCTTACCTGATTGGACCTGATAGTCGGGTCATAACTCGGTATGAAGTACTGATGGATTTGTCTAAATTTGTGGTATGAATTATAAACTGAGCTGGTTGTTGAGGATTAAGCATCGGTCCAGCTCTCTGGGGTTGGTTTCTGTCTCTTGAGAGTCAGCTGGATGAAGCAGGAAATGGACGAAATACAGTCCCACTCAGATAATTATAGATCCTCATCATCTTCGGCAAGTAGTCCATCTAGTAGGGTGCCCTCAAGCAACTTCTTTTATTTGCGTAAACCTGGTTCTCTCAGACAGCCTATCTCTTTTGAGGATTCACCAGAGTGGGAGGATACTGATGTTGATATAAGAGTGGATGATGGGAATGATTCGATCCACGTTGCCACAACCCTGGCTTCTCCATCCTTGTCCAAACTTAACAGCATGTCCCTTCCTTCCCCATCAATTCCTGAGGGAACTGCTGTTGTGAGAAAAATTGCAGGAGCATCTCTTGTATGGAAGGATTTGACTGTTACAATAAAGGGCAAAAGGAAATATTCTGACAAGGTGGTGAAGAGTTTGAATGGATATGCCTTGCCAGGGACAATTACCGTGATCATGGGTCCAGCCAAATCGGGGAAGTCAACATTATTGAGGGCTATTGCAGGTATTTACTTCATCTACAAGTGATGACTGACAACAATTATGCTCCTTTTATATGTTGATGCCTGAGCCAAAGTTCTGTCTTGTCTTTACTTCAGGTAGATTGCCTGATTCAGCCAGAATGTATGGCGATGTTTTTGTAAATGGGTCAAAATCTCTCATGCCTCATGGTACCTATGTAAGTTATATTAGCATGGTTATCATGTTTGATATTCGTTTCATGCAGTTCTGCTTTTGCTAATCATGTGGATATAGGTAGTTGAGAAACATGTTACTGCATTGTCAGATGTATCATTGATCTTTCTGTTTTTTAATTATCTGCTGATACACCTAGACAGTAATTCGATGCTGGAATGATGAAAGGTATTTTGAACTTTGAAGGTCCTCTTTACTGAGGCAGTAATATGACTCCTCCGCATTACATGCTTTTTGCTTGACTCTGTGTTTTGCTACTGCTGATTGATATGCCTCAATTTATGCATAACTCCTGATTGTAAAGTGATGAATAATTTTGTTTCTGATGGGATTGTGCTACAAATTATCCCTTGATTTTTTAGGGCTTTGTTGAAAGAGAGACAACACTAATTGGGTCCCTTACTGTCCGAGAACTCCTGTACTACTCAGCTCTCATTCAGCTTCCAGGTTTCTTTTGTCAGAAAAAGAACATCGTGGAGGATGCAATCCATGCTATGTCTTTGGCTGATTATGCGAATAAACTGATTGGCGGTCACTGTTATATGAAGGGTCTGCCCAATGGTGAGAGAAGGCGTGTGAGCATTGCAAGGGAGCTTGTTATGAGTCCACATATATTATTCATAGATGAACCTCTCTACCATCTAGACAGGTAATGCTCGGGTCACTTTGTCTAGTCAACTGTTCAGTAGCTCTTTATATAAGATGGTCAAATTCCAGTTTCTGTGTTGATGTGAGGAATTGGTAAATGCCATTCACTAAGAACTCTGGCACCTCAAAGTTTAGCAGCCGAGTTTGGAATGACTGAAGTCTGCCAGCAAAATTTATTTTTCTGACACAAAGATGGATTTTACTCGAAGAATGATAAGACTATTAGCTATGATGACTTGCTTTCTCAGTGTCTCTGCACTTCTGATGATGGTTACTCTGAAGAAGCTTGCCAGCAGTGGGTGCACCCTCATATTTACGATATGCCAGAGCAGCACTGAAGTATTTGGTCTTTTTGATCGAATTTGTCTTCTTTCAAATGGAAATACACTATTTTTTGGAGAAACTTTGGCTTGCTTGCAGGTAAGCTATGCAGCAGACTGAACTCTCATTCTTGTATATTTGTTTATGAAGAGTGGACTTTCTATGAAAAGTTTTGGGTTGTAGGGTTTGGAGAATCTTTCATTAGCACTGTTGGGTTGGACTAATTTAATTTTGTGTGTGTGTGTGTGTCTCTCTCTCTTTGAAGCACTTTTCTAACGCAGGATTTCCCTGCCCGATAATGCAAAGTCCTTCAGATCACATTTTGCGTGCAATCAACAGAGACTTCGACAGAATCATTGCCATGTGCAAAAATTGGCAGGTATCACCAACTGCAGATGTTGGTTGCTTGACGTGACTGTTAAAGTGATTATTTTTCAAAAAGGAGAATTTTCCTTATATTCAAATTATTCTTTAAAGATATAATGAGAAATGAATTAATCTTGTGCAGCCTTGTTGTAACCACGATTTTACATGATAAATGTATTGCATGTCTTATGTTCTCAAAGACCTCCATTAGGAATTCTTTTTAACAATTGAATTAGGTTTGTGTTTTGTAAAGATGAATAATAGGCTTATATTAAAGAGTCACCTACATAATCTCAAAAAAGCTTGTTGAAGGAAAGATTTGCTGAATCATTCATTCCCTTCAACCATAATGCATATGTTTGGAACAGGATGACCATGGTGATCTTTCATCAGTAAATATGGACACTGCTGTTGCAATTTGCACGCTTGAGACAACATATAAATCATCAGCTGATGCAGCTGCAGTTGAGACAATGATTCTAAGACTCACCGAGAAGGTAATGGTTATTTGTCCAATTAGGTCTTGTCTCTCATAGAATATTAGCCTATTTTTATATATTTTTCTGTTCATCTTCTGCTTGGAACTTTGTTATAAATAGAAAGAGAAACCTGACAAAGTGATGAAATATTTAATGTAATATAGGCTAATCATTGTGCTCATAAGTTGGGTTTTGTGGTAAATGATTCCAGCATTTTAGGCATGTGTTGGGTTCACAATCAAACAAATATGTGCCTTAGAGGTTAAAATGTAGCATGTTGAAGCTTTCTTTCTGGCTTTGTTGGCCTTTTACTATTATCATCTTTGCCAATTATTGGTGCTGCTTCTGCAGGAAGGTCCATTTCTGAAGAGCAAGGGAAAGGCTAGTGGTGCTACACAAGTTGCCGTGTTGACTTGGAGATCATTACTTGTAATGTCAAGAGAGTGGAAATACTACTGGCTTCGATTAATTATTTGCACTCTGTTAACTCTGTGTGTTGGTACCATTTTCTCTGGACTTGGCCATTCGTTGTCATCAGTTATGGTAAGTTTCCTTTTCCATCTGAGCCTTTTATTAGTTGTTAGATTGTTTGATGATGTGGTTATCCTAGAGTCACATCTCTTTTCTTTTCCTAAATTTGCAGACAAGAGTTGCAGCAATATTTGTATTTGTATCATTCTCTTCACTTCTTGGCATTGCTGGAGTTCCTGCAATTATGAGAGAAGTCGAGGTAAAGCTACTTTCGCCATCAAGGTGATATTTTCCTATCAGCATAATTTTAGCAAGCCATCAGAATTGCTGATGCTTCCAAATAGGTCATAAACGGTTCTAGCATACTGATGGCCAGGAAACCATCCCTGTTGATAGGTTTGCAGTTTGGACCGTCTGTTCCTTTCTTCTCTTTTAATTGCTGATCACCAACTATATGTTTTTTCCTCTTGAACTTTTGAGATGATATCTTAGACTATTGTTGTTTTCTTTTTCAGATATATGCAAGTGAAGAATCCAATCAGCATTCCAGAGCATTGGTCTTCCTGCTTGGGCAGCTTTTCTCAAGCATTCCCTTCCTATTTCTCCTCTCCATTTCATCAAGCCTTGTGTTTTACTTCCTCATAGGCCTTCGTGGCGAGTTTAGTCTGCTCATGTACTTTGTGCTAAACTTCTTCATGTGCCTCCTGGTGAATGAAGGGCTTATGCTCGTAATCGCTTCTATCTGGCACGATCTTTTCTGGAGTGTCCTGATGCTGGTCTCAACTCATGTGAGTCGTACAATGCCATTCTGTTGGTTTCTATATGCTATGCAATGTCAAGATAAACATATGTTGATACCTCTGGAAATCTACCGTGTATCAGGTGGTGATGATGCTTTCAGCAGGCTACTTCAGAATTCGGAGTGCTTTGCCTGGACCATTTTGGACGTATCCGATATCTTATATTGCTTTTCACACTTACTCGATCCAGGCAAGTTGTCCTCAAAAAGGAAAAGCTGAAAACTAACATGCTTACGCTTTATTCATCTTTTTGGACCATAATTTTCAGCCTTTAATTTTCCCTTATATTATGAAAATGGGAAAAAAAGGGAAAAATGTATCAAATATACATTTTCAATGCATCTAATTCATGGAATGCAATGAAGAGGGAAAAATAAGAGGAAAGGATTATTAGATCATGATTTTCTGAAACAGACAGAAGCACTGGTCACTGCTACTGATGAAATTATTTTCAACGTAAACTCTTGGATGGTCTGACAGCTACTGAACATGGTACAGAAACGTGTGCAGTAGTTGGCCTTTTAACATATACGCACTTTGGTGAAAGGAGCTTGATTTCATGAGAAAAACAAGTTTAGCTCTCATACCTCGATAGCCCGATTCAATTCGATATGCATAACAATTAGTTTAATGTGTGTCTATTGCTATTACCTTGCAGGGGCTTTTGGAGAATGAGTATCTTGGAACTACTTACGCGGTTGGGCAGGTCAGGTCGATCTCAGGCTTTCAGGCACTTCAAAACTCGTACGATATCTCAGCCAATGCATACTCCAAGTGGAGAAATGTCCTAGTACTTTGCCTAATGGTGGTGGGCTACCGGGTTCTTGCCTTCTTTCTCTTGCACTTCTGTGTCGGTAAAAACCCGTTGCTCCATAGATTCTTCCTGTATAGAAGAGGGACAAGCAACTGAAGGTGATTCCTTCCCTGCCACGGATCCAGTTCGGCTGTTCACGATGCTAAAGCTTTGCTGCAGCTCTGTTTTTCTGCTAGTTAAGATTCAGTGTAAATTGATACCTGAAGTTTGTCATGTCTCTAGCATTTCCTCGGATTCGAGGTTCTTGTACTTCCGTCCTCGGCATTGTGCGGTTTTGTATGAACACTGCACCGAAAAGGGTCAAAATTATCTTATAGGTGCAACAAATGTATAGAACCGAACCATGAGCTTGTAGTAAAATCTGTGTGAAGAATTTCTCATTGACATTCGTAAAAATGTCATTAATTTTTCTATTATTTCCTTCCAGATGAATAAACCTCCTCTACAAAAAAAAAAAAAACATCAGGGTATAACCGGCCAAACGCGCTCCCTAATTGGATAAGCCTACTGAAGATCGACCGTTTGGATCCAGCCTGGTCCCGCGTCTCCTAAGATCAATCTTAGCCGTCAGATCCTTCACGAACTGATCCATATTCCTCATCGACGACCCATCGGGCATCAATGCCACATCGAGCTTCTTGTTCACCTCCCTGATGTTGTCCCTAAATTGACTCCTTGACTTTCCACTCATCAGACGGTTGACCTTCTCCGCAACGTCCTCCCTTGTGATCCTCCTCTGGTCCATCAGATTGATCCCGACTTTCCAATCGTCGACGGTGAGTTTTCTGTTCGTATATTGGCAGTCAACAGCGGGGAGCAGATCAATGGCACCCCGTTCCACATGCTCTCGATTATGGAATTCCACCGGCAATGGGTTAAGAATCCCCCGACTGCCGGGTGGGACAGCACTTCGAACTGGCTGCATCATGGTACGATGATCGAATCGTCACCTAAAGAATCCTTGTACCCGGCTGGCAATGGTTCGGCTTCCTCGGAGCTCACTATGTCAGGCCGCAGCACCCAGACGAAGTTGACCCCGCTGAGCCGCAGCCCATGGGCTATCTCTGTGAGGTCCGCCCTCGAGAGATGGGCGTAGCTCACGAACGAGAAGTACAGCACTGAGCCACGGGCCCTTGTGTTGAGCCACTGAGTGCAGTCAGACTCCACCCACAAGCTCGTGGCCACAGTTCACCTGGGTAGCCCGTCTGGGACGATGGGCCCAATGGCGTAGAACGGTTGTTAATTTGTCCACCACGGCCGAGACAGTCTCCGGCTCAAGCTCTTCCACGGTGTCGCGGATGACGAAATCAGCCAATATCACGTCCCGGAAGCAGTTGAAGATTATCTGGTGGCACACCGAGGATGTGTCCGTTTCTTGGAGGTAGGAAGCCATGTCCTTTGGGTTGATGGCCTTGACGCTGGGGACGTAATCGATAGGATCATCCCGACAATCTTATTAGGAAGATAATGAAACATATCATCGTCAGTTAGCTGTATGTAAAATCAACCCCTGCTTTCACAGTAAGTGTATAACTGCTATACGCATAGTAAAGATGATCACATCTGGTGTTATATATCTGATTCGATGGCGCATTAATTGATCATATCTCGGGAGTACACGCTGGGCCGAACTTTCCACATTATTTAGAGAGAGAATCTTTTGCACTGTGATGATTTAGGTGAGCGCAATCTTGATATTTCCCGTAATATCTGGATCCAGACAACGTTCATGGATGAAAATCAGTTAGAGATGCTCACCCTGGCAATCGAAGTGCCCATTGATCCTAAGAAGATCCATGTGATAGTACAAGGAGAACAAAAGCGTAGGCTCTGTCCAGAACGACACGTACGCCAGGCCGAACTTCCTTGCCATCACTGATGGCCACACGAAGAACGTGTCAGCCATGAGGAACCCCACCCTCCTTCCATCGGGTGACCCCATGAAGGAGGGAGGTTGTTACGGCCCTGAGCTATTAGTCGGAGTAATGGTGTAGTGCGAAGCATGGACTTGGTGGACGGAAGACAAGTGCCATGGCCTTGGGGTCGATGCTGTTAGACCAATGCAAGGTGGATGATCGCTAAAGACAACCCGAGAACGCTAAGGCATAAGCGGAGAGTGATTGAGAGGTGCTTGATCACTTCATGCCAAGGTCAATTGAATGAGTCATGTGTTGCTGGTCGGCAATAGTGCATAGTGGACGAGTGGAGATGCGGACACGCAAGTGGAGTCTTGATCGTGCGAAACTTGATGATCGAGTGTGAGGAGTGCGACTACTCATAGAAGGGGCGCGGGATGCTGTGGAGCACAAGATTAGTGCTCATAGGATAAGGGTGACTAACACCAACATGAAAAGGATTGATTGTTTTCTTATGCAGAGCGGTTTGTGATTAATCAAGAACCAAGTGGGGCGCAGTTGTCCAAGTGCATCCAAGAAGCTATCCAGGTGGGATGAACATGATTAAGATAAAAAATCATGTGATAACAAACAATCGAGGAAAAAATCTTCCGAAATATGGTAAATCAATCTATTATGGAAACGATCTTGGAGATTACAGATCGAGGGCCAAGATTAGACAGATTGATATCTGATAGAGAAAATCAAGAGATTAAAGTATATCAGCTGTCATATCTAGTCTGTCAAGCACTTCCACATAGGGGGGATTCAGTTTCATTCTTAGGGAACGATCCAAAATTCTTAGAGCAAAAACCATAGAGGTCTGAAGGCATCTCACAAAGAGAGGAGAGACAAGGAGAGCAGCTAGAGAGAGTTGGAAAACACGAGAGAGAGTGTGGGAGGCAGAGCATAGAGTTGTTGCTGCAAATTATAGCTTAATGGTGAGTGGAGAGTGAGTCTCCTTTACTCTTGTAATGTTGAAGTGTGTTGGGTCAAGGTGTGTCGAGTGAGGAGTGTAAGCGGCGCAGAGGTCGTGAGATATATATTCAACAAACCGGGTGAATTTGTTCTTGTAGAGTTTTTTTTTTATACATGTACAATTGTGAATATAAGTGGAGTTTTCCCTTTGTATATTACTCGTATTTGTTTTTTTTT
>CXYZ01023140.1:1447282-1478476 GCA_900006705.1 Sonneratia caseolaris | reverse complement strand
TTTTAATGATTATAGATTGTACGACCCACAGTACATCCTTTCTCTTGCTATCCTTTTCAATGCCCCTGCGTCTCGCAGCCTGTCAAAATTTCAGTTCCATGTCCCCTCCACAAAACAAAATATCCCTCCAAGTTACTGCATAAAGCAAGCTTCCCACAACTAGACGGGAGGGTGAAACTACTGGTCAGCGAACCCGAGGGGAAGCTTATCTTGTGGTCACACGTCCTCTCATTACGAAAGAGAATGTACGGGTTGATGTCGGCAGATGAAAATGGGCGTTTGATGTTCAGTGGCTGGTGTAGTCATTATTGTCATGTGTAACTCACAGGGAAGATGAGGAAGAAAATTCAGCGCAGAGGATACTCAGGTGTGGTGAAGAAGATGATGGGAATAATGGCCCTGTTGGCAGAGCCCCGCGGGAGCCGACAAGGGTTTGAAGTACAGAAAATCGACTTCACTGTCTTGTCAATCAACGGGCCTGGGGTACTACGGTCCCATCGCAAATCCTCTCCACCATACCTTTACCTTGTCTGTCCTTTCATCGAAACCCCTTCTCTCCGCTGTTCTTTCCCTGCAATTGAATATCGCTGGCTCTCAGTTACATTATTTCATCCCACCGCAATGATACTTAACGGGTCGTCAATTCAAAGCTAACATGTCCCAAGTTTTTACTTTTACAAAGATTATGCGTGACCTTATTGTGGCAATAATTCGATGCTTAGGGATCTTGACTACGCTCCAAAAGCCTCAATCCACATGCTCTCTCTCTCTCTCTCTCTATATATATATATATAATATGATAAAATAGTTATGCTTATCCCTTCAAACATAGAGGCAAAAATATCTCATTGAACCAATCCAAACATGGAACACGGACCCCATTTCCTCTCCCCCACAAATGTAACATGGCTTACGCAGCCATTGTCGACTTGTAAAAGATTATTCAAAAAGTCTTATATAGTGTAAAATTTTAGGAATAGGAATTTTTAAGTGGTTTGAGTTGGTGCATAACCTAGAAGATTAAACTTACCAATTGTAATACTCAGTTCTTACATATTTCTTTTATTAACTTTCAATACAAGATTTAAATTTGAATAGTAAGTGAATGATTATTTACAATTTTATCTATTAATGAACTAAACATATCGAATATGAATAAATTAAACCCATTTAATTTCTAAACATTAAAAAGGTATTTTTTTAAAAAAAAATTTGCTTTTTTTTAATGTGAATTTATTGTATCACCCACGGAAGATAATAACTTCTGGCCGTTTGGCTTGCCTAATATTGGCACTATTTGGCGCCGGAAGAAGATGTGGTTCCTCTGCCTGTGGACCATTTCACCAGCAGGTTAGTTTATATATATATATATATATATATCCCACCCTCTCGCTTCCAATGATCTGAAAAGAGCCATCAAGTGATGTTGCCCTAAGATACCAATGCTACCTTCTCCATGTCCCACGCTAGTATGCGCGGCACATGCATGCTATCAACAAGCAGGGCCCCGACCTGATACCTTTTTGCGCATGCCTCCTTGATTGATCGGCAGGAACATATATAGATCTCGTCCCAAGACTGGTAGAACTAGCTCAAGGTAAAAGTCTAAAAGGGGTGACATAAATAGTGGAATAAGAAAATATAAAGGGGTCCAATTGAGCACATGACCCTTCTATTTTAGATTAAGAACGATGTTGAACTGCAGCAAATCCACTTTCTCGAGCTAGAGCCCATTGCCGGCAATGCGGAATTGGTTTCATTGATGTGTTCCAATTAGTCGGAGGAATTGGTCGTTCCTTGTGTTATGTGAGCCCCCCGCGGGTCCAAAATATCTCATTCCAGCTAAGCAAAGGAGAAGGGGGACCTACGCCAACTTCAATGCCACTTCGGTATATGACAACCCTAGGCCCTCTGACCCTTTCCAGTGTACTTTTTCCAGCTCAAGCATACGACGTGGACATGGAAAAAGTGTTGCACCAATTATTTAAAGGTTCCAAGGAAATTATTTCGAGCGACAATTTGATTTTGGGATAGTCCGGCCGAACCACATTTTTTTTTTATGAAAATATCCTTATAATAAGAAAAGATAATATATATATATATATATATATATATATATTGCCACCATTCAATTTGGGTCGACTAGTTGATACTGGATCCTTCCAATGTGTCATTGAAAAGGCAACACCCGCTCAGAAGGAAGCTTGACCGATTCGTCAACGGGATATTACGGTTGTCTGTCTCCTTAACTTGCGGAGCCGATCCAATTAGGCTATGATCAGGCTTAGTGGTGTAGCCCCCTGAGATGCACTTGTGCTGGTAGCTAGCATTTCCATCGATATGATTGATCAGGCACATGGTCAGCACAGACACGTCCTGTGCTAAATGACAAATGATTAGCTCTTCTGTTGCATCTTTCCCTCTCTTTCTATTGGAGATTTTGCTGCCTCATTTTTAAGAGCTTTTTTTTTTCTTTTTCATTGAGAAGGAGTGAAGTGCTAGTAGTAGTAGTGATAATTTAGTATTACCGAAGGTCTGGTATAGTTTAAGAAGGTATCCTTCAAGTTCCAGCTTAAATAATGAACCTTGGATCAATCTAACCACAATCTAATCATGTGAGAGCGAATTTTAAACCACTAGTTAATCATATTTGATGATATTTATTGATGGATTTTTTTTTCCAATAAGATGAAGGAAGGGGTTTGTAGTGGTAATTTAGCACTACCGATGCCTCCTAGTACATATGGTTTAAGAAGATGCACTCCTCCTCCAAGGTCTAATTGAATGAGCCAATCTAAGGAGTGAGTTTTGATCCATTAAATGATTTTTTTTAATGTTCTTGATGAATTGTTTGGGCGTGTCTATATACGTCTGTATTATCATACCGGGGGAGTAATTGGTAATTTCAATTTGTGTAAAAATTTTGCGTCTTCCAAGATTGTACTCGGTCAAACATTAATTCCACCAATAAAAATGAAAAAAATAACTATTACTTACTGGGATGTTATGTTGTGTTTAGTACGAAAGAATCAGGTGAAACGGAATGGAATGAGTTTTATGAACAAAATGCAAATTGTTTGTAAAAATAATTTACTAAAATTTACGATCATCCTAAAAGTATGAAGGAATATTATTACAAAAAGTTATGGAATAACCATTCATGAACTTTTTTTTTTAAGGAGATCTCATATTCCAGCAAATTGAAAAAAAATGTCTATCATAATGTAATGTGTATTAGAACTTTTAAATGAAATAACATGAGTAGAATAGGGATATTGAGAGAGAATTATAACAAATTCAATATGATATTAGTGACAGTAGGCTCGTACCTTACTGACCCGAGTTTGGAAGTATGACTCTTGGTTAATTGATATAAGATTGAGTACGGAATAAAATTACTCGACTCTTGAGCAGTTATCCCCCATCGTCCGAGGCTGAAAGAAGAATATTCGAATCGTAGATAGTTGTTGAGGGTGAATATCTAATGGCACGTGGCGGCAAGGTGGATCGTATTGTCATATGAGTGCATGTGCTGATACATGCGATCCCACCTAGATCAAATAAAAAGAAATACTTGAGCTTATAAAAGCATTGAGCAATACCCACCTATCAGCTTAGATTTTTAGGTAAAAACGAATCCGATCGCATATTTTCCATTCTATTTTTGCCAATTCTTTCTCGCCAAATACAACATTAGTTAGCTTAGAGCAGCGGGTGCTGTAGCGAAACTGATTGCAAAAGAGGGGAAGTCGGCCACATTAAAATTACCGAGGAAAGGGCTTACGGTGGATACCGTGGCACCCAGAGACGAGGAAGGGCGTAGTAAGCGACGAAATGCTTCTTCCCAAGTTCCTCTCATATCCCTCCACCATCATGGCACACCGTGCATTCTTCTCCATCTACGCCCCTCATTGCACCGGCCGGCCGCGTGTCGGCTGATCAACTGGCTGTCGTTGGACGTGTACGTAGGCCCACCTCGGATGTCTTTTCTTTTCTTTTCTTTTCTTGACAAGAGATAGTTTGAAGCGAATTACAGCATATGCATGTGAGCTCTCCTTCTTCACTACTTTCCCCCGGTCAGAAATTAAGGTATCCGTTAATCGAACATCTCATACATTGATCACATGGTTGACTTATTATTTATATATATATATATATATATATATATATATATTGATTACCACATGACTTGTTATCCGAGTTCTCACTGCTGTGGTAACGACTTGCATCAATTATGTCTATGTGCTTATGCATATTCGCAGAAGAGAACTAGCATTTTTTTTAAAACTTTACGGCTCATATTTCTCTTACGTAAGATATTGAGTTTGAACCTCATATATGAATGGTGGAAAATTTTTCTCCTATTTAAATTTTATATTGGATGCTGCTGACCAATAACTAATGCTGTCATGTTGATGGCAAACCTTCATGAGATATCTCAATCACGGATACATTCAAGGAGGGTAAAGTGGCAGCAGCACTTCCAGTATTGGAGTTCATATCTTAGTGGCTCGATGAACTTCTACCCGAGAGGTTGTCAGCCACTAACAATATCAGCGAAAACATATAGGAGGGAGAGGGAGAGGGAGAGGGAGAGGGAGTTGGAAATCGAGGGCTGAATCAGTCCACATGGCAACATGGCGTGAGCCTCTTTAGATTTTTAGAAGGGGTTGGGTGGGTCTCATTGGATGCTTCTAGATCCTGACACATATGTATGCCGACATCTTTTACACGAGAGATTCGGCTTACTAGTCACTGTTAAGAGTTAATGTTACCAAAAAAGAAAAGGAAACATTGTGCCCTTATGTAATCTCTCCTCACTCGAGAAATGAGAATGTGTATATGTTACTGTCAGTTGTTAAGATTGACGGTATATAAGGACACATGTCATGTCAAGAGAGATCATCTTACGTGAGTGTTAGAGGCGGAAGTCGGGATTGAAAATCCTATAGAAAGTCAGTAGAAAGATGAAGCATATATTAGATGATTGAATCAACGAAGGGAGAGAAACAGAAGAAGAAAATCCTCAAGGTGTTGTATCAATTGTCAGAATGGTACGAATATATACTAGTGTCACCGGAGAGGGTCGAGAGACTGCTTGCACCTGCGAAAGTCTAATCTGCAGCATGCATGCCACACCATAAATTTCTCCTCCTCCATCTCCACCATACGTGGTATCTCTCGATTTCAAAAAGTACTCACCATCTGCGCCTCTCATTGCATCTGACACCTCCCTGCTGATCAAGTGGTTGTTGTTGACCGTCTACCTGGGCCCGCCTCCGATCAGGTGTCGTCATCGATCATCAACATGGTTGTCTCCAATCTCCTCTCTCTCTCTCTCTCTCTCTCTCTCTCTCTCTCTCTCTCTCTCTCTCTCTTCCCTTTGAAACATAAGGTTGTTATGTTTACTTGGTGTATTGACTGCGCTGCAGAATTTTGTAATTGCCTGTTAAATGGTTGTGAAAGTTAATTGCGATTCAATAGTACTTGTACGTATTCTGAATGTAAATACTGTACCTACTGCAACACGAAATTCTGCAATATTACACAGGGCACCAAAACAAACAACTTTGTTTACTCTCGTCTGCAATATTGCAACGAGGACGAAGTCCCGATGCTGCAGGTTTAGACTCTCTCGAACTCTTCTATTATGTTTTCTTTCAAAACCGAACAGAGAGAGAGAGAGAGAGAGAGAGAGAGAGAGAGAGAGCAAAAGGTGATGAAGAAAGGTGCACATCTCAATTAGGGCTTCATCATCGTGCATCTGCACTAAAAATTCACTAACACGCGCGCATCCACAGATATGAGATGACGTATCAGATGTGAAGCCAACTACAAATATTTAGTTTCAAACACGATGGAAGATCATGCACCGTGCTCCATCTTACAGAGCATACCGCTACATGGCCATGGTGGTGATCCTGCCCGATCGAGGACACGCGTGACTTCGGTCAAAGTCAATCAATATGGGCATAGGTTCATTCACCATGTGCCAACGGAAGCAAATCGAAAGGATACAAGAGGACGCTCTCTCGCCCATTTACTCAAAAACTTGACCTGATGTCAATGACGCCTGTTCCTGTTGCAAGACATTGATTACAGGTTCTGCTCCTGCAGAGGTTAAAAGAAAAAAACAAATGAAATATCAACACATATTGTTCGGTCCACATCATGTTCCCTTAAATAAAGTTTTTAAGTTTAAGATGAAAAAAATAATTTATATAGGGAGATCTTCACAATTTACTTGACTAATTAAGTTCGAACTTGAATCGATCAAGGCGTAGTAAACTCATCGATGTCACTCGAGATTCCATGCCATGAAAAAAGAAATTAAAACCAAATGGGATGAGATATCGAAGGTTAAACGGTACGTACTGCGATGAAAACAAACCAAACTGCAACAGGTGTTACGTATATAAATTGCTCAGAAAGCAAGGAGCGGCCAGACCTAAAGGGACGTTTCATGGTAAGTTGAGCTCTGGGGGAGCATTCTCTCACATGCAGTGGTCTCCCACCAACAATTAAAACCTCCCCACACCACGGTACAACATTACAAAGGATTACTATGTCATCCCATGCGGATGCCGGATACAGATCTAGAAAGTCTATCGATGGAGATAAAATTGATTCGATAATATTTAAGTAAAATTTCGTATTCAAATATCATGATTTATAAAGAAAATTTATATTAAAAGAGCGAACCTCTTAATTTCTCGATAAATAAAACTTGAACCTGAATTTTAGTTGTTTCTTGGATAACATATGTTATATATGAAAAAGGAAGGGTAAACTGACGAGTTTAAAATAAGATAATCTAATAGAATTGGTAAACTTTCTATAAATACATTACATGTTCCGTCTAGATTCAGATGCCTCCAAATCCATCCCCCTCCTGGACAACAAAGACGATGAAGATTGGTGATCGGCAAGTGCAATTACTGCAGTCAAGGATCATTTGAATCAGTACATTTTTTTTTTGGTGTCATTAGTACGTTATTTTTCATAATTTCACTCTGTGTAGCTGCTTAGTTAATATTATTTTGTGCTATGAAATGTTAACGAAATTTGGAAGGTGCGGTAGCAAGCTCGTTTCCACACGGGTCCGACCATGTCCATTTTCATCAACTCTTGCTCTCCCCCTTTTGTCAATTATTCTTTTCAGCCTTTCCTTTCTTATCTTTTCATCTTCGACACTCTATATAAACACCCACATCGACCGTCGAAAGCCACAATCATACGTCCAGTGACAGAAAATACTGAAAACCCTGCAAACAGCAGCAAGTTCTCGATCTGAAAGCTTTCGAAGAGAAAATTCCCCCAAGAACCCTAGCCCATGGCCAAGCTCAGAAACAACAGCACGAGGAAGAAGCCAACCGGCATTGTCAAGCTCAAGACCGCCGTCGAGAAGCTGCACAAGATCAGCCTGTTACTGGGCAGGAAGCAGGAGCCGTACGATGACTTCAAGGACAGCTTCGGTGACTCCCAAAACAACGTCCCAGAAGATGTCAAGGAAGGCCACTTTGCGGTGATCGCGGTGGACGGGGAGCAGCTCCAGAGGTTTGTTGTCCCGCTCAGCTGCCTGACTCACCCAGGGTTCATCAAGCTTCTAGAGCAGGCGGCCGAGGAGTTCGGGTTTAACCACGGGGGAGCACTGGCCATCCCATGCAGGCCGAGCGAGCTCGAGAGAATACTCGCGGAGGGAGGCGCTTCAGGGGACTCCAGTGATGATGGGAATAATTGGGGCTTGTTCCTGTAAAACTAATGTGCAAATCAATTTATTGTCAGTAATTAATCTGGCCAGTGTGCGTAGTTAATAACATTTTGCACTAAACCTGGCTAAATATATAATTCTACTCAATAACTTTCTGGTTAAAATGTCCGGAAGTCTAAAAGGTTGAGGAGATAAATTACATGGCATATTGAGCCTTGTGTTTAAGAATCAAACCACCATGGATTCCTGATCAATTGCTCTTGTTGAATTCTACTTGACCCCCCCTCCCTTTTTTTTGTATCAGTGAGTTAATCTACTTGGGTATGATCTGCACAGGTAATTCCTACTGAAAGACTTCCTACGGGGAAAAATTAAAACCCTAACTTAAATTTATGTTGGCTTTAGCAACTTTATGAGAGGCAAAGATGTCTGAGTGCCGTCAAATCAGTTAATTTGCGAGCGTCAACGTACTTGTAGACTCGGCTAATCGTTTGAAAAATCATTTGCCAATTGTCTCTGTCCAATCATCAAAATGCCAATTTTCGATGACAAATGAGGTCGTGAGAACGGCAGGGATGATTAAGAATTGGAGACGAGAGGAAAATGTGAAACCTAATCGATTGATGAGATAAACGGATACGATTGCAGCAAGCCCCCGTTCTCTCTAGAAGTCCACTCAATCCACGGCCAGGGAAAAGCAGTCAATTCGTCTACCGTATCTTCTTCATAGAACTGAAGTACCGACTAATCATGTAGAATTAGGCTCAGAAAATACGGATTTTAGTAAATTGCAGCTCATTTTAATATACTCCATGGAAACTATATTTCCACAACATTTCAACTAGATCAATGAAAAGCTCCATTAGTCTTGCCATCGGAGTTCTTATTCTGTTTCATTTAAACCCTACCATTACCGTTTGGTAGGAAAGAATGGGTAGAATATGGAATGGAATTGATTTTTATACATCTTCATTTTATATTTTATACGATTATAATATTCATAATTAATATGTTTATTTCATTATGAAGTATAGTATGCTCAAATAGATGGAACGAACACTCTTTCAAAATAATCCATGAAAGCTCATCCTATCAATTTTGCCATATTTATATCAAATCCATTCCTTCACATCCTTAAGATTATAACAAAAATTTATTAATAATTCTTAGTATTATTGAATTTTACTCTATCGAACTAATTCCATTCCATTCCACCGCATTCCTTCCTACTAAACAGAGCATGGAGGGTTACGTTATTCCAAGGGAGGAACACAACCATAATTAGCATAAACCCCTAAGCACGCCAAAGGAAGTTCTTGCCCAATTAAGATCGGGCTACTACGTTGACCGACGAGCCACTGGATGCGATATGCACTGCTTCACTTGGGGCTGTTATTCATCACTTGCCGCGATGTCGCAGTAATCTCACTCGGCCTCTGCGGCGTACGGTACGTGCAGGATGCGAGGGGGGGGTCCGACTCCATTTGTGTCCGACAGATGATGGTCGGNTCTCACTCGGCCTCTGCGGCGTACGGTACGTGCGGGATGCGAGGGGGGGTCCGACTCCATTTGTCTAATGCCTAACCCGACAGATGACGGTCGAGTTATTTTCCTTTGTCGTCTCAAACTTTGTGCTTCATGGGGAAGGCCTAATTCATAGCGATTGAATTGCCATTCTCGGGATCGCCTTTCTGATTGATCATTATGCACGCGTACAATTAATTGTACTGACTAAGCCAATAAATTCCATGCGACTCCAAGCGTCTTCCGGGGCTAAAAAGATTGACGAAACACTGCGAGAACAACGAAAACCGACGAGATCACTAATACACGCCTTCAGAATAGATTTTAGCATTCNCTAAAAAGATTGACGAAACACTGCGAGAACAACCAAAACCGACGAGATCACTAACACACGCCTTCAGAATAGATTTTAGCATATTCTATCTCCATTTACAATCAGAAGCAGCTTGTTTAATTTTCATCAGCGAGGATTCTTATGTCCAGTATCGTTTCCCCTCACGCAATCATCCGCAAAATGGAAGATCGATCTGATGGTGGTGGAATACTAAGTCACATCTCTTCTCTATCTGTGAAATGACGATCGATACTTGTCAGTCCCACAATAACATGTCCAAATGCCGAGCTGGTTACATTCGCGTCCTTTGGGATCTGCGGCCCGACTTTGATTCAACAATGACTGCACGGCACACGAGCGTGTCGGATGTTTGTTGATATGTCCTCGTTCTGGAGGCGATTGCGAACATCTCTCATGTGTTGGGACCATCGGCCCAATAAGAAGGAGGAAGGGCTCACCGGGAATCTCCTTTTGGGCTGTTAACTGGGCCGTCTCGTCGTGGGGGAATAGTTAGATATACACACCTATATATAATTTCCCTGCTGTTTGGTGGATCTAAGAAATGTCCTGTCGTCTTTCTTCTTCTCCTTGCCTTCCCTTTTCAACTTCCTGATAGAGAAGGTGGAAGAATAGGCTACGCCGGCAGTGACAAATGGAAACAGAGGGAAAACAGCGCCAGAAATGGAAACCAGAGCAAGATGGCAAAATCTGAAGTCGGATGTTAACAGAAATGAAAAAAACACAGAGCACGCGGAAAATAGAGAGACACGGACTGAACATGAAAGAAGATCTTCAGGAGAGACCCGAAACAGCAATGACATGGAAAAGACAAAATGAAGAGACCCGAGGGTCGGGGTTGGGTGTGGTGTACAGAAAATCTGCAGACCATTCAGGAAACAGGGAATAGAGCATTTACGAAATACCTAAGAAAGCCTTGGCGCATTTGATGACCTTGGAGGCGCAGCCCTCGCTGTGCATGTCGATCTTCAGAACGACGGCGCTCGGGCCGTTCTTCTTCTCGTCCTTCTTCCCTGCATCTCCTCCTCCCCCTTCGTTCTTCTTCTCGCCGTCATCTGTCTTCTGCAATCGACACGGAGGGAGAAACAACGGAGAGGAAGCAGCAACACGGCGTCAGTTTTAACTGTGGAGTTTGGGGAAATGCCGAGGCGGTGAGGATGGATGGGAACAAGAGGGACCAGCAGACTGACCTCGGCCATGGTGAGTCGCCGACTCGTCATCACGAGGGAGTCAGTGCGCCCCGTGGAGAAGGAGAGACTAGTGAATGGGTTACTTGTAGTTGTAGGGCCGAGGGCGGGCCCGGAGGGCAGTAACGTCAAATCACTGTTCCACGTGTTCACAGCTGAGCACGGCTTGACGGGTCCCTCCCCCGCCTACCTAGAGGTGGCAAATCGTTCCGGGCCGGCACGGCACGATAAGACATGGGCAGCTTTGGCCCGCCCCGATAGCTCGATAAAAAATTCGTTTGATCGTAACTTATTTGAAATTATAAATAAACTCACAAATGAGATTTTGTTATCCTTTAATAGTGTCTAATTATCTAATAGTTTTTATTTAAATAGCCCTAATCAGGCTATCGTACCGGCACAGCCTAGGATCATCGGGCCCGGCACGCTCGATAAAATTATCGGGCCGTTCCGACACGGCACAATAAGCTTCCGGCATGATAAGCACTGGCCCAGCACGGTGTTATCGTGCCGGGCCAAAATTTGCCAGGTCTACCCCCGCCTACAATTTGTCTAGTTCACGGCTCATGGTCTTTTGTTTTCTAGCACTGAAGTTTGAAGCGTTGAATTTGTGCCAAGGTCTCGCTTTTGGTCTTGGACTTGGAGTGGGTGTAAATGCGGATTTGAAGCCGACTGGATGAAGCACATATCGACTTCTACGGCCCGGCCCACTAAAAAGTTCCAAAGTTGGTGCATTTTATTGACGGGTCCAAATTAGCATAGCTCTTTTTTTTTTCCCCCCTCTCCCTTCAAATCACTCACAATTCATAAGTTTAATGAATTAAAATTTTACACTAATAACCCTAAAAATTTGTCCCATTTTTGTAAATAAACTCTAAAATTTTCAAATTTTCTATACGATCATAAATATTTTATTTCATTACTTCATTAAGCCCTTTTTCATCAACCGTCAGTTAATTATGTATAAACCATCGTTTATTAATGTTAAAGTAGTGTAACGCGTGAAAATTTTGGTGCTATGTTATCGTGCCGTATCACTAGATTTAGTCATTACATCATACCTCTGCCAAGTTAGCGTAAGATGTCGGCATAGGAATTGTTACGTCATATGATAATTATCATGTCAGCATGCCCGTTATAGAGGTTGGTGGATATGACTTGATATTGCGACGGATCCAAACATATAAAACTGAATATGACGTTTTGAAATTTTTACAACTCACTTATAGAAAGGAACAAACTTTCATGACTTTTATTATAATTTTGTCTATGATGAATCTTCATCAATTTGTATTTGAGTGGACTCGAATGACTAAATAGTGAAACTCCACTTAACCACGGATTTTTTTAATCATAATTTATTCATGAATTTTATTTATGAGATGGAGTGCGAAATATTAATCAAGAGAAAAAAAACAATTAGAAAACAATCATAATCAACCCGCATATTGGCCCGCCCGAATTTTTTGAAATCATGGAAATCTCTCTCAAACGCTTCCTCGACAACTGACATCAGTGCTGAAATTGGGACACCCCCGGCAAAAGAAAGAACTCGAGAAAAGTAAAACTTCTTACGTGTGCTTTTCCTTTTGGTCTTTCTTCTTCTTTTTTTTTTTCCTTCACTATGTTATCGATAACTCGTCATTCAATCAGATTCGGATAGATCTCTTGTTTAAAAGGGTTAAACAAAAGTCTCAAAAGTCCAGGTATTGCAGCTTCATGATGTTCCGCACTAACAACCCCGGTTGGTGCATGGCATGGTCGATGTTAAACCTAAAGGTTCGAGTGTTGGATAGATCTTCGGTTGATCGTGTGGGCCTAGCATTATGTGGCGGGAGTGAGTCGGTACAATCAACCGGCAAGTACAACAAACTGCTCGATCGGTACAGTCAAGTTTCAACTATGCTTATAGAGAAAGGAATTGAGCAACCAATCCAACAAAAGGAAAATTGCAACCATGAAGATCGGTTAATCAAATTCTTATCATAAAAATTAAATTTATAACTTATTATCCTTCACACCCCCAACTTGACATTATTGGAGACTACGAGTGTACTTGTTATACGTCAAACTACATAGTTCCTGGTTCTAGTTTTCGAGCTGTAAAACCAATCTTGGTTTTACGACATCTGCAATGGCCACATTACTGTTTTTTTTTTTTGACTTTAAATGAATCCACTTTATTGTGTTGAAAATCGAGGCAAGACATCGAGTGGCAAATCCATCTGTAGGTCGAAGAAAGGAAAAGGCAATTTGGCCCCCACTCACTCTTACAGGCCTCGGTTCCTGCCCTCATCTGATCGATGTCGCCCACTGAATTCCTGGATCAACTAGATTTTTCTCGGTGGGGTCAGCTTCATGTGAACAATCTTTCCATGTAATGAATGCCTCAGTTACAGCGACGAATTTCTACTGCACCTCGATTTGTGACTGTGAGGTTCACTTGATATCAATCGACAGTTTACTACCCAGGAGTTTCAAGTATATATCATCTAATAATGAGATTCAACGGTAGTATTTATCTTTTATGTGTTGTGTACTCTTTTAGATATCAAATTTTGTCACCCATCTACAGGTATCGATTTATGGGCATCTTGTAAAACTGATAATAATCTACCTATATGATGTTTTATGCATGATGAGGTGCATATACCAGTCCATCTTTGCATGAATATTATCGATAATGGACATATATATATATATATATATATCTAGTCTAGTCTAGTCTATTCTTAATCAAATGTGGCCGGACAGTGCTTTTCCTCTTGATGGAGTGCACAGATTATTGCATACATTCGGTAGTCTATCCATAAAAAGGCCGTGGGGACCGTCGAGACGGCAACATCAACTCATCAAGTCAAAGTGTCTTAATTAGTTCCCCATGACTAGAGGGGTTCACCGCATCACCTCCCCTCCACTCCTCTTCGTTATCAATCGATGAATCCCGACTGAATTAGAAGTCAGGTTTTGCTTAGACTTGCATAACGTTCTTTAATTTAGGTGTCAGGGTCATCGAATAGACCACCCGTGGCCTGCGAACTTGTCCGGCCAGACGGATGCCCGGCAATCCGAGCCATAGGGGCATGTTTTGGTCATGTTACAACGGGCGTTTTCTGTCAGCCGAATTAACAAGATAATCGTATTACAAATCCAGTGGTTTGTTCATCATCAACAATGTCTTGAATGGTACAAAAGAGATATCCCTTCATACTTCTAACCTTTTTAACATAACGTACATAGTTATAATTTCTACAGAAACGGATCTGCTCACTTGAAATGATTCTTTCTTTTCAGGTGGGTGCAATAAATTATTCGACTGTATGCTTTTTCTGTGAGCGATTCTTTCTCTTACAATCACTTGTCAAAAGATATATTCGTTTCAACTTTTCTCATAAGATTATTCTTTCGTGACGATTTTCGATTATATTTCAGAGTCTATTTTATTTATTTTTCTAAAACAAAGGAAGGGACCCATTGACAGGCTAGAGATTGGATTGCTCTCCTTATCCCCATCACTCTCATCAACTATAGTTAGTGATGGAGAATATTTAGGAGATTAAAAGGGCCTCCCAATTGGAATAGAAATCCCTCTAGGCTGTGTGCCCCCACCGAGCCCCAATATTCACCACTGGACCAAACTACCTGACACCACGCGCGTGCTGTCGAAATCACGGATGTACAGTCACACGTGGCGGGAGCCCATTAGCCGGGGGTTCAATCCCCACGTGCACGGGAGCGTCCATGTCACGTGGCCCAAACGAGTCCTGTCTTAGGACAGGCGCAGTAAATAGGGACTCGCTTCTTTTCCGAAAGGTCTACCTGAAATAATACCATTATTATCTACATCGTGAGGGGAGCCCCACGGAGACGGATTTAAGTTGCATGATTTATGTACTAAATGTTATGTAATTTAAATACCTATTTTTTAAAATATAATTACCTTATTTTTTCTGGCTCTAAATTTATTTTTTATCACGTATTTTTATTTTTATTAAATTTTATGCATGATGAAAATCTTGACTTCTATGTGAGAGCAGCTGTACTGACATGGAGTACCGGAGCTGTGTGATGGTCCTCCTTATCCAAAATAATAGTACAGAAGAACTCGAGTTTTACAAATTGAAATTGTCATATTCTTTTTCTTTTATCCTACGTTTTTTTTCAATTTATAAATCATTTTCACTGCAAAAGAAAATCTGAGTGCGGCAGTCTCTGATCCAGGGTGTTAGATTACCATTGGTCTTTTCTAGCGTCGAGCGGGATCCGATGATTCAGGATAAGGGGTTACCACACCCCCACGGTATCTTTGAATTGTTCTCATTCTTCGA
The DNA here is from genome assembly GCA_900006705.1 of Sonneratia caseolaris. NCBI lineage: Eukaryota > Viridiplantae > Streptophyta > Magnoliopsida > Myrtales > Lythraceae > Sonneratia > Sonneratia caseolaris. The sequence goes on along the minus strand of CXYZ01023140.1, from coordinate 1,463,374 downwards.
TAATGCATAGATGCTAATTATATATATATATATGTATGTATGTATAGTGTGATCGCAGATGTACAATATACATGCTCTTGCTCAAGCCGATGTACTTNGTGTGATCGCAGATGTACTATATACATGCTCTTGCTCAAGCCGATGTACTTAAATCGAAATTTGATTAACAAAGAGGATATTTTTGAATGAAATAGTCGTAGGCAAAAAGATATTCTTGTGGTATAAATGGTATTTGATGATATGGTGGGCCGGTAAAATATCTGTTAGAGAAAATGATAGTTTTTTTATTTATACCTCACGGATTACCTCATCGCCATCCCTCCTCTTTCCTATATAGAGAGCTTCCCAGCTCTCATGAGGTCGACCAACGGAAATGCTAAGAGTGTGTGTGTGTGTGTGAGCAGCAGTTCTGTAGTATCTTCTGCAGGTTGCCAAGATGCCTTTATCTGCATTTGCACCTGCACCTTATAACTTAGCTTGGTCCTATGTGACTGGAAACACACCTGGCGGATGTTCAATAGCTTCGAGCAGATTCTGTTCTGTCTCTCTTTGATCGGCTGGATTTTTCCATCGGCTGTGTATGTGCATCTTTGTTGAGCCTCAGTAGCAATAGGTATAGATGCGTGGAACTATGAAAGGAGGATCACAGCTTTGAGAGAGGTGCAGGTGTAGGTGCAGATGAATGCCATTCTGGCTTTATTCTCTCTGCCCTTGTTTCTCATGGCCGATCTCTTGTATGTGTTTTGCCTCCATATTAATTGACGTCTTGATCCTGATCTCTCTCCAGTTTGCAACAACGGTGGCAGATGGACCGGAGATCGATCTCAAGGCTCTGCGGGAGCTCTCATGCCATGTCCTCAACACCTTGCTGGTACAACAAATCGCTATTTTGGTCGGGAACTTGTAATTGTTCGGGTGAGTATGCGAGACATCCAACCTTATAATGAGCTTCCGGAAAGGACTTCCCGTAAACTTGAGGTACTTTAAATTTGCATTCCCTCTTCTGCTTCCTCTATTTCCCCCTCGGATTTTTCTAGGGTTTCTGAGGACTTGAGCATTGAGGCCATGTAAATCAACTGAATTGAGGGTATTGGGGAAATCTTCAATCGTATGAGTTTCTTTGTATGAGATCACCGCATGTTCTCCACAATTTTCCCTTGTAGATCTAGCTTTGTTAACTTCACATACACAAACCCTAATTTACTTATGAATTTAAGAGCTCAGCTGCCCTTTCATCATTATGTTTGTCCCTACAGCCACATTATATTGACTTGAGACGTTGAATAAGCTGATTTTCCAAAAGTATAATGCCTAAACATGGTGGAGATGGAATCCGATCTGTATGACTTAGAATTTTCCAGTCAGGCACTAAATAGCAGGAACCCCAATCTTCAGTAGTGCTCAGGTTATGCTTGTTCCAAGTCTGCCATGCTTGAGCTTTGCTTGTCTTGGAAGACGCTGATTCCTCCTGCGCCTCATTCTGTAAATATACCATGCCCTTTCTGGCTTCCGTCTACAAAATTCACAGTTCATTCTCCATTCCTTCGGCCTGCTCTAGTTATGGAATCTTAACATGGGTCCCCAGTTTTCCAAAAACAATTTTGACTTATCATCGTATATTGATGGTAGGTATGAAAAATGATTCTGAGTTTGAGCTATGCCAACTAGTTTCTTTTTCCCCCCTTTTCTTTTGTGGTGAAATTGACAGCCTGACCTGATCACAATTGCTTTTGCAAAACAGTGATGTCAGGGGAAAACCTTTCACCCTCTAGTCAGAGGTGTGGCCTGACAAATCTGCTTATGGATCTCCTATTCTTTAGTGGCCAAGAATGGTATCATCAAGGCATAATGTTTATGGCAAAATATGATAGCTCAACGATAAGGGTAATTTCCTTCTTGTGACAAGTTATACAGCCCATATGAATTCGAGGTTCTAGTGTATTGTATGAGTAGGAATAGGTTATGTTGTCCATTTTCCAGAGAGTTCCGTTTAGAACTAGAAAGCACTGATCCGAACCTGCTGGAGTACAACTGCAGATGTTTTATTTATTTCTATTTCCTTTCTGGATCTAAGTCTGCCGCAGCACCTGTCTGTCAGTACAAAGTTAATTCCTCACACGTGAACTTTGTGCACTTAAAAAGGAGTTGCCTAACATGCTACATGGAAAAGAAGTAATCCGCCATTGCATATTCCCTTATTATGATCCGGCTCTTGAGCTCTCCTCGCCTTACATAAAGTACACATCACCATCACCATCGTACCTACCAGGCCTGTGAGAGATTTGAGCAGCCTGAGGTGAAGTTTGTGAAAATGCCAGATGATGGTCCATCACCATTGATTTGAGAGACCCCTCATGTAGTTCAATTCTTCATGCTTGAGCATTCCTGGCCTAACTCCTACATGACCTGGAGATCTGTGAGACAGGCTGCGGGGAAAATGAAAGGTAAGCGTTCTTCATGGATCCTGGAGGTTATTGGATTGAGATCTTCGAACTTAAAGCTACTGGTAAAGTGACTGAAGCAGCCGCCTGAGATTATTATGTCCATCTTTTAGCAGCTCATTTGGTAGGTGTTCTCATAGCATCAGAGAAATACTGTCTTTCTTCTCAGTTCTTCACCAGGACCTCTCTGTATATTATCAGTATTTGTAGAAAGTACATTCTTAATTATCTATATTCAGCTGTATCTCTTCTGTTCAAAGATCACGTGACAACGTATTTCTTACACGAGTGAATTTATCCGCAATTTTGAGCTGGAGGGATGATCATTTACCTTGGCCAAGATAAGCCCACCAAACTACCTAGAACTCTAAGGCTTAAGAGACCATGCAGACATAATATTCAGCACATAGCATATAGAGCAAGATATAACGATTGCTTTTGTAAGTCGGGATTAATAAGCGAGTTGATATATGTTTTTTTTTCCATAAGAGTCATATGCGAATCAAGATATAGATGGATCTGGATACGTATTCATGTATGGAGAAAACACCCACATCGGAGCCGGGAAGAGATGAAAGAGGATCGGAGAGTGAGAAATGGAGGAGCCACGAATCCCATGAGCTAGAATTAAACTAACGACACTAGAACGAGAGCATGTAGCAATCTAGTAATTAATTACCCATCCCCTCGTGCAGTTCTTGCCCATATATTTAATGGAATTTATTAATAAAAATTAAATTTAAAATCTCTTAATTGTGAAGAAAGGGAGAATAAGAATCAAATTAAGTCTAACTCAGTATAGTTCTCCACCCAAATCATCTCTTTTTTTTAATCTGAGTGCCACTTTCCCTATTTCCCGTGAATCCGTGTTTTAAACTTGGAGGTGGAGCTTCTAATGATCTCCATGTATATATATACTTTTCAAAGAAAAAGACAATTCTACTCTTGGATCCTCTATAGAATTCTCAAAATTATTCAACAAATTAGACAAGCATAATAACTGACTGGTTAGATCTGAAGAGTCCTCAAATGTTATGATTTTTTTTTTTTTTGGAAATGAATTGCTTTCTAAATTTTGACTTCAAAGAAGAGCTACAAGCAAAATCCAGTTTTTCTCTTCTACTTGCAAAGTTTAACGTTTCTTATGCCATGCTGAAGAATCTCCTCATTGGACTTACCACATTAGGAAATACACTAGAGACTGACGAAGGAGCTCCTGTTTAAGAACGTAGTGATTCGACCCCACACGCGGGACCACCACCCCAGAGATCTAGGAAACAGCTCCCAGACAACTTTCTTCCTACAGCCAAGCTCGTGCCGTAAGATGTGAGGTCAAGTCCCGCAACGAGCTGTTCGTGTGTAAGTCTTGAATATGAGCCCCGAAAGCTTGATTCGAATAAATGCACTTTTGCTCTACGTCTTCCCTCCTTATTGGGTAGAATAGGATCCCTTCCGCTCCCCACCCTCGGTAAATGATTGGAAAAACTGGAAGAAAATTAGCAATTTAGTAATTGGGCATAGACTCCTGATGAAAAACAACTTTCCACCAACAAGCTTACGATTTGTTTTATACTTGGCTAGGTAAAAGAGATAAAAGCAAACACAATCATGACACGCATGATAAGAACTACATTTTCCTTGTAGTAATTTAACTGATGAATCCAAGTGCGAGAAAAGTTACTATGTGAAGGGAGGATACCTTCTTGGTGCACATGAGAAATGAGAAACTATTTTAGCTTTATATCACGGAGAAGTCGGGCAGCTATGGAGCCGTATCGTCTCGCTTCCCAATCACTAAGCTTTCCATTTTTGAGTTTTTCCAATATTGAACATTCTCTCTCGACTGCTCCTTTGACTACACAATCAGTTCTCAGATCCACATCATTTCTAATCTCAATCTTGGAGTCAATTACGGATCCTGTATTGTCGGTCTTGCCAATTTTCTTGTCCATCTGCTGAGTCTTCTCATCCGTATCATTGGCCTCCTGAGAAGTCTCCTCTGTGCTTTTTACCAGAGGCTTTGGTCCCATGATGAAGAGTTGAATGCTCGGGTGTTGATACTTGTGGTGCATCTGTGTATCACATAAAGTGATTGGGGGAGTCCTTTAAAGAGTAGGGCATGGTCTATCATACATGTTATTAAGGGTAATATCACGTTACCTTTGATAAAGGAACGGTTCTAAAATCGAAGTTCCTCCTCCATAAGTTTAGCATCTGCTCATTCACACTAGTGGATCGGATCTCATATCCCAACTAAATACGTAAAGAAAAGTACCTAATCAATAAAATTAACTATTATCTTATTGAACAAATTAGGCTCAGAGTAGAGAGCTCTGTTTGTACCAGAATAACGGTCTTAGATCCTGATAGTGCAGTTATCGTCAGCAGAAGTGGTTCCAGCAGCTGCTCTGCATATACCTGGATTCAAGAAAATTTCAGGAAACTTCGATTTCTGACAAGGCTGTATTAGTTGATGTGTTAAAGCAGAAACTTCTTAGAATGCAGAAAGATGCATTAGGCTTACAATGTCTGTGCCAATAATGTAGTCAAACGGAGGCTGAACTGCCTTAATATGATCATCGTTTCCCCAGTCCAACCCAGCTACCTGGATTGAACCAAATGAATCTACAAGGAATATCAATCAAATTTCAAAAAAAACACCTGGAAATAACAAGCCATAGTAACTCAATAGGCACCAGAACACTTTGATCTCTGGACCATAGGAAGGAAGAAGATTGTGAAAAACGAAAAAAGTGAATTCCAAACTCCCGACAATTTCCACAGGAGATGCAAACCTTGATTTGTCTGGAGGACTCTTGAAGTATTTCGTTCAACATTTCTTCTTAGAAGGGGCAAGACCTCTGCTTGGTCAGTTGCAACAACATCACATCCGAGCAATGCCATACCTGAACATCAGGATATGAAAGCTATGAATAATCAAATGAAGCAAGACAAGTGATTTATAAAACGAAATTACAGCCAAATTTAGTGAAATCGACCAACTCAATTCAAAATATTAAGTACACATATATGAATGTTGAAATTTGAAAATTCATCCATTTGTCTGTTATTAATAAACAATAGCATTCATATTATCAATGGTATTTGAGCATTATCTTTATATACAGTTAAATACTTTTATCTTGTCAGACCTTTTTCTTCTTTCAGTGTCGGCATTCTTAGCTAGCCTCTTCTCCATGTGTTTATATCCTCACAGACACAACATCTGCCTATTTTCATGCGTCTTCGATAAAAGAGAATTTACACTAACACTAAACTCACCAAATCCAGCAACTCCACAACCGGCTCCGAGCTCAATAACACGCTTCCCTTTGAGCTTGGAGGGGCAAAATCTTCCCTTTCTTGAATTCTTCTCCTGCAATAAGAATTTACCTACTTAGATTATGAGTGAAAAAAAATTCGAAGAGTACTTTTAAAATAACAGACACCAAGTTTCAACATCTCTTACAAGAATGAAATTTCATGTCAAAAGTAGTCAGATGAAAACATCCTTCAAAGGCATAAGAAGATTGAGTTCTATCCTAATAAGAGCAATAAAAAAGCTTTACGGTAATAAAATCTTCCCAATCTTTCTTAGGAAACTTAGATTTCTATGCCTTTCACTGGTTTAGGATACCTTCCCTGTCTCAACTCCATTAGATTCAGGGATAGAGCAACAGAGGAACAATCGCAATTGTTTAACCACACTATCGATCCTCGTTCCTTTATAAGATCAATAAAGGTTTATCAGTNAAAGGAACAATCTCAATTGTTTAACCACACTATCGATCCTCATTCCTTTATAAGATCAATAAAGGTTTATCAGTTCCAATTTCCAGTGTCTAAAACTGCAATATCCCTTGAAATAAAAAAGGAAATGAGCACCTAGTAAAAGAAGCCCATAAAATAAAAGCCACGACTTCCTCTGCAACAAGCTCTTTTATTACAAAAGCTCCAAACGAATCAACCTAAAGAAGGAAANAATTCCTCTGCAACAAGCTATTTTATTACAGAAGCTCCAAACGAATCAACCTAAAGAAGGAAAAAATAAGTACACATTACCAAATATTTGACAAGCACAAGTGATGCATCCCACACCGTAGTTCCATGATGCTTGGAATTAGGATCCTGCAAATAAATCAAATGAATGTCTAGCTATGATGCAAGAGTGATGGTACAGATATTCAATTTATCAGGAAGAAACATTGGCTTATGCAACTAAACTATTTTCAGAGGCAATGATAAGATTAAAGTTAGAACAGAAAACAACATGAAAGTATCATGTACCTGAGAAAACTGGAGATCATGTCCAAAGAGCTCAATAGTGATCACAGAAGTGTCAGGAGAATTCAACCTGATCCCACCAATTGACCAGATAATTAGCAAGTAGTTGTCAAGATATTTCCTTTTCACTTCTTTCTTCTGGGCAAGGCCATATCAATCGTATTCGCCAACAGAACACAGGGCAAGATGAAAAATTTTTAACGATAAGATATTAAAATTTACCTATCAGCCTCCATTGTTGGGGAAAGAGTTTCAAGAACTTCCTTCCGGCAAGTGATGGAAAAGTTAGCGCTTTGAAGTCCCAGTAAGACGTTACAGAGACAGAAGACTGCGGAGACCCACAGGAATCCTGATTTCAGAAAAGCCGTCGATTCGCTTCTCGAAGCGGAGCCGGGTCAAGGATGAACCCTCGCAGAAGCTACTCCTTGCCCTTCAACAGTGTATTAAAATAGCATAACCTGGTGCATGACGGCCCAGATCAGGAGCTCGCCAACAGTGTTAACTACTGGGTAGAAATTGTGGATACATGAAATTTCGGGTGCAAAACAAAGAGGCCCAAGATTAAAGGTTTGGGCCCGCAAAATGGGAATTGCCCACATGGAAATTTCAAAACAAGGGTACTTGTACGAATAACCAAACCTCAGGGGCCAAAATGAAAATTTTAAACCGTACGTAGATAATGAATAAAAATGGGTTTTTGCCGTGAACGCCCGCCGTACATTCCCCCTCGGTTGTACTTGTACCCCCGGCGAACAGCAGGATACCGAAACAGCTGCCNTCGCCGTGAACGCCCGCCGTACATTCCCCCTCAGTTGTACTTGTACCACCGGCGAACAGCAGGATACCGAAACAGCTGCCATGGAAGCCAGCAAGCCGATCTCCACGGAGGTCTGCGCGATCCTGTGTATCGACACCTCGAGCCTCTTCTACAGAGTCTGCTCACTCTGTGAAAGGACTCTTCCGGAAGATCCCCCCGCTTCCCGTTGCCACCATTGTGCTAACCGCCACGCCGCCGCGTTGGCCGGTTCTAAGCGACTCTTCCGTATCCTAGTGAGTGTCATATTTCCTATTTGAGATTTTTCTGGCCGCTTCGGTCGCCCCGATGTGATTGGCTTCTGGGGAATGCCCATTGTTTGTTGCAGATGTCCATAGCGACGGACGAGAAGGTCTTCACTGTGATATGCTTCGACAGGGCTGCCAGGGTTCTCTTCGGATGCTCCGCGGATGAGTTTTTCGACTTTGCCAAACTTCACCCTTTTGCCCGTAAACCCTTCCACCTTCCTCTCGTCTCTTTAGTAATCCAGATAGATTAACGCACTTAGATTGACGGTTTATTTCCAAGAGCTGCTCTCCTCTCGGCAGCCGGTCATTGCTGTTTTCATCCCCCTATTAAGATTCGTATTTGAGAATTAGCTTTCATTTCTGTCCAGTTTGTTGTATATTGCCACAATTTTCCAAAGGGAAGGTGTCAAAACTCAGAAGGACCCATTTTTTTTTATTTGGTTCCTGGATCATTCCCGCTCCCATCTCTTAACATTTCATTTGGACTCTTGGATTTTGGGTGCAGCTGCCGCTGCTGGTAGAGCCCTGGAGGGAGAGTTGTTCACGATGAGCCTTTCAACCCCGAAAAACGGCAATGCCCAGCACCTCCGAGTAGTTTCAGTTGTCCCCGTGAGATCGGAGTATCAGCCTGTGATTGAGTATGTGAGAGAATTAAACGGCATGATGAGGGATTCTTGAAACTTATGCTTGATATCAGCTAGCAAGCAAGCAGATGATCACATGGCCATCTTCGTCCTGTTTCTGTAGTCAAGATTGTCTTTTAAAAGTTCAAATTTTGATCCATATCGGAGCTTCAACTTCATTTCTGACATCTTAACTCTTCATATGCAAAAAGTTCTGGTTGATGGTCAACTTATCCTTCATTATGGCATCGCAATCGCGTTTTGAATTGTCAGGAGATCAGTCTTTTTCTAAGGATTTGAGCTCTTGACATAGTTGCAACTCACAATTATAAGCTTCACGCTATCATCTGTCTCGACTGTGTTATAAAGAAATTACAGCTCGAGCATGTTATTCCTCCTATATGTGAATACGTAAGGGATTTCAACTCTTGACAGGATTAATGGCTCGAGATTCGCTTTATGTAATTAAGCTACAAGAAACTCAAATATGCCGTGTAGACGGGGTCACATTATGACCGAACTTTCGCAAGCCGGCTCCAATTGCTTCCATATCCTCCTCGTCCTTGGCGGTCTCAGCTATGGCTTCTCTCAACGATAATCAGGTGAATTCAACTAGTAGTTCATTCTGCATGAAGGGTTATAGGAATCGGCTGGAACCCTACCGTTGCAGTAGATTGGTTCACCTTCTCCCTCCATACTGCTGCTGGAAGCTGTGCAGCTGTGTCCCCAGCAATGGCATTTGAGACCTTATCGACTTTCCGTTCGATCTCCTTCCTCTTCCTTCCATGTCCTCCAAATGTAGGACAGTGTCCACGGCATCATTAACGAACTCTTCAATAACCCCTGTCTGCTCAAATGTATGACGACGGGAAGAAAATGAAAGGATTAGTTATCAAGGGATCGCTAGATGAGTAATTTTATTTCATTGCAGGGCGGCCACAGGAATCGAAGCAAAAATATAAAATGATCGACAAAGGGGGACAAGAAGAACCAGACAATTGCAAATTATACTCCGGTCAATAAGGCACTCCTGGCCCAATGGGACAATGACTGTCGTAGCCCAATAAGATCCAAGATTCTTCTGCTAGCAAGCGGGAGTCCGTTGGGGGCTCATAAGGCTCAGAAAATTCCGGCCCACTTAAAAGTCGTCCGAAAAGCTTCTTTTCGGCCCCACAACCACCACCACCGCCAACCTACGACACCCCCAACACACCCCAAAAAAAAAAAACCAAGAAATCTTGCCAAGATCTGTGTTTAAAGCGAATCTGACACCACTACCCCGCTACAGCTCTACCTCTGTCAGACCTCCTCGGGTCATTCAAATCCAGTCCCTCTGCCTGTCTGTCTCTTCCCTGTAACGCTACACTTTTTAATTATCTCTCCCATTTTTAGTTAAGCAATAAAATTATTCACTATGCAAAAATGGCAGCTTTTCTTCTCATTCTAGCCCTGATTTTTAAAATCGAATTTGATTAAAAATGGACTAAATTATAGGTTTTTAGATTTATAAATTAAATTGAAAGTTGAATGGACCAATTACATATTTTTTAATAGTAATAATAAATAATTTACTTAAAATTTTAGAATGAGAATGATCTAATTTAAATTTAAATTTTTAAATAAACTTAAAAATCCCGAAAATTCAAAACCCATCTAACCTTTCCTTCTTTGAGCTGCCCCAGCCTGCTCACTTTCTTATTAAAGTTTCCTTTTTTGTTTTAGAAAAAAATTAAATATGATCAAAGAAAAAAAATCAAATAACGAATACAACAATTTTCAATGCCAGGGCTCCCTTCTGCAACAAACAGGCTACGCCTAGCTCCCCTCTCTCACCTTTCACACATCTTCTTCCTCCACCTCTCTCCTTGCCTCCCCCTCACATTTTCATACAATGCGGTATGTTCTTCCTTTTCCCTTCTTTCCGACGCCCTCACTCGCCCATCTTCCTCAACAACCAGCTATTCACCGTAAGGTGTGTGATGTTTTGCTTCGACAAAACGAACAGAGTAAAGAGGATGGAGAGACGGTGGCTCATTGCCGGCCACCTCCGAGGCCGTCGGAGACCCTGCCTGGCCAGGGGCGGTCCGCAGCCGTCACGGTGCCTTCTCCGCCCCTCATGTCGTTCTACAATGAGGTTAATTTTTTTTTCTTTTATTTTCAGGGCACCGGGTTTCCTCACCGGTTTTTATGGGTTCATGGATTCTTTCATGAACTGGCCGGCTTCCTTGGGTCAAACCTTGAAATGGAATAATTGATAGGACCGGACCGGATATATGACTGGTCCAAATCGAACCGGTTCAACAGGACGGCCCGATCCGATTTTGAAAACTACAGTCCTGGCCCAAAATCAAAATGTTAAAAAAATGATAATTAAGTAAAATAAATAATTTTTTTCAAGAAAAGTATAAGAGAAAATAGTAAATGAAAATTTTAAAGAGGTATAAGTGGAATTCATTTAATTTGACGAGTTTATATTCTGACTTAATAATGATAAAGATGCTCATAATTATTTTTTCCACGTCTCATTTAAAGCTAAATTATCTTAATAAAAATAATTCATAATTAATAAAATTTTAGTCACTAGTTGATATATCTGGCTTAGATCTTAATCTTATGTCAAGAATCATCTATTAATTTTTTTTTTAATATTAATACAATTAAGAAGTATGATCAGATTCCACCGCCCTCGACACCTCCTCCCCTAAGCAATGATCGTATTATTTGCGACACATCATCTCAATCGTGCAATAATTCGTTAGTGTTCCATGATGCTTCACGTCACATCCTCTTTCCTTTCTCCATCCGTCGATCCGAATGCAGAGGCAGGAGGCATGGCGATTTTCCCTTGAAAATTGCCACCCCTCACAACCCACAAAACAAATTCAATTACATCACGGCTGCTAGGGATTGATTCCGAGCCCTCTTTAGCATTGTACCGAGAGCGAATATGGTTGAAAATTGGCTCCCCAGACCCATAAACCAAATACAAATTGCATCGGGCGCTGAGGGATTGATTCTGAGTCCACTTTGCCACTGTACAGAGTGTGAGTATCGCGCCGACTTCCCCATAGCAACAAAAAATGTGTCATCGTACGCCAAGCACATCGGCGCTCGTAAAAAGCACATACCCGAGGGCTGGAACCCACTATCCCCTGTCCCTTACGTGTCGCTTGCTAATTGGCTCCAAACCTCAGCTCTCCTCCTCGACCTGTCGAGCTTCCCCGTGAGGGATCTCAGCACCTGCCACGTGGCGTCTCCGTGCTGGACGCGATCGTTGAATAGCAGGGCCCGCCTCACGTCGGCGTCCCAGAGGTTCCTCTGAATTGTGCTGAGGTTGGTCGACGTCACGTGCTCCAGCATCGCATCTAGCCTCCCAGCGTCCCTCTCCGCCACCGTGAGGGATATCTNGCCCGCCTCACGTCGGCGTCCCAGAGGTTCCTCTGAATTGTGCTGAGGTTGGTCGACGTCACGTGCTCCAGCATCGCATCTAGCCTCCCAGCGTCCCTCTCCGCCACCGTGAGGGATATCTCCGGCCACGGCACGGCATCCGGGAACGGCAGCCGGATGCCATCGGCAATTATCACCGGCACGCAGCCCAGCGCGATGGACTCGACCAGCCGTGGGCTCCATGGGGCCCATCCGAGCGGGCAGAGGCAGAACACCGAGCGCAAGATTTCCGACTGGTAGCCCGCGAAACGATGTCTCTTGAGGTAGAATCTCCTGTCGCCGTTGAACTTGTGCCATATCACCGATCGCACAGCCCTGTGGAGGATAGAAAGAAACGAAGGAGTTGACTGGTCATTGTCACCAGGGCATTTTAATAAACACTCATTAAATATTTACATATTAGAATGATAATCAGCCCCCACCTAAACCTGGGCCGGATCATCATAAATTGGTTGGTGTTTCTTAAAACTCAAAAAGTGTGTTCATAATAATGTCAACAATCTAACGACTGGGGAGTTGATTAATTACTTGCTGTAAAAACGGCCGCTGACGTTCTTGGGATGGACCTCCATTTTGCCACGGAAGAACACCCAGATGTCCCTCTGACCATCTATCGGAGCCTTCTGGAGGGTCCTCTCCACGCTCTCTGGTGGAACGTACGGCGGGATGACCACATTCTCCACATCCTGACAAGGGTGCTTGTAGTTAACCCCGTATGTCTGCAACGTGATCGACCTCTTCAAGAACTCCGGGATGCCATCCGCAATGGCTCGGTCCTCCTGATAGGGACAAGAACACCAATGTCACAATCTCAAATGGATATTGCCCAGAAATGGAAATCCTTATGCGCTAACTCAACACACCATGGTGTGGAAACAGGCCCCATAATCATGAGAGGCAACGAAGACGTGGTCAGAGCCCTGACTCCGGTTCCAGAAAGGGTACTCCGACGAGATAATCTCTATTGCAGAGGAAATGAGTGACCTCGCATGGCCGATTGCAGGGAACCCATTGACAGTGCTGAAGTTGCAGGAGACGTAGGTGGGAACGAAGAAGAAATCAGCCTCGTCAGGATCCAGCGTCCTCACATCGCTGCTCAGCAGGGCCCGGTGAAACGCCACCTCGGCCCCAAACAAATGCGTGTTGCACCGGTCATTCGAGAGCCAATCAGTGTTGAACCTCGGCGGCAGCTCGTAGACGTACACCTTCAAATCTCCCAACAGTCCTGCAGATATGCAGAGAATTTACGAACTCAAATCTCGACCTTTTCCTTCAAAGAAGCAAACTCCTGCTAAAATCACAACGCGGGTACACAAATGATCAGGAAAGTACCATCTTTTAGGACAGAGGTTGAATTGACGGACTCGGAGAGGGCGCGGGACGCGTGGGAGGGTTTTGCGCCAGAGACAAGCCTATGGTTTCTCTTGGGATTATGACTGTGGGGGCCGTGGCTGATGAGATAAGAGCTGAGGAAGTAGAGGGAGAGGGAGGCCCAGAGGAGCCATTTGTAATTTCTGAAGCGGGGGTTCTTGTCTTGATGATGTCTGGGGTGTCTGCTGTTGAGCTTCATCCTGACATAGAAGCCCCTCCTTGCCCCAGTTGTGGGTCTGCTGAGCTGCTGCTGTGTCTGTTCCATCTCATTATTATCTCTCTCCCCAGAAACTTTATCGATGAAGGAGAGACACAGAGGGGAGAGGAAGAGGAGATGGTGGGAGTGATCTGTCGGGTTTGATGAGAGGGGCCTTTCGAATGATTTTTTGTGAGGAAGAAGTAGAGATGAAGGGATGGGAAATTGGGAGACGATGTTTCTGGCGTTGAGAATTGGCTGGCACTTCCGTTTAGGAGTAGGAACCAAAACAAGCTGAACACTTCAGGGCCCATATCAATTTCCCTTTTCCACAAATACTCCCAAAAAAAAAACGAATTTAAATTTGAGTGGGCTCACTTTATTAATAAGTACAAAAAAAATTTAATAATATACTTTTAGTACTTATAATACTTTAATTTAAGATTTTTTAAAAAATATTTAAAATATTTTGGTAGGAAGGGAAAAATCCCTTATTTTTGTTGTTGATTCTGTTAGGTCCTGCTCCATAAAGGAAAAAAAGACTGATTTGGCAAATACATTGCATTGATGCCGCCTCACTTCCTAAATAATTGCATATATACCAGGTCAGCCATAAGATTAGCCTTACTATATATACATATATACACGAACATGTAATTTGTGGTTCACCGCCAGCCCCTGAAGAGTGTGATATAATTATTAATCAAAGATTGTCATTGTTGTGCTTATGAAATATATCCAAGGCTCATGTTATAATTAATTAATTTTGTCTATTTATCATCTCTAATATTGCAGTTCTTGCTTTAAATTAGGAAAGGTCCTAACTTAGTAAAAGTTGAAATGAATGCACAAGTTTAAGGTTGATTTTATCATAATTTATGGACTTGTGCGACGTAAATATTTTACATCAAAGGACTTGGAGTACAAAACAGAGTGACCAATTGGGGTTGAATTGGAAGTGGGGAGTTATCGTTTCCCTTGGCGCCAAAGCAACGGCCGTGACCAGAATGGACGCCGCTGGGGTCGGTGTCACCTTGTCGATGGTTCGCAGGCTGCTGCCCGCGAGAGAATTTCGTCCATTCCTGTTTGCACCTCACAATCTTCTAATTGAAAACTCTGTGTCGTCTCCTTCTAACCTTGAAATGTGCCGTCCTGATCTGAACTTCGACTTTTATTGCCCGGTTTGTCAAATTTTGCACTAGTGCTCGCACCATGTAAAATTTTGTTTGCAAGGTTATTGTATTCTTCCTTTCAAGTGTCTCGAATTTCATCCCCCCGTAAGTTTTATCGGTTCATCTATCAGGGTATAAATGTTGTAGATAGATATCAGTCAGTTTTTGTCTCCCCACAAGGGATCATACCAAAGTGGGGTAACCTGCAAATTCAAGGGATGATGCCTCTGGTAGGGGCAATGCGGGGCCTGTCTTATGACGACAGAAAAGGTCCCATAGATTTTTGCAGAAAGCTTACGAATTGTCCCCCCCAAATTGGAGAAGGGGGAGCTTTTGGTGGACCCTTGAAATGCCCTACAATTTTTGGGGACACTGACCCTACGCATTCACATTCAGGGTAGTATGAGCCGCACCCGTACATGCTTTAGCCCCCATTTCTAAATCACTGGATCATCAAAAGCACTCCGTGTGCAGGTTGAATTTCTCCTTGAAAACAAGTTCATGCCCCTAAAAACCGCTGCTTCTCAGTTCTCATCCTGGAATGCACGCTATCGTCTGAACATATGATCCGTCGGTTGACATATAAATGCAATCATCCCACGGCACAGACGGAAGTGGATTGAATCCATAATTTTTTTGCCCCCCTGAATGTCTGATCCAAATTAACTTCGACACAGGCCCAAGTCATGATTCTTGTATAATCTGACTGACGGAGTTGTCCCTTGAGGTGTTAGGGGTTTTGTTGCAGCATTGAGAGGCTTCCATTCGAAGAATCAATCGAGCTGCATGCTCACCGGGCAAGCCCAGCCAAGAACAACTCCCGCAAATCCCTGAGTTGTCATGTCGCGTTTTGGTACGAAAGAATGATAGAGAATTTCATTCAATAAGATGAAAATATATTGATTGAGAAAATTAATAAATTTGATAACATCTTTAAAATATTAAGAAATGTATTGTAAAAAATTATGGAATGAGTATTCCTTACTTTATTTTTTTATGCGGAAAACTCATTCTATAAGTAAGTAAGAAGAAAAAGTTTATCATAATGGAATGAATACAATATGCTTAAAGAAGAAAATCGAGTTAAAAACATGAGTTGAAAAGTTAAAATAACAATTCCATGAAGCTTCATTCGATTCGAGTCTACCAAAGGTAGCCTGGCTGAGGGTCGAATACATTGGGATGGCTAAATGGGCTTTAGAATTCATCAGTTGCAGGCCCACACTCCCGACTAGAATTTGCCTCCATCAACTCACATTATTATTATTATTATTTTTGTCTGTCTACGATCCGCGGCTGCTTTCGTGTTAAGCTAACACGCAAAATTCCGGAGAATCACTTCTGGGGGTAGTAGGTTACCTTGCCAGTGACCAAGAAGTCCACACCAACAGTAACTTAGAGTCCGACAGCACATAATCAGGCCAGGCCATCAGGGTGCGGCTCCACCAAATGGAGTTGGTGTTATCCGATGTGAACAGTTGACTTTAGCCATTCAA